>CM055850.1:30777704-31168678 GCA_029490765.1 Euthynnus affinis
GCAGGTCAGACCAGACAATGACAGACTGACTGAAATGCAACTCACATACGACTCCATGAGGAGAGGTAATCAGGATAATTATTAATCATAGTATTATTAGTAGTAGTAGTAGTAGTAGTAGTATTTATTGCATTATATATTATATATCACTAGTCTTCTCTGAATCAGGTTCACTGCCAGTCTCTGAATTGGTGTTTTTGAGAAATAACTGAACTGAAATATCTGAAAACTATGAATCCATTGCCAACTCGGTACTTTATTGATTCCACCACCATTTAAAACACAGATGAACTGCTTTAAATATGAGACAGATTGTATTTCGAACTGGCTGAAATCAGGATTTCATAAGATACACTTTAAACCATTGATGAACTGGAGAGATTGTTACAGCTGAAGGTCTGCATGTATTTCAAACTGGTTTAAACTAGTATAAACTGGTGTAAAGCTTCTATCAATTGATTTGAACTGCCCATAAACTAGTTTAACTGATTTGTTGCAGGTTAAACAGGAGATTTCTTTGAATTTCATCTATACAACAGTCATCGTTGTGTTTTTGTGTTCTGATTCTAGATCTTCTGGGGAAATCCCTGCAGGTTTTAACCAGCAGCAGCATTCTGCTGCAGAAACTCAAACAGCTGCAGAGGATCGAGGCCATCCAGAGGAGAGGAGAAGTACTGAAAGATAAGGATGAAGAGGAGGTGATTTTCCCAGCTGCAAAATATTTAACAAATCTGGGCCAGATTACTGAGAAAAATGAAGCAAATGTGTATGTGAAGGAGAGCTCATTTATGCAGTTCAGTGATGCATTTAATGTAGTAATCTTCATTGAAAAAATGTGTCCCATCTGCACCTGTTCCTCAGGTGCAGATGCAAAGGCCTCAGTAAATCTGGTATTTGTTTTCAGTCACAAGATTCACATCACAGGATTTGTTGTCATGGAAACTGTATGATCATTGCTCAACACAAATGCTTACGTTTTGAATTTTCAATTGGAGCAGTTTTTTCCAAATTAACATTTTGTTTGATGTCTCTAAGGACTTTCTGAACATCTTCTCCCATCTATACAAATGTCACAGTACATTAATTTACTGTATTGAAATGGCAAAATTAAAACATAGCTTTTGTTGCATGTTATGTATGATCCTGTAGAGGATATTTTTAAACTCCATGAGGTCCTTTCCTGCTTACACTGTAGCTAAACCATTTTGTTTTTGCTGACGTCCTGAAGTTTCTTCTCACCTCGTTGCAGTGATGTGAAAGTGTACTCCACGGTGTGTCAGTACACTGTTGGGTGTGTTGCAGGTGCAGTAAAGCACACTTCTGACCACACTGCTAGAAATTTACACTCTAAATAAAGTTAGAAATATGTTGTTGATGTAGGAAATAGAGCTTGCCCCTGTTTCCGGGAAAAAATGTGAGTGAGTGAATGGAGAGATGTTGATGCTGCATTCTCTTCCCAGAGCTCCCAGGGTTCCCAGTGCAGCAGGGGGGTGGTGTTGAGGCTGGAGGAGCTGATGGAGAAGCTGCAGGATCGACGGAGGAGAGCAGACCTGGCCATCAGGCTGCAGCTCCAACAGGCAGAGAACAGCATCACGAGCTGCAAGAGAGAACAAGAGTCCAGACACATCAGTTCACAGGTTGTTGTTGTTGTTTTTTTTACTTTATTTGAGTATCATGTGCAAATAAGACAATATTTTAATATAATGAATTTGAAAATATATTATGATACACTACATTTTAATAACTTGTGTCCAGAAGATAATAAAACATGATCCCTTTGGCATTTAAGAAGCTTATCGCTTCTCAGTTCTGCCATTACACCCACAGAAAGTGTACAGAGATGGCAAGATTCAGTCATAGTATGGGGTCAAATAGGTTGATGAGTTGAGTTTTGAGTTGTGAAATAGTTATGCATGTATATGTCTTAAGGCTTGTATGTGTATACATACACCTGTCTTTCTAAAACACTTTGGTGTGAAACCTTTTTGATTTTAAAGTGCTATGTAAATAAAATAAACATGAGACTTGAAATATGGAGGAGTTAATCTGACAGTGAAACAGTTCCACGTGCTGCACAGTTACTTCTCTCCAATCCATGGAAGGTTGTGGTAGGAGAAAGTGTATCATTACTTTTATTCTACAGAAATCTAAATGGCAGCAGACACACAGCAGTCACACCACAAAAATACTTAGAGAGCTGTTCTGAATCAGTCCTCTAAAAATATATAAACTAATGAAAATAACACTGTAACTAAATATGCTTAGGAAGAAAAAACAGAGCAATAATTTTTAATGAACGTGATTATTTTTGTACCAGATGAATAAGAAGTCTGGAGCTGTGGCTTGTGCAAACTTGAACAAGAAGATGATATTGTAAAATCACCATAAGCTGTCATTTGATAAGGCATTTATTTGATGTATTTGATAGTTTTTATTCAATATTCTCGTGAACCATCAGCTGTGTTTCTTTCACCATTTGCTTTTGCTCTCCAACTGCTGTTGCAATATATTTTGTGAGTCCTACTACATCTCTTTTCAATCCCCTACTGGATTGATAATATAACTCATCCTAAAGATTGGAATATTATAATTTTAAGACTAATAATAGTAAATCTCGACCTCTGTGTTAAACAACTGAGAGTCATCAGTCTTTCCTGTCAGCATCCATCTTGTGTTCAGTTTATAAATATAAATCTTGCCTGCACTTACATTCTCTCCTCTCCGATGACTGTGTTTAAAAATACTCTGTATGCTGAACATTCTGGATGACAACTCTGATATCAAGCTGCAGAATGAAACTCAGTGAAAGAATCATTCTTCTATGGTTTATAAGCTGAAGACTGAGGCTGAACTGGTCAGATACCAATAAGACAGTCGGCTGCTAGTTGGATAGACATTATGAGGAAATCTATGAAAAATAGGCAGACATGCAGTATTTATATTTATATCAACACTACAGCATTTTGACACAGTGAAGATGAAAAGTGTCAGCAACATTAAATACATGATTAATACACATTAAGCAGTAATCAGTAAAATGATCAAATGTGATGTGTTACAATGAAGTGCACTGTGACATCATGTAATGCAACAGACAGATATATAATAGTAATAACTTTTTTGTTTATATAGCACTTTAACATTAAAACAAACAGAGTAAACAATAACAAATGCAAATAATAAAATAAAAGCACAATTTTAGTTAAAGTTAAATTGAAGAGAAGTCTTTCTAATAAAATGTTACTTTTAAGAGGTGATTTTAAAAGATGCTACAGATTTGGTTAGCCTGACATGCTCACAGTCCAGAGAAGAGGTCTCCATAGGTTAGATATTGGACAGGTCCAAAACAGGAAAACCCTACCTGAACCCAACATGCAGAAATTGTGTTTTTTTAATAGACCCAAGGATGCATGATGATCTATCAATTAACAAGCAGCTGCAAGCAAAAAGAGCAGAAATATATTAATAATGTCCTCTGAACAAATTTAAAGTCATAGAAATAGTGGTGGAAAGTAAGTACATTTACTCAAGTACTGTATTTGAGTACAAATTTGAGGTACTTGTAGTTTCCATGTGATGATACTTTATACTTCAACTCCACTACATTTCAGAGGGAAATATTGTACTTTCTACTCCACTACAACAGGACTGGAGTCTCTCAGTTGACGAGATGCTCGAGGCTGTATGCACCTCAGATCCAAAGCCTGAATCTAGATCAGAAGACACCGGACACACAGATTCCAGATTGGAGGAGACCAGAGGAATTCAGTCTGGATCCCGACCGGATCTGAAGTCTACATCCACTTCAGATGACAATGGACACCTGCAGTTGGGATCCAGATCAGAGGTAACCAGCTGCTGGCTAGGATAAGGAATGAAACCTCCCAACAACCAACAGATATAATCAGATTCAGTTTTATTGATTCAGGGGTTAATGGTAATGATCACCCAGTTGCTCCAGGAAACCAGATTTAGAGAAATGTGAACAATTTCCTTCTGTCTCGATGCTACTTTCCATTTTCAAATAAACCCACCTTACCAGTCGTGGAGCTTAACATGTGGAGTTTGTGATGAGGGTAGCACTACAGGAAAAGTAATTGAGTTGTTAAAATCTAAAAGGTACATAACTCATATTAGAGTAGATACAATAATAGGGAAATAGTCCTCTTTGTTAGCCACACACGAGAGGTCAATCAGAATTATGATTGTTATTAATCTTAATCATGATTTTTCAAGAGTATAGGTCTTTTAAATTTAAACGCACAATATGTAATTTCAGCCACCAGGGGTCTCTCAATCAAAACAATACCAAAAGACGGAGTGTGGTGACGGTGTGAAGTAGCAACAGATCATGGGATTTGTTGTCTTCATTGTTTAATAACCAGCTTCACCGGATACAATTATTCCGGTGTTAATCATTCAGGATGTTTTTACTGGGAGCCAAATTACCCGCAGAGGCCTCCTCTTCTCCAAAAACAAATGTACATGCAGATTAAAATTGTTAGAATTAAAGCTGTACGGATGGCTGTTGCAATGTTTGCCCAGTTTATTTCTCTGATAAACTTAAGATCCAGACATCCAATGACTAAAATCCTTAATGACTTAAAACTGAATAAAAGTCCATTTCTAACAGTTTGTGTGGAACAAGCACAACAAAGCCCATGTATTATCTTGTATGTGTGTAAGTTACTCTTTGCTAGACGCCATTGTAGCGGACAAACACGGCGCCGACGCATGCATCTTGTGCACTATACTCTTTGGTAGAGGAGGTATGACGCCATTGACAGGCCACCAAATGAAACGGTCCGTTACTTTGATTAAAATGACAGATTTCTCTGGGTTTGAAAACTGTTGGAAACATTTGGGATAATGTAAGTACACAACTCAACAACATATAGAACATAGGTCTAATTTTTTTAGACATTTTAATGTGGAATAATTACATATTATACCTTTAAGTGACTGCGATGTAAACACCAGAAAACACAAACAAGTCCACTTTAATTAGATACACATTTATTACTATTACTAAAGCTACAAGTACTAAACACTACAACATTTTACAAACAAGACACAAGAGGGAAAGGGACACTGGTACACAAGGCTATGGCTAGTGAATGATTTGAATGCAGAGTTATCTATTGGGTAGTTGGTATGAGAGACTTGATAAACAGATGAGATGACTGTTATTTGAGAAGCAGCGAGTGAAATCAATGGTACAACAGCTTAGTTCTGAATTGCCAATTTAAATTACAAATCAT
Organism: Euthynnus affinis; assembly: GCA_029490765.1. Lineage (NCBI taxonomy): Eukaryota > Metazoa > Chordata > Actinopteri > Scombriformes > Scombridae > Euthynnus > Euthynnus affinis. Next base: position 30,782,966 of record CM055850.1, read on the forward strand.
GAAAGCACCAGGATTTTGTATGAATACTTGCTTGCTCCCTGGAGTGGTTTCTTGCATAGAGTCTGATGTGATGGGGTGAGAAGCTGGAGTCTGGATCTTGTAATAATGAGTGAGTCAGACGGTCCAGAGTTGAAAAGTTCCCATTGAAAGAAAGCTCCTGGTTCATGCCCTCCTAGGCTTGATCTTCAACTCATGACTCAAAACATTTGAGGTTTCACCTCCTGTTGCCCTGAGTCACATCTTCAGACAAGCCAAATGCAATCTTTCCACCAGCATGAAAGAAAGCAAAAACAACAAATACAAAAGCAATAAGAACCAAAAACAGCCTAGAGTCTCAGATAGACACTGATAGATAGTTTTGGTCTGCCCACCCAGAAGGTGCATCCTGGCATCCTGGGAGCAGAGTCAGTCCCCTCCTGTCTGAGTTCAACTCCTTAATACGTTACTCCATTTAGAATTTAGCAGTTGTGTGATACTTAATTATGCATTTTTGATAGTAGCTTTAGAATCATGAAAATGAACCAAGCAGAATGGTAGTAAACATGATGTTAGTGTTATCAAGGATGATGGAACTATGTTATGTAAACATGTTACATTTCTTGGCTTAAAAGCAGTGGTATTAAAGTCTAACTAAAGCACATGACGACACACACGATATACACATATCAACATACAACAATAATTGTCCTTAGACAAAACTACATTTATAAGCCCATGGGTTTTACAGTCCTCTGTTCTTGATCTGACTGCAGACGGCAGGGGTCCATGCCATTTGAGTGTATGCGTGTGTTTGTGTGTGTGTGTGTGTGTGTGTGTATGTCACTGGAGCATGGCATGTGCAGCATATCTTGGGCTTTATGCTGGTTTGCCCAGTAATCAGTTTTTGGGTTGGTCATTCAAGTCCTGAAAGTCAAAATCCACAGTGCAGCTTTGATGAATATTGTAAGCCAATACACCACCATCTGCTGGAGTTCATATATGCCTACACCCTCTCCAGGCCACAACACTATATCGAAGTGGGAGATTCCCATTGGTGGAATACCACTAGAAAAGGGTCAGGTGTTTCATGAGATCTGTTTAACTCCCTGACAAAGACTTGAAAGCATTGGAGTTTTGTTTTAAAAGTCTCAAGTGTCCATGCCATGACAAAAAATGCATATTAATTGTTTTAAAAGAGAGTGATTTGGAGTTTCTTGCATTTTTGTAAGTTCCTAGGACTTGTTTCAACAGTTCTGTTTTAATCAGAAGACCAATTCAACACACAAAAGTAAAGTATATATTTTTTATTACAAGATGTATCTTGATCAAACTTGGCTGGATGGGACAGTGCCACCTCTGGCAGCATTTCTGTCTGTATGTCCTTATTATTTAAAGCGTGTTATGTGTCTCTCAGGCTGAAAAACCCAGTTTGTCTAAGCTAAAAAGGAGGCAGGAAGAGACCAAACAGCAGAGAGATATCACAACTTCTGCCAGGTAAGAAAAATGTTCAAAACTGCTTGTCAGAATTTTATATTCTCACCATGTCAATTTCCATCCATCTGTGGAAACACCAGCAATATCTTAAAAAGTATTTGGTGTTGTAAAAGTAGTTGTGTGGATAAAAAGCACGTGTAAACAGATTTAGTGAATAAATGAGGATGTACATGAAGCATGTGAACATCACTGTAGAGCTGAAAACATCAGCTCAAACAAGAGCTCAAAAATGAACTAGAGGTTTGAAAATGGTCTGAGCCACCAGTAAGCTTTCATCCTTCATCTTTCATCTCAGGCAACATTTTTTGTAGATTTTTATGGTCTCCTTGTGGACATCCTCCTAATTTTCTGTAAAACCATACAACTTAAAGTTCCATTTTCCAGACTAGGTTTCAAGGCCTCCAGTCCACTAGGTTCAAGGTTCTTAGCACCTGTTTCAACTCATCAATCCACTGGTCAAGCACAAAAACCTTATCTGTTGTAATCTTCAGCTCACAGCAAACTTTCTTATTCAAGTCAGAGTTATAGTGAGCATTCAGGTGAAAAATGTCCGATCTTGTGGTGGTCAGGGCGGAGAGAGAGTTAGCTAGTCAGTTAATTAGCAGAGTTACCATTAACGTGTTTTCGTTTTGTTCTTTTGTTCCATTTTTCTTGGACAATGGTTTATTCCAAAGTATACTGACGCATTTGAACATAAGTTAGATATGTGTCGCAGGCTTAAAATTACTTTCATTTTAATTTAGCTCTGCAGGACACAACCGTTAAACCCTCCTCTTTTCTTCTCGTTTGGTAGTGGGCACATGGTAGGACAGCAGAGGATGCCAGGAAATGAGGAAGAGCAAAAGCAGACTCAAAGTGAATACTGTGCTCACCTGACCAATCAGAGACAACAGCTGTTGCTGTCATGTGAGCACCTTGTGGACAAGGTTTTCAATATTTTCTTTTTCTTCTTTACAGAAGCTGAATTTCAATGTTCAGGGTTTTGTTATTAAATGTAAATACTGAGTGAACCACATGGCATGCTTAATGTGTGTGTGTGTGTGTGTGTGTGTGTGTGTGTGTGTGTGTGTGTGTGTGTGTGTGTGTGTGTGTGTGTGTGTTACAGGTCTTGAGCTGGGTACATCAGGGCAGCAGTGTGTTGTCCAATAGCTATGAAGCAGGACGGCAACTCCATGAGGCAGAGGACACTCTGAACACACACCTGCTACTGCACACACAGGCTAAGGTACACACACACACACACACACACACACACACACACAATCAAACACTACCTTGGGAGACGCCCACCCAGACGCCCACCCAGGCTTGATGGTTAGATACTCTTTCCATAGATATGTTCAATAACTGTTTAGTCCTTGTTTGAATAATGTGAAATTATGAACAATAGCTGCAGTAGAATTTTAGTTAATTCGTTAGACAAGATGTGACAAATTTAAAATTTCTGTTCAACTTTAAAGGCCCAGATTAAAGTCTAGACCATATTTCTGTTGCTGCTGGAGAAATAATTTTCCTTTTGATTGTGTCTCCAGACTGCAGGTCGCAATGTAGAGAACATGAAGAAGATCCTGGATCAGATCAGAGCTCTGCACACAGATCTGACCAGCCAAACTAGTTCTCAACCTTCCGGTGAAACCAGCAGACAGCTGTCTCCCCTGAAGGTCCTGACAGAGCAGCTGAAGGGAGGCAGCAAAGACATATGGACCAGAACCAGCACCACTCAGCCCGGTCTACCTGCTAATGACCCAACTGGTTGTTTGAGTCCTGAACTTGCTGGTCGGGTTGATCTGGTCCTGGAGGAGCTGCAGACTCTGAACAGGAAGATCGACTCAAACCTGCAGTTGCTGAATCCTTATGTCACTTTCCTCAGGACTGCACAGCAGGTCAGAGTCTATTTTCTATTGTCCTATTAGAGAGGAAACCTGAAAATATACATCAGTTCAGAGTCTAGTTCGTCTGTTCAAAACTTACATCCAGAGCAAGATATCTAAACAACTACTGAGCAGATTTATATGAAGTCTACAGAGGATATTCATGTTCTCCAGGCCAAAAGATCCACTTGCACACAAAAATATCAAACTCTACCTGGTCGATTACCATTAAAAAAATTCCTGATCTCATTCCTGCTCTGCAGAGGATGGACCCTGTAGATTTCAATGATCCCATGACTTTTCCTCTAGCACCATCCTCAGGACAAACAGGATATTTTTGTATCCACTATTGGTAAGACTTCAGGTAGTTTCGACAAGTTGATATACCAGTTTTGTTTTCTGCTTCCTGGGGTTCTTTAAATTATTGCTACTACTGAGTAGCCCATAAAATATAGTTCCACTGTCACCTTTTTAATGATGAGTAGCCTCATGTTATATTCACACAAAAAACCTTGCAAAGCGTTACAAAGAAAGGAGCAAAATAAGCATTTGCCCACTGCGCTAACATGTAGAGCCTGTCAGGGAAGTCCTTGAGTTGCTAGTTGATGCTGAGTTGTCCCTGCTTTTCAGGTGGAGGAGGAGATGGCAGAACTGAGGGAGATCTACAGCAAGGGATCAGAGAAGGAGGAAGAAGAGGAGTGGGAAGCTGGCAGTGGTATCATCAGGACAACCACCAGTTCCAGGTCATCAGTGAAGAAGAAGCAAGCCATCGCCTGGTTGCAGGAAATGATACAGAAGATCCTCACTGCTCAGGAACTAGGAAACAACTACATCCATACTGTTAACATGGTAACCTGACTTTGTTGGCAATCGAAGTTCAGATTATTGGGCCTTGGCTACAAGTTTGGCTATCAGCAATTATTAATGTTGATCAAAGATAATTATTAATTATTAAAATCAACAAAATAATAATCAATAATAATAATAATTAATAATAATGGGACAGTATCAAACAACAGTTATATCCAAAAGCATGTATTGAACAAAAGGCCAATTGGTGTAGGCTGAAGGTGCCAGGTTTCGAAGAGGTTAGTTGCATGCAAGGCCTAGTTACTGGATGTAACGTGTTAAGGATGTTAACATTAACTTAACAGTATTGCTATGCAATAACCTGGCCATGAACAACAAGGATATCACAACAATAGATCAATGAATAACTTTAGCCATATCAATACTTTTACATTATATTGATTGAGTTAAACATTCTTGCTCAGCCATGCTATGCTACACTATATGTTATGCCCAGTTGTTAACATGAGACAAAATGATATAAGATTAGATCTGATAACATGGCATGATATTATATTGCATTAGATTGGACAAACATTACATGCAATTACATTACATGAGATTAGATGAAACAACTTGAGATAACAAGAAATCAGTTAAAATAATCCTCTCTATTTCAGTCAATAGAACAGCACAAAAGTTTGAAAAGGTTTTGAAAAGTGTAATGTCAAGAGTGATATTAGTTTGTGTGTATGTGTGTGTCAGGTGTCGGGGGCAGCCTTAAACCTACAGTGTGTGGTGTCAGTGGTGCAGCAGACAGTAGAGCGACTCAGCCAAACCAAACAGGAGGTGAATGATCTACAGTGTAACCAGCAAATCAAGATCCAGCAGCGACAAGAGGACGTGAAGAATTGCAAGAAATACCAGGAGAGACTGCTCAAGGTACTGACTACACTCTGGGAGCTTTCCATTCAACTAACGTGGCTTCTTGCTCCCCTCACTCACATCTCTTCCTCACATCCTCCAACCATCCTCCTCTGTATGAGCAAACTGGACAAAAGCCAAACAAAAAATGCAAGAAGAAACAGCAATACATGTGAGAGAAAGGACAGGTTGAATTGCCACTTAGTGCAAGACAAAAACTGATTTACTGCTACTACTGCTGTTACTACTGTCAGTGACTTCATGGTCACACAAATCGGATGCATTTAATATCAAAATCAGATTTGGTCCATGGCCTGTTTTTTTGTTTCCTATTTTTGACTTGAGCATAAAATCACAGAATGAAAAACAAGCCATTATTAAGTTTTTTGTCATGGATTTTCAATCCAATAGTTTGAATATAAAATGTATAGTTTCTTTCACTTTTCAATTTTGGATTCCCAATTGAATATGAAAAGAATGAATGATACCTGCTCCAAAACAGCAGGTTCAAATGACAAGCCTGTTATGTAGCTTACTACCTTACCTGATTCTGCAGCAGGTAGTCACAATTTTTTTTCAATGTATTGCTGCAAGAAACGATGGCTGTGCTCAAGATCATTATAATTGCTTTTTTGAAAACTCTCTTCACCAAGGAGTACACAGGTTTTGATTTCAGTTAAAATACTGCTGCAAATCATTGCATTGTATCATGTGAAGTAGAATTAGATTCAGCTGTTCCACCCTTCACAAGAACTTAACAGTCCTTCAACATCTCTTGCGTATATTGATTTCTTCTTTTTCAATTTTTGCTCGGCTTTTGTCCAGTTTGGCGCCTCATACCTCCAAGCAAGGATATGAGAGTCAGATTTGAGGATAGAGGAATTTAGTTCATGGAACTGGACGTGCTCAATCACTCCAGCATCATTTTGAGGAGACAACAACTACACATCACCTCAATGGTCAAATATGAAGAAGTCACCTATCAATATGTGCTACTGTTCTATAGCAACTAGAAATAGCCAGATAAAATAGATAAAATATTGCCTATTCGGCTCATGAAGGTCTGATGTCCTTTTCAGCCTTAGGAAGATTTTATTGAAGACATGCGACAGTGCAGATGTATGTTTCCTGAAGGAGCTGAGACATACTTGAAATGCAAAAGAAGGGGAAGAAGGCTTTTTGGCTTTATGAAGAATTATAAATTTACAAGAGTGTTTCTATGATTAATTAAAAATTCAGACTCTACACATGTATTGTTTATTTTATGAATAAATATAAATAGCTACTGTTGGTGCTGTCATTCCTGTTTCCACTGGTAGTTTTCCTGATCTGCTGTATTACAAATCATGTACCATACTGGTCAAAAGTTTGGACACACCTTCCCATTTGCTTGAATGAGAAAGTGCGTCCAAACTTTTGACTGGTACTGTATGTCAATAAAGCTGCTCCACAGCAGCCCAACTGTTCTAACTATATGAATTCCAGAATGTATGCAGACAGTGATATATAACACATATATATGATATGTACAATGATGCTATGTGTTTTCAGACCCTGCAGGACCTGAACTGTGTCTCTGAGCTGCTGGACACCTGCACTCTGATGGATCTGGGTTCAGACCCACAGACCTCGAGGCTGCTGGAGCACTTCAGCCAGGCCAGGCCACATTTTATTGTGAGTCTTGCCATTGTGATTTTGAACTGCTGGTTTGAGTTTGGGTACTATCAGAATTCTTTCATAATGAGTACTCTGTAGAGCATTTGGACTGGTGGGGCTGTTATGACTGCTGGGACCTTGAGATCATTGCAACTTTTGGACTGTGATGACTGTTCAGACTGCTAGGACCTTTTTAGATTTTTTGACCACTGGGAACATTTGGACCTTTGGACTATAAGGTTGGGTCAGGTTTCACTTTTACGGAAACAGGCACTGAGGGTACTATTGGGACTGCTGGGAGATTTGGGCACATGGAGTATGGAAGAAAACAGCAAAAATTCTTGAGTTTGACCCTTTCTTGAATATACAGTATTGTGAGTATATAGTATAGTCCCTGTTTATGAATTGGTTATTCTTCATTTTGTTGTAAAGAATGGTTGCATAAAGATATCTTGGTATTGAGGCATCTATATAGTGATCTAGGTATAAAATCCCTTGAAGAATTACAGGAAGAATTTGATCTACATAGACAACAACACTGGCATTATGTGCAGATTCACAGTATGTTAAAATCAATTTTTCAAAAATGATTCAATGCCACAAAAGGCAGGAATTTCCTCTCTTATCTTCTCCAGCTATGGAAAGGCTCACAACGTAATTTTTCAAATGTAAACATCAGAGTAAACATTGAGGAAAACAGAGGGTAAACATGAGCTGCAATTCCAACCACATGGACAAGCAGGAAAACCTCTACATTCATCCCATGGTTGCAGTCCTGGCCACATGGATCGTTAGTGGATCCTAACCGCCCAGATGGCAACCTTTTCTCTGTGATACAGTGGAGGTTCTGGGTGTACTGGGCTGGTGCTGAGGGGCTTAGGAGGAGCTTCTACCCTCAGGTCACTGGAATCATGGATGGGATTGCTGCCTAGGACTGTCCTGTGAGGCTGTTTATCATACCACAGAGCATGCCTGTCGAAAACTACATCAAGTTCAAAGCAGTTTTTCATCAGCAAAAAGACCTGAGATCATGGAGTGCTTTTTGGGCTACTGTTGGTACTAGCTGCTGTGTTGCCTGTACACCAGTGGCCAGAGCAATCAACACTGATGGAAAACAGCTGGGCCACCATGCACTCCAAGCAATTTGGCACATTAGGAGTTTTCATGACCAGTTGAAGCTCCTGTAGTGAGTTTCCATCACAATTTACTGGGATATTTTGCAATCTATTCCTCTGTCTTGCGGCACAGACGAGCCCAGGGACGAGAGTGAATCACTGATTCATCTACCACCCTGTTTTGGAGAATAGCAGGTGTTCTCTTCATGCAGCTCCGGCTCTCTGGAGATCTTCAGCTAAATCCTCGACCAATGACCCCTGGAGTGCTGCAGAACTCTTCTGGTGCCAGTGATGAGTGAGCATCAACTTTCTAAGACAGGTTTTCCCCTTAACATACACCACAGGAACCTTAAAAGCAACTGTGAAACCTAACATATATTTGGACTGTTTTTTTTTCCAATTGACCTCTCTGATTTTACTTCAATGATTTCTTCATCCAAACCATCACCCTGTCTCTTGGGCCCCATCCCAACTAGGCTGCTTAAGGATGTCTTACCCTTAATTGGCATTTCTTTACTAGATATGATCAATCTGTCTTTAGTAACAGGCTATGAAGCACAGTCCTTTAAAGTAGCTGTAATTAAACCTCTTCTTATGGAGCCTGCTCTTGATTCAAATTCCTTAGCCAACTATAGACCTATATCTATCTATCTATCTATCTTGTGGTTCCAATTATCTATCTTGTGGTTCCAATCTTTAAAAGTAGAATGGGAGGCAGGTCCTTCAGTTATCAGGCTCCTCTTCCAGGAGGAATCTTCAAGATCTGTTCCAACTAGAACAACAAGGCCATAAACAAAAGGCTCAACTAGGATTCCAGAAAGAATAACTAAGTTATTATTTAATCACGGATCATAACCTAACCCTATGTGCATGAAAACTGACTAAATATAGATTTAGGACCATAGCAACTAAGACAATGATCCTTCAATGCATACCCAGAGCTAAGCAAGAATTTATCAATGAAATTAACAGCTTGAACTGTGATGATGTTCTGTCCTCTTCACAATATATAAACACAATAATGACAAAAGACTTCTCTTTAAAGATATAACAGTGTTTATTAAACAATAGCAGAGTTAACAAAGTTAGCAGATGCTTTGATCAATAAACAATCCTAAAATCTAATTCTACCTAAGCTGCACAGAACAGTTATGTACAATGAAAACACATGCAGGTGGGAGCATGTATATGTGTGTATGTGGGTGTGGGTGTGTGTGTGTGCACATGTGGACAGCAAGATGGCAGCGTGATCTGGTGTCATGACGTCATGACCTCTATATGTTTATGTGCTTGTGTGTGTGGGTTAGTAACACGACAGGGAAGAAGAGACCGTTACAAAACTCTTGTTACAAGAATCACACAAGTGTCTGTTGATGGCAGTTAACTGCCACATGTCAAGCTTTGGTCAATGGGCAATCATTTTAGGATTTGAATCTGCTTGAGTAATAGGATAATTGACAGCTGGTCTCAGAGGTAACAGCAGTGTGAACACCTGCACTGCAAGTTTTCCAGCGTAGCTCTATGGATGGCTTTGGTCCAGACTGACATATCTTGGTGGATTGCTATGACATACAGATATTTATGTTTATGTTTATGATGCACCCTACCGACCTTGACATTTGTGGTTTCGAATAAAATGTCTCAACAACTTGAATTGGTGTACTTTGTCTTTAGTACAAATTTTCAAAAGTTAGGATACTAATACTTACTGGTTAGTATGAATATAGTAGCATGCTGGCTTGAGTACAGCCTCACCAAGCCACCAGTATCAGTATGGATTGGATATATCCTCATAGTCTTGTTTTCCAGCTTTTGTAGCTTTAAAACTAAAAGCTTTTCCTGTTTTCAATTTTGGGTCTTGATGTATTTTCAGAGGGAAATTTCTTCTGAAATAATCAGACATACTCTCTTTCTCTCCAGCAACTAGATGCTGAAGCAGAGTTCATAGTGAAGCACTGGGAGACTCTGAGAAGAGTCCAACACAGGCTGGAGCTGAAGGAGGAAGATGTATCAAAGCTGCTGATGCTGCATCAGAGAGTGAAGGAGAAGATCCAGCAGAGCGAGTCAATCCTGGGCCTAGCCAGCAATTTCCACCTCAAAGCCAAACAGGTGAGTGCAACAGGAGGCAAGTTCTGTTTATCAACCTTAACTACCTTACATTTTTTTGTGCACCACTGCCAGATCACCATCCTGATGTAATATTTCTGTTGTTTATCCCGGTAGAGGTGAGGTTTGAAAGATAATCACTATTTTTTTCAATGGCTAGCTCATTGGTTCTGTCGGTTATGGATTATTCACCAAAGTCCTTTTATAGCTTTGATCTGAGACAAGTCAACATCACTGAAAAGAAGTCCGTCACACAATTGTCCTAAAATCTAATTCTACCTAAGCAATTACATGCATAGAACAGTTATGTACAGTGAAAACACATACAGTTGGGAGCATGTATGTGTGTGTGTGTGTGTGTGTGTCAGCAAGATGACAACGTGATCGGGTGTCATGACGTCATGACTTGTGTGTATGCGCTTGTGTGTGTGGGTTAGTAACATGAAAGGGAAGAAGTGATAGTTACAAGAATCTTGTTACAAGAATCACACAAGTGTCTGTTGATGGCAGTTAACTGCCAAATTTAGAAAGCAGGATTAGAGCTGCAAAGATTAGTTGATTATTCAATTAGTCATTTTATATACAATTAATCTGCAACCATTTCTATAACTGATTAAACATTTTTCAAGCAAAAAAAATCTTCCAGCTTCTTAAATGTGAGCATTTGCTGTTTTTCTTTGACATATATAACAGTTAATTGAATATCTTAAGATTCTGGACAAATTGAAAGCATCACCATTGATAAACTGTATTTTTTAAACAATTTTTTAACATTTCACTGGCCAAACGATTAATCTAGAAAATAATCTGCAAATTAATCAACAATGAAAATAATTGTTAGTTGCGGATCTAATCATGATGTTTTGGCATGAAAAGATTAGCGAAAACAAGATTAAGATTGACTCCCATACTACAGATCTGATGTGGTTACACAACCATTCATCAGGCAGCGTCCATACAAATTAAATTAAAAAAACAATTCTGAGAAACTGACAAACTGTTCAGGACAGCACTTGACTTCTTTAGAACGTGTCGAAAGAACAAAATTAAAAATGGGTCATTATTAATTTTGTTTTCTGTGTGTCCAGTTAGAGACGCTGCTCCAGACAAACCCTGCAGGCCTTTTAACGAATTCTACTGATTTATGTGGAGCCACTGAGGTCAAGCTGAAAGAGGACCAGCAGCAGATCCAGAATCTTCTTAACACGGTTTCAACACTGAAGACAGATATCTGCACCGCCGTCACCAACAGTGTACAGATACACACACACACAAACACACACACACACACTTGGTTTAGAGAACCGAACTTAATTCTGTGTGTAGAGTTCAGTGGTGGAGACTAAGGTATATTTACTCAGCTACTGTACTTGTGCGATTTTACAGCACTTGTACATGTGTGTAGTTGTGTCTCTCATTTAAAATTAGTTTGCCTCGTGTAGTTTTGTCTCCTTGTCATGTTTCAGATGTCTGTGAGTTGTTAACAGCTCCACCAAATAGTGATTTTTCCCTCTAAACTTCTCACATGCTTTCAATAATAATTCAATAAATGTTCAAATGATCCAATATTTCAGCAAAAATCAAAGATTAGAGAAAAGTTCCAAAAACTGAAAACAAATTTGTGTATCAGAACTTTGTTTTTTCTTCTTTCCTCTCCCATTAATCATCTCATGACCCCTCAGATTTATCTGCTGACCCTTTGGAGGGGCCTTGACCCCTCAGTTGGGAACCAGTGGACTAAACTAGCTAACTGTATATAAAGTAGTGTAAACTAGCTCCACCTCCAGCAGCTACAACAGTAACATGCTGCTCTAACACTGATGCTTAACTATTAATAATTTAATGATGTCTTTTACTGCTGATACTTTAACTACCTGATAATATTTGTGTACTGGTACTTAAATTGTTATTAATTATTTGATTTTGACTTGTACATATACTTTTACATAAGTGTACTGGTACTTTTTTAAAAATCTAAATTCTTCTACCACTGGCAGGGTTCTCCATGTTTCAGAGTGGAACAGCTGGAGACTCGTCTTCTCACTCTGGACTCTCTCTGTGTCTCATGGCTGAATGAAGCAGCCCAATGTGAGGAGAAACTCCGCAGAGAGCTGCTGACTCGTCTGTTCAACAATGACTTCAACCAGGTGAGGTCACAGGCCGCAGGTGTGAGCTCATCGCAAAGAGATCATACCAAAGGCTGAATTCTGCCTTTCTGTGGAGATGTTGCCATAGTTACATTTTGATGTTTGATTCATAGTTCAGTCTGCTGATGGACCCAGCAGATATGCATTGTATGGCTGTGTTTACTGTTAATTTCTTATACATCTGAACCTTACGTGTCATGTTTTTCAAAAGAAATACACTCGCTTATTACCTTCCTCTCGACTTGGCCTGAGGTGGTGAAACTCCTTTAGCAATTAATAAATGACAGAGAAAAGCATAAAGAATGGAAGATGATGTACTCTGATTTCAACACTTAAAATCTTCTTTTTTGGAAGGCACACTGTAAAAGTAATGCATTTAATTTGCAGTACAAATTAAATGCATTATTATTTAAGAATTCAAAGACATACAATTTGTTTTTCAATTATGTAAAACAGAGGAGTGAAGAAAAACCTCATGCTGGAGAGGCTGGAACTACAGACTGGTGTTTTTTACTTGATAAATCAGTCAAACATTTAATTGATTAAACACAGTTTAATGCAAACTGACCACTCAGGAATGAAACCAGCTTTCTTTCATTTGTATGTTGCTATTCATCAAAGTCACCAGCAGAGGGGGCTGCTGCCACCAGCTTATAAATATCTAGTGTCCCCGCAGAACAAACAGCATGATTTCACTGGTATGTGTGATTCTGATGCTCTTTGTTGCACAATCTGTATACACTCAGATCAAAAGATTTATCATTGAAATGTTAGAAAAACACTTTATTTTACAAGTCCAATCATTTTCTATTATTTCCAAAGAAGTATTCATTCTATAATTTGGCACTAATAAAAGGGAAAATGGAATTTCCTTGAAAGAAAGCTTCATTTAAAGCCGAGTAAATATTCATGATTTATTTATTTATTAAAAGAAAATATATTCTTCACAGAAAGAAAATTGTCTTCAGGTACTCTTAGGCAGAGCAAGGAGGGAAGTTGGATTCAAAGCCTTTATTTACTGTGGGCCCATTACTAAAACACCTCATGGGATCTTCATCAGCTTGGAAGCAGAGAAAACAGATTACATTTGGTACACAGCACAGCAGAAATGAACAATGTTGGATTACATAATAAAGTAAGCAGCACACACAGAAACAAAACAAAGCTATCACAATAACACCAAAATATCAACATTATTTACACGCAATCCCATTAAAATGATCACCATAAAAATCATATGACTCAGAATCATGCTGCCCCATTAAGTACAACTATGGAAGTTCATAAAAATGGTTTACAAAGTATTTCCTCGTTCAAACCTGAATATTCTTCATATATGCTGACTTTTAGTCTAACTATAATATTCAGATGACCTGATGATCTCTGACTAAAAGACTCTACATTAATTAATTTTAATTAATTTTAACATTTGTTTTGATATATTAAAAAAATCTCACTTGCTTAATTAGAATTAATTAAATGTACTTATTAAACAGTGTGTCTATTTTCCCTTAGTGGCCAACTTACTTCCACTAATCACTACATTTTTTCATCAACATCTAAAGTTTTAAACAAATGTACAAGTGAGGATGAACTGTATTTGACTCAGACAACTCTGGCATGAGGCAGCCACTCTCTGTTTCATCAGAGTCTAAATATAACTGAAGTTAGCAGGATACATTTAGATTTCACTGGAGTCCTTCAGCTCACTGCAGGAGTCAGTCCCTCCACTGCATCATAAACCAGTTTCTACTTTCTTACAGTGCTTCTTTGCTGTTGTCAGAGCAAAATTAGAAGAAGCGGAGTTGTGTTGGGTCAATAAACACAAAATAAGTACCTTCATGTTTCTAGACCTCATCAGCTGCTGAGTGTTGACGTCAGAGTTAAGTATGTTCAGCTGCAGTTCCTTTAATGTCCACTAGATGCTGCTAAAAAATGAAGTTAATAAATACTGCACAACGTTATTTTGAACTTTTCTTATAACCATTGCATTTGTCTAACCTTCTGTTTGTTTGTTGTCCACAAACACATGAGCATCTGAGCTGTGTGCACCTCCCCTCTCTCTTTTGTCCCTCTCTCTCTCCTTCTGTTCTCTTTTCCCTCATGTGTCTCTTTGTGTCTCTGTTCATGCTGTCTTTCAGTAATTGGTCTTTCTTTTCTTTACACACAGCATCTATTGCATGTTTCTCTGTCCTGAGAGAGGGATCCTTCCTCTGAGGTTTCTTCTTTTCCCTGTGTAAGACTTTTTTAGGTAGTTTTTCCTTATTTGAATCAAGGGCAGAGGATGTTTTATTGCTGTACAGATTTTAAAGCCCCCTGAGGCAAATTTGTGATATGTAAACGAAACTGACTTGACAGATAGATGCTGATCACTTTCATGCTGGAGGGTTTTAGCCTTTTACCCATTAAATATTATTTCTACTGTATATTGGTATTGTCACACACTAACAGTGTATCATTCACATAAAAGTTGAGTGTGTACTGACCCACACTACATGATGCTTCTAAAAATCTTCTTTTTGACAAAATTCAAGAGACACGGCATCTGTTGTTGTGTGTAGCACTGTCTGTTATGTCCTCCCCAGCTGCTCCTGTAGATTTCAGTGTGTGGTGGCACGCAGCACCAGGTGCATTATGGGAAATACCGGTTGCCTGAGTCGGTCTGTATTTCTGTGCAGTCCAGCTGACTCTCACTCGCTCTATCTTTTTGTCTCCCTCTCTACCCCCCTCCTCCTCCCTCAGTCCTTCAACAGCTGCTGCTCTGCGGTTCAGTGACACAGCAGACTGAACTAATAAATTGTTAAACAAGTGAAACCTTCACATTTTTTAATTTTATAGATTGGCCTAACGTGAGTGTAAGGATAACAGGCTAACTACTGTAGCTAGTAAGCTAATAGCTAGCCAACTGGGAAGAGAAGGATAATACATTTAAGCAGTTTAGACTCCTGTGTCATAACTGTGTAGATTATTCCTCTGTATTAAAGTGGACAGTGCAACACAGCTAACATCTACACAGAAAACGTTTCAGCCACATTTTTCAGTCAACTGTTTTGTACGTGTCTGATGTTCTATTTTAATCAATACAACTGCATATTTAGTCCAAATGCAGGTGTGATTGACAGTTGGCTCACCTGCTGCTCTCCCTGGCTGAGGGACTCACACTGAGTCAGACTATTGTCGCAATATTTCACTAAGTTTAATGTTCCTTGTTTACAATACCTGCCCTGTTAGCACAATTTAGCTAAAGTAACTAATGTCAGCCCAAGTATGAGGCACTTGGTCTTCCAAGTAAGCTAGCATTAGCTGGGGTCCAAGGTAGTGGCACATGTTTCCAGAGTGTGAAAGGCAACACCCTACACTCCTTGTTTGGAAGGTCCTGGCTCCAAACAGAAAAGATGGCACCATCCATTAACTGCAACTCTGGGCTTCAAAATTGCTCCAATGAAACCAATGGGTGACATCACACATATTTATATATAGTCAGTGGTCCTGACTAGGCTATCTTCTGTAATCTCTGACTACTTCATCTTTACATTATTGGTGCTGACATGAATTACTATATTGCTGAAACTATTGGTGTGCCTGGGCTCCCTGTTTCTCCCTGCATGATGCCAGCACCTTCAGATTAGCCTCTTGGCTCGCTGATGAATGAGTGATTCTCTTTCCAAGTATTCTGTTCAACACTGGGTTCACAGATCTGCAAATGATGACATTTTTACCTTAATATAATGTGTGATGTCCATGCCAGTGGCGTCCCAGGCCTTGTTGAGGCTAGCTGCAGACGGGAAAGAAACTATTCTTGTGGCATGAGGTTTGATTCTATGTATAAAGTGGTATGAATGGAAACTAGGTATTGAAGAGATTATGAGTACATCCCCAAGCTCTATCAAAATCTACAAATCACCCTTATGATTTAAATGTTAAAAATACCCCAGTGTTGGTGTGTAAATGTATCATCTTGATCAGCTTGATGTTGTTTTGAGTCTTACACAGAACTGTTTAATAAAATAATATGAGAAGAATTACAGCGTCAAGAGCTTGGGATTGTTCATACCCTTGGCAACGACTGAGGTCTTAAGTCCCATCTCATAGCAGCACAGCACCCTTGCAGACTTGGCATGATGTTGGTGAGCACTTACAGTCCACTCTATCTTTCTTGAACTTTTTTGATGGTGTTATGGGAAGCCCTCAATGACAAGATGGTAAAAACATTCCATGGACGGAGAGCAAGTATGGCTTAACTGTCACTTCAGAGGCAAGCTGGGAAAATCCTGTAATGAGACACCACCACTAAGTTTACCGTGAACACTCAGATGAGGAATGAGTTTGAGGGTAAAGGGAAGAAGTGAGAAGCAACATGAGTGTAATTCTTGCTGAGTTGTTTGTGACACACCACTGATTCATGCTGAAGGTAATCTACATGAATTTGTTGCTGAAAGATGATGAGGTATTTCTAAAATAAAACAGGACGGTTTCTTTTTTTGTTCACTGGTGGGTCGGTGACTCTGACCATGGAAACATGCAGGGTATTTTTGGTTCTCATTAAGGATCCCCAGAGATGTTTCATCACAGAGTCCGCCAGCTGGATTCTGAATGATATTTGAAGACAGTTTGTGTACAGAGTACTCACTGTGGGCATGGTAATGGGAGAATTCTATGGTACTTTATAATTATAAAGTATTTTAATATAATTATAGTATTTTATAATTGTATGAGGCACCATAGGGTACTACCTCATGGCACTACATTTTGCTACTTACAAATTATGTCTTGTAGAAATTACAACATGTAGGATGCACTGTGGTCTTATGGGGTACTCCATGGTACTCTGAGTAACCTTTTTGGGGATCTTCTAGTCCTCAAGGGGAGTTCATGGTTACCTCTTAATGGCACTTCCTAGTACATGCTAGTAGTTTTGGTAATCTGTACCATTTTTGAATTTTGTGATCCAAACACTGTTCCAACCCAGGTTCTGCCAGATGGTTCAGGATTTGAACCAACAACCTTCTGGGGCACTGATACTGAAGGAAGGTTCATCATAACTGCTATGCTTCCTGGGACTCAATGGTAATGCCTCTGGGGTACATGATGGCCCTTGGGCATCATCTGTGTAAGTTTTATTTAGTGTTTGCTCAATCCAAGTTTTCTCATATGGGGTACTTCTGGGGTACTTCATGATACTCTGGGATAGTTTGTGATACGTTGTGTCCTGGTGCTCTATGGTAATCTCTTTGCAGTACTTTCTGGCCCTCAGGGGTGGTTAATTGCACTTCAGTGTCATCTGCAGTACTTTATGGTTACTTCATGCTACTCTGGGATAGTTTTACATTACTTCAGGCTAGTCCTTTTGAGATACTTCATGGCACCCTGGAATATTTTGCAAGACTTAAAGGAACTTCATAGTAATCTTGTGGTACTTCTTGGTTAATTCTGGTGGGTTATCCTCCATGTGGCTTTTGCTATTTTTGTGCTCCAAACAGTTGTTCAACTCAGGTTTCGCAGATGGTCATGTAGTTTGGGCTCCACAATAATCTCTTTGGGGTACTTCATAGTCCTTCTGGGTAATTCAATGCAATTTAATTATTCTGGGGTATTGCATGGAGACCTCATGGTAATCTGGGGTAGTTCACTGTAATTAATCTTTTGAGGGTAATTCATACATTGTGGTTCTCCTGGGATAGATCATTCTTGATATTGCATGGCAGTGGTGGAAGAAGTACTCGGATCCTTTACTTGAGTAAAAGTACCAATACAGCAATGTAAAAATACTCCATCGCAGGTAAAAGTCCTGCATGAAAAATCCTACTTGAATAAAAGTATATTATCAGTATAATACAAGTATTAGCAGCAAAATGTAGTTAGGGTAAAAGTACTCATTCAGTCCCTCTCAATCATATTTTGTATGTATAAAATCATCTATCTTTCATGTGGTGCTCTCAACTTAATTATTGCTACATATGCATAGTTAACTTCTTCATATATCTTCATATAGGTTGTGCACCATGAGCAGTTGCCTTAAAATGATGCTGGAGTAATGAGGAAATCCTGGTGAATTAAAGGAAAATTGGTGTGACCATTATTGCTCTATGTGTCATGCTAACTTTTTAACATTTATCAAACAAAACAATGATCATCGGGGTAAGCTGCTGAGACTCCTACAACTTTCCAAATAAGCATGATTACATGAATCGCTTCAAAAATTTGTTTGTGAGTCTGAACAAAAGTGAGCACAGAAACTAGCTGCCTGTCGCAGCTATTATCACTAACTGCATAGAGGTCTATATTCAGGGCAACATGCTAACTGAACCACCCAAATATTCATATACATACACTGGTTTGTTATGAGGCTGGATTTCACTGCAGTTAGACTCTAAGGAAACAAACAAACAAAAAAAACAAAGTTCAGTGATGACTGGCCAACTGCACTTATTTGAGCTGAAGAACTGGAGAGAAAACAACTGGAAGAAGAAAATGAAGAATGGAAAACCTTTACTGCAGAATGGGACCTGTTGCTGTCAGATTCGAAAAGTCTACATGCATCCATGGATTAGAGTAAAGCTTGCTGACATATGTCTTTTTGCGTTTCCCCGAATCTCTATAACAGAGCTTGAGAGAGCAAAGTTAGCATGACACATTGAATCATAATGGCCACATTTATGGGAAATACATCAGGTTAAAAAAATCAAGAATTTTCCTTTAAATCTCTCCTCACATCTCTTCCTCTCATCACAATCTCACCTCCTCACTGGTAGGAGCTAAGACAAGGGAAGAAGAGATATAAGAGAGGCAAGCAAGGAGATATGTCAACCAAACAGAAAACACTCCCTGATTTTAACTCATAACCTTCTGAGATCTTTTTGCTAATGGTTCTTATCTTTAGCTTGTGGTACTCCATGGTAAATTTACCACATTACTTCTGTTACATCCTGGTACCTGGTATCTTCTGTGTAACCCTTGTTATTTCAGTGCCCCTTACTCTCAACCCAGGTTTCCTCAGAAGATTCAAGATTTCTCCCCGGCAACCTTACAACTACCCCCCTCCACCTCAGTGTTAGAAAAACAGCCTGACACCCACAGCCTCTGATTTGAACATCTTCATCTGTTCACTTGACACAATTAATGGACTGTACTGTGTCTTTCAGTCTTCCTTTCTCCCCCTCAGCTGTCCTCAGCTGACAGATCAGCCATCTGTTCCTCCCATCAGAGACAGAAATGCCCTGCTGGATTTAGACCCCTGCTCCAAAAATAGTCTCATAAAATCCCTGTCTACATCCAGTTACATCAACACAGACTTGACCAAAAACCAAGAATGAAAAGATGAAATATCTTTATCTTCTGGTAAACTTACCTTCAATATTATTCTTTATTATAGACAACTGACCTCTGTTTTTTCTTTCTTTCTCACAGTTTAGGGCTAAAAACAATCAGATATTAAGTAAAAAGTAAACTTTAAAATGTGCACAACTGAAGGACAGTGAAATATAAAAAGACACTGTCCATTCAGAAATCAACTTCACTCAGAGTAACTTTGACAGGGACTGATTTTTGGATGCTTAATTTTTCAGCTTCGTGACTCCTTTAAGGAGCTGAAGAAGCGCTTCAGCAACCTCAAGTTTAACTACCTAAAGAGAAACGACAGGACCAGGAATTTGAAGGCCGCGAGGAACCAGCTGCAGCAGGTGGAGGTGTACGAAGAGAAGCTGCAGGTACGTCCAACTCATTATGTTTTCTCTTTTAATAACAAACTTCAAAACAGATGGACTATCCGCTGAGCCGAACATATCCTGATCTTAACCTGTGATGTGGACATGGAGTGCTTTTCCATTCAACAACAGAACATATCCCCAGTTTTAGCCTCTCATGTATCATCGATATGCTTAAACATGGCAACAATGGCAGGCTCATGATGAACGGGTTAGGGTTAGGGTTAGGGTTGGGGGTTAGGGTTTTCAAAATTCTGGTTTATGCACAAATTGCAGCATTACATAAAAACATTAATGCACAGATACCTTACTCCTATGAGTTTTACATCACTGTTATGATTTACAGTACATGTGATAAAATAAATAGCTTGAATTCCACCTGCTGACTTAGATAAAAGTCTCACCAGACTTGTTCTGACTATATGTTGAAGTCCACCATGTCTCATCCTGCAGGCAATCAGGAAGCGTCTGCAAGGTGTGACAGCCCGGCTGGGGTCAGAGATCAAGGATGGAGGCGTGGTCCGGGAGGCAGGAGATGCCATCAACGAGCTACAGAGACAGATGACAGAGTTTGAGCAAAGTGTCAGTGAACACCGAAAAACGCTGGACATGACCTGCAGACTGCAGCAAGCCATGGAGGAGGTGATTGGTTACATTTGTTATTTAAATTCATTATATTTTTTATGATCATGTGAAATTATTCATTATATAATTTGAAGTTCGTAGTCATTTCAATCCATTGTAGAGTTGTTCAACAGTTTAAACATCTGTATAAATATATAAAATGACACATTGACAAACAGTATCAGTTCTGGTGTGAGGATGCGAGTGCAACCATTGCACGTGTCGGGAAGTTTTCCTCTGAGTGTCGAAGCACAGAAGCCGTCTCTGTCCTCCACCGGCAGTTTGAGAAGTTCGTCTGGCCGACAGTTCCTCAGCAGGAGGAGAGGATCAGTCAGATCACTGAGCTGGCTGTCAGACTGCACGGTGAGTGACAATGCAGCAGAGAAAGGAAGAAAGGTTTGTCCAGACAAGTGTTCCAATAAACTCTCTCAACTCACAAACTCTGTAAATTTCATCAAATAAGATGATTTCATCATCAGCATCACTGAAGCCCCTAAAATGTCCCCTAAAATGTCTATATAAGGCAACTGTGAAGAGTCACCCTATATGAGTGAAAAGAAGACTATTATAATTCTAATTCTAATTTTGAGAAAATTAACGAATGCTACAAATGTTCTTAAATCACTTGTACATGCCTCTTAAGAATCTGTTCGTCCAAGTGACTCTTGCAGAAGTCCCAGTGTGTTTAGATCAATATAATATTTATACCGGACATGTTCAGGATGCACGCTCTCTCATGCTTTCACTGTTTTTGTTTATTTGTTCAGCCAATCTTTGTTCAGCCTGTAGTATTTGTGTATCTCTCTGAAGATTGCTGTGTGTAAACACATGGAGTGCTGCTAATTACTGGAGTCAAA
This sequence comes from Euthynnus affinis, assembly GCA_029490765.1. Taxonomy (NCBI): domain Eukaryota; kingdom Metazoa; phylum Chordata; class Actinopteri; order Scombriformes; family Scombridae; genus Euthynnus; species Euthynnus affinis. Next base: position 30,804,231 of record CM055850.1, read on the forward strand.
TTCCTTGTATTCATAAACATACTTGGCCAATAAAGATGATTCTGATTCTGATAAGACAAGCACAAACATGAAGGTTTTAGGAAAATCTAAAATGGCGGAAAATTAAAAGTAAGTGTGTTTGTGTGTCAGGTGTGGAGGAGGGACGGCGGTACATAGAAAAGACAGTCAGAAAACACTCAGAGATGGTGGAATCCATCAGAGAGCTGAGTGATGGGCTGTTGCAGCTGGAGGCCAAACTAAAGGTAACACAACACAAAACACACACACTGGTGCACATTTACCTCACAAGCAGAACTAGATAAGGGCCCATATTTCAGTCCAGGCCAAAACTTACAACAGGCCAAAAAATTCTTTATGCAGTTCAACTTTCAGTCCTAGAAACAAAACATTTTATCAACTCAGTATAATGAATCCTATCTCTGCTGATATTCGGTTGAGACACAATCTGTTCGATGAGAGATGTTTGTCTTTTAGAACAACAATACAGAATAATTTTCACACTGACTTTGTGTGCGTACAGAGAAGAGCACATGCTGTCTCTTCAGAAACCAATGTCCTCATAACTATACGCTTTTTTACAACAGGAAAAAAGCAGCTGTGCAAAAGTAATAATCCTGCCAGAACAATTTCAACAGCAGTAAATAAAATGTAAAAATCTCTCTTACAGAGTCTCTTAATGATAATGAGAACAAACTAAAACTTGTTTGAACAAAATCATATCTGAATGGCTGGATGTCACCTGCATAATGGAGGTTATCCTTACTAAATTACAACAGGTCATATCTAATATAGGGTCTTATATCTTATTTATTCATTTCAAACGACAGCTGTGCTTTCATGTTTGAAAGATATATTTACATGGTTATGGTATTTTTCCCAGCCCTGGGTGGCTACATTTTTAATTTGTATATACATTCATATTTAAGTCTTACTTTAAGACTTGCCATTGCTGACTGAAAATTAAATGTCTAAATGGTGCCTTGGTAAATATAATTGCGAGATGTTTAGATGTGAGTATGTTTATGCATCAGCATGCAAATGTCATTGGTGTTTTCAGCTGGAGAGTCTCAAACAGCAGCAGGATGTTGAAGAGAAGGAAATAAAGGAAGAATCGCAGCAAAAGAGAGAGAATAAGACAGAAGAGAAAGATGAAGAGAAAGAGAAGGAGTTGAAGGAAGACAGAAAGATGAACAAGAAGGAGCAGAAGGATAACCGCAGCACACAGGAGGCTGCTGACATGGTAAAAATAATCACAACATTTAAAAGTCTACATTTTCACATTGCAGTAAGTGGATTTTTTAAAGCTATAATATGTAACTACTCCATCTTAAAATGTCTAAAAAAAACTAGACTTATGTTATATACTTTGTTGATTTGTGTGCTCACATTATCCTTAATGTTTCCAACCATTTTAAAATCCAGAGAAATCTGAGAATTTCATTTGGTCGCCTGTCAATGGTGTCATATCCCCTTTATCAAGTAGTATACGTAAAGACGATGCATATGTCAGCGTTGTAGTTGCTTCTGCCACAATGGCATCTATCAAAGAGTATACACACAAAATAATATGTCTCTTGTGGTTGTTAAACAGAAGCTGTCGTAAATTGAGTTTTATTCAGTTTTAAGCAAAATTTTTATAATAAACTTTATAGATTATGGTCACTTTTAACCATATCTTCTAACCAGATGAAGGATTTTAGTCATCAGATGTCTTCAGTTATCAGAGAAACAAGTTGAGCTATTGTCAGCAGCAGCTCGGCTAGCAGCCCCTCCAGTGTTTAATTTGGCTCCCAGGAAAAACATCCTGAACGATGAACACAGAAGTAATCCTATCCTGTTTAACAACGATGACAACAACTCCCATGATCCCACGCTACTTCACACCATCATCACACTCCGTCTTTTGTTATTGTTTAGATTGAGAGAACCTAGTAGCAGAAATTACATATTGTGTATTTAATTGTTTTAACAGTAATTGTTTGGGTCACGGAGCATAACCAGACGAGGAAGCTGCTTACATAACCAGACATCTTGTACCAAACAGTTTGAATACGCCTACTGTTACAGACCTAAATGTAATCTGTCCTGTGCTTCCAGTATGAGCTGAAGGAGACAGGTCACACTCCCGAACTGACCACTGAGCATGATGGGAAGGAGGTGCCTGTGAAGAGGCAAACTGCAACCAATAGAAAGCCTCCGTTACAGAAAAGTCGCAGTCAGGAGGCAGACAGACAGATGGACATACAGACAGTCATCTCAGAGAGCAGGTAGAGTTTTCAATAAAATAAAAATGAAAATTAGTTTGATTTCAACCAAATGACATTTCCTCTAGCACCACCTACAGGGCAGAATTTTCCCACATCGACATCCTTAATGCCACAACACTAGCATGGCTAAAAACACAGAAGGTGTATATATATGGTGCCATGGTGCGTATTGCTAAACATTGTGATTAATCACATTTCTACAGTGTAATTGCCATACATACAGTATTACCACTGGGATGAGTTGAGATATGAAGAAGAGCCACGACTGAAAGAAACAAGCAGGCATGTTAGCCAAATGGAAAGCACCTTTGGTAACTTTGTAGCTTGTCCTTACACCAAAAAGGCCTCTGGTTTTCTTATTGTCTACTTCCAGCCCTGAACTCTATAAAGTAAAAGTAAATAAAAATGTTAATTGTATCATTTCTCCTTCAGCCAAAGACAGGGGTTCATCTCCTCCTCTGTGGAGGAACATCGTACATCCTCGTACTGTTCCACGCACACCTTCAGCCTCTGCCGCTCCCCAGTGGCAGCAAGCCGGCGGGTGCACACTGTCCACAGCCAATTACAGCTTTCTACCACCGATCCCCAGGCCACACCCCCCTCTGTGAATGGCCCATTGTTTGCAGACATCCAGCAGGAGTTTCAGAGGAAGGAGACACAAGAAACAGGACAACAGATGGCCTCTGCATCACATGAATCTAACACGACACCTCTGCAGGTTAGTGAGCAAAAGGTTAGCTTCACATATGTTGTCCTCCAGTGGCCAATATTAGCTCCCTTATTATGTTCCATGTAAATACTGCCCCTGGGCCATATATTAATTCTGTAACAACTTTTAAATCAACTGTTCTTTGTTTTTAATCTGTTTTGGTTTTATTTTTATGTATGCAGCCTACTGTTTTCCTGCTTAATTCTACTCTTTTTTTCTTATTTAACAATTTTATTGTTTGTATTACTGTTAAACACTTTGTAACTCTGTTTGTAAAAGTGTTTTATAAATAAGGTTACTATTATTATAAGTAATAGTAGCAGTGGTAGCAGTTGTAGTACAACTAATATTCCTAAGTGTGGAGATCTGCAGAAATCCACATTAACATCGGTGATACCACAAGAATGTGATGATTGTAATGCTTTTCAATGAGGAAATTCGAGGTAGTGTACAAACTATAAAAGTAAGTCAGATAAGTCAGATATATATGATTATACATTTGATTAATTTTACTAATAATTTAAGTTAACTGCACAGACTTCCTGCTTGTTCATCAGTCTGATACATGATCTTTTTCACGCAGGATGTATCAGGAGGAGGCCTGTCGGAGGCAGAGCTCCAGCATGACGAAGTGATGACAGAGGATTCTCTTTCCAATGATGAGTATGAGTGTGCATCTCCTGACGACATTTCCCTACCACCACTGGCAGAGACACCAGAGTCCATCGCGGTCCAATCGGACGTTGAGGAGAGCTTCTGTTTTAGTTCCCACAGCATCCACATCAATCAATACAGCCACCAGTACCATACCTTGCCAGAGCACAATGTAACTGGAACTGTTACTGGTGCAGTCCGACAACTGAGAGAGTCCAGTGAGACAGAGAGGTGTCCATCTCCTCCCACCTGCCTTCACAGCAGTACCAGGTCTGAATTCGGGCACATTCTTGTGTCACATAAGATTCTTTTTATGTTAGTAAACAAGTAAAGTAAAGTTTTGTGGATGTCCATGCTCTGTCTTAAGACATGCAGCCATGGTTTCTCCAAATAAAAAGTATGATTTAAGTAAGGACTGAAAACGGAATATATTTAGTCAAAGATTATGTAAACAAGATAAAAAAAATCAATTTTTGTCACTTGATGGTTTTGGATTTTTGTTCTTTGGAGAAATTATGGTTAGTACTCAATAAGTATGGAAATTCAATACCCAGTCCTGCTAATGGATTGTCCGATGATGGAGTAAGACAAGGAATACTGAGCATGCAACAAAAATCTCAGGCAAAATTTTAACACTGAAAGTGGCAGCTACCTGAGCTGTAACCCAATAATCCACCAGGAGGCCATCCAGATTCAGGATTTTGTTTCTGTTGTGTCTGTCACAGGTTCAGAACTGAGTCCAGCTCATTTGGCCCAAGTCCACTGACAGTTCCTGCTCCAAGTCTGCTTACCAGCACTCTGTGCACCATTCTCAGGACTGGAGAGACTAGCACAGCCAACTTCCCCCAGAGTGCTCACCTTTCTTTGGGCTGTCCTGAACTGAGCTTCCTTTCAGGATTCAACCCACTCCACAAGAGCAACATGCCAGAAAACAAGGACAACAATGTCCTTGAGAGAAGGAGCCCTTCACAAACTGAGCACTTCTTAAAAGAGCATAGCAGTCAGTATGGACAGCCTCAGAGCAGTTCCGGTAAGGTTAAGATCACCAAATATGCTGCATCAAAAAGTGAAACCTTACCACGTACTGATCTCATTCTTCGGGATGCGGAGGTCAATCAGACCCCCACCATCCCCCAGTCCAGCTATCACCCCCAGCTCTTTAGTGGTGAAGACCCTGATCTCCACAAGGACAGGACCCCTCCACAAGACATGGGGTTCATAAAATTCAGCACTAGTACTGCTCAAACCAGAACTTCCAATTGTCAAGACAACAATTATTCACAGTCCCTTGTTGGCTCCAAGAGTGGCCTCCATCATGATATAAATACCCAGGAGATCATTTACTCCCAGTTCCCACAAGAAACCCCCTTATCTCAGAGTGAGACTATGCCACAGATTGATCCACCCCTCCAGGCCAAAGGGTTTGCTCAGAGCTCCAGCATCACAGATTTTACTCTCAACAAAGGGAGGACCCTTCCAGGAGACATTGGGTTCCTCAAAACTTGTGCAGCCTACCCCAAAACCAGCACAATCATCCATACAGACAGTCCACAGTCTTACCCAGAGTCCAGGAGTGGCCTTGATCAGAACGTGAATTCCTCCCAAACAAGCAAAGAAGCACCTTCAGTCTCTGTGCCCATAAGCAGCAGCCTTACCACAACCACTACTGTCACCCAACAAATTGTTTACCGCCAGTCATCTGCTTCAGACAGTCATTGCAATGTGCCTCAGGCTAGCAGTGATCTTAGGTTGCAGCAAGAAAGACCATTCTCCCAGTGTAGCGGAGTTCTACCTGAGGTCCTCCATGCCCCTATCCGTCCAGAGCCAAACAGTGTCAGTAATGTATCCAGCAATACCATCACAGGCAGTAATAGATTCAACAGCAAGCAGAGCCACCAGACAGTCTACTCCCTCCATGAGTCCTTGGCTTCTACCTGTACCCAGCAGTTTGTGCATGACCCTGGCATGAACCCCAGCAGTCCTGCCCAGCTCACTGCTCCTTTTCAGCCTGAGGCACAGATCAAAGCTTTGGCTCAGCAGGCTAACCTGCATGTTACCCCCCCTTCCTCTTCACCTCATCTACTAACTTCAGATCAAGACCCAGACATTTGTCAGCCCATGGCTATACGCGAGGGGATAAAGCTTACTCCCCAGATCCAAGGGCCTCCCCTTCCTGCTCCTTCTCCTCTGCCCCAGGCCCAGACAGAGGCTCTTCCCCAGGGAAAAGCCTCTAAATCTGGCCCACCCTGCTTCACCAGGCCCCTGTCTAGAGCTACTGTCATGGAGGGCTCTCCAGTGACGTTAGAGGTGGAGGTGACGGGACACCCAGAGCCCATGCTCACCTGGTGGGTAGCATACAACCAGCTCCATGATAACACACAAGATTTATGAGATTTTTAATTAATTATCTTGAAGAACCCTTTACACCTGCATTAACATGTGCCCTTTAGCCAGATTATGTCTAACTCTGCATGGTATTTGTACTTTAAGATGTCCAACTATCCAATTTCTTTCTCTCACATGACTGGTATTATTGTGAAGTGACAGCTAACACATCACTTACACTTAATCTCCTCACACAACATCTGTGGTTTTCTGCTATCATGATTCATTGCCTTCCTCTTAAAAGGATTATCAATAAGAGTGAAAACCTTACCTTGTAGCAGTGCTACCTTGGGTTTTGCGGGCCAGGTTGAGTTATAAATCGTTGCCTTGTTTGTTGATGACCATTTAATGGGAAATCAGTGAAATTAACATGCTTCGTAAACTAGTTTTATTTTTCAAATATTCCTGCAACTGGCACATATTAGTGATGCAAGCCTGTATTAAATTTCATGGGCAAATGAAGCCATCACAACAGTTTGGCCTCATGAGTGACAAAGCTGATCAAATCAGACCCACACTAATGCAGGTCTGAATGGAATTAACTGTTAGCTTCCTCACTAAATATAATTAATATTCCAGTGGTACCAAATTATTTTGATAAATTCAAAAAGGTTAGCAATACCCGAAAATTTGGCTGTTGTAGGTAAGTTTTTATATATTAGTATAAAAAATGTGAACATCTCTGAACACCTGTGCCAGTTAGATAGATAGATAGATAGATAGATAGATAGATAGATAGATAGATAGATAGATAGATAGATAGATAGATAGATAGATAGACACTTTATTAATCCCAGAAGGGTATAATAGATAGAGAAGCATGTTCCAGCCTTCACAGCAAACATCAAACACCATGCAGATAGTATAGTAGTTTGCTTTTGTGGGGTATTGATGTGTCCAGATTCCCTTGTTTTGATGTCATCACATGACACCTGTGTGTTTTGAGTGTGTTTTGTCTCTTTAACTAATCAGTAACCAATTTAGCTCAACACCTTGCCACCATGGAGACTGGTGGAAACTTTGGTTCCAGTTCTTTCTGCTTTTATATAGGCATTTAAATGTGACTTAGGAATTAAGTGATATTCTAAGGTGTGTATTGTAGTTTAGAAACAAGATTTCATTATTCTAAGTCACTGGTTGACAGCTTTTTGGCTAAGACTTTTATTCTTAACAATGTACCCTCTCTTTGATTAATGAAGGTTTGCTAGTGCTAGTGTTTGCTTTATTTTGTTTGTGTGTACAAAATAAAGACAGTGAAGGTAATACTGCCCACTGAATTACAAATAAACCCAGTCGCATGAACAAATCAAGTTAAAGATTAAACTTAACACATCTGGTCATGCACATCATCAAATTTTCAACATTACTTATAAAACCCACTAATGTTTTGTTTGGCTGTCTGGTGATGCATCAGGGATCCAGTAACATACTACAAATTATAGATATTTATTGTATCAGAGTTATTGTCAGGGTGCCCACAATGTGTAGCAGCGCCCTTGGCTCAGAGTGAGGCTTTGTGCTTCCTGACCTCCTGTCATCATGGTCGCTTCAGGTTTAAAGAAGGAGAGGTGTCAGCCACCAGCCCTGGCCAAGCACTGGCCTGTGAGGACGGAAATCAATTCCTGTTTATCCCAGAGGCGTTGGATGGTGAATTATATGAGGCCCAAGTCCCCGGCTACCATGACTGCAGCAGTGGCAGCAAGACAGATGATGATAGGTGGCTGGTAGCCGAAGTGTTTGACATCATTACTGTGGACTGGCAGACCTGGTTTGGTACACTGTGTGTTCTGCTGTGGCTGTTCTATCTGATAGTGCTTTAACACACACACACACACACACACACACACACACACACACACACACACACACTGTCCTGATTCTTTTCATTAAAGTCAAATTGAATTCTCCACACTTTTTGCATAAAGAAATGTAAACTATAATTGATATAATTTTGTACATGTTATTTTAACACCTGTTGAGTCATGCACACTCAGTGCTGTGGTTGTCTTGTATCATAGAAAGGAGGGGTGGGGGGTTAGCTTAGCATTAGCTTGCTCTGTCATAACCAAAACGTCACCTCTTATGGCCACTACTGTAGGAGAAGAAAGACAGAAAAATGAATAAAACTTAAATTTCTTAAATAAGCACATTAGTCAATACTGATTTCTTAGTGGACATTATTTTTTTAATTGCAGTTTGACTTTAAGTCACAGTGAAAACATATACTTTATAATAATTTCAATCAACTTTTAGATGAAGTCATAAAATGTACAAAATAATTTTAGAACTGTAGGGGTATGGAGAATTTGGGGGACTGAAAACAAGGTTGAGGGCCAGAAAAAAGATGGTGAATGTGGCGTAATCCCTGAATAATCACTATTGTGTAATCACTGTGTTCCCTGTTATAGGACTTTTTTAACAAGTGCTCTTCTCATTTCACTTAAATCTGGTTTCAGTTCATCTCCTGTGTTGTCATCACCTTTTCTCCAGGTGGAGTGATGCAGACATCCTGTTGTTAAATCAGATGAAGCAATGTTAATATGAATGACAAATCATGATGAAGTTTTTAACATATGTTATTTGTAAATCCTCATTTAAATCTGGAAGGAACTGAGGTGGAACCACAAAGCAGCAGAGTGTGACAGGTTGAAACAGCCTTTAATCAAGCCAAACACATCCACAAACATGTTTACTTAAATCAAACAGAAATGTATTACTGCCAGGAAAAGAACAAAAAACCTGATAAAGTTAATAAAGTTAATGAATGACCCCCCAAAAGGATAATAAATAAATATAAATAAACTGGTACTGAACTAAATTCATGAGATGAGTCAAAAGTTAAATTTATGTGATAGTCATAATTTTGAGATGGTAAGTTAAAATGATGAGACAGTCAGATTTTTGATTTGGACATATTTCATGGTCATAATTCTTACTTTATAATTTTGATTTTCTTAGTCAAAGTTGTGATCTTAAAACAGTAAGCCATAATTATAAGACCCTGAGATACAGAGATACTGAATTGAAATTAGTAAAGCAAAATATAATAAGTCACAATTTTCAATTATCTAAAAATGTTGACTTACTATCTATTAATTATAACTTAGTGAAACTTAACTTTAAACATCAAAATTAATTAAAAATTATGACATTAAATGACAATTTAGTATTATGTCATAAATCAGAATACATTAAATGACTCACTACAAGTCATAACTTTGAGATAGTTAAATCTCTTAGTGAGAGATACTAAGTCCAAAGTTTGACTTTCTAAATCAAAATGATGAGATACTGAATCATAACTTTGAGACAGACTCAGTAGGTTTGATTTAAAAAGTCAATATTTTGGGCTATATCAAAATTCTGACTACACTGACAGTTACATAAATATTGATTAAGTCAAAATCTTGAATGCATAAATATATATCATTCCTAACAATTAATCTTACTTTATAGTATTTATTTTCTGTTAATGGAACAATGTTTCTGAAAATCACCTATCAGAAGAAGGTAAATAATCTTCAATTTGTATTTGTAGAGAGAGGTTTTCCCATTCACTTCAATACAGTCAGATTGTTTTGGGGTTTTTTTTGGAGCAGCATCTAGTGGACATCAGAGGAGAAGCAGCTGACTGGCTCACATTTATCAGGTTAGCATATTATCAGGTTATGCATTGTCTGCATAACTCTGAACACAGTATTGAGGATGACTCCTAATAGCAGGCGTTAATAAACATATACAGAATATACAGAAACATATACAAACTACAAGTTCACAAAGAAAATTCTGAGGGTTTTTTTCTGCTTTAAATCTGTATATGTGTAATTGTTATTGATTTACTTTTCCTTCACTAGAGTGTATCTCTACTAAATAAAGTCATATTGGGAACGTTTGTGGTGTGTATCACTTATTATTACTGACTCATCAGGTGACATTCCAAAGTCAGACACATTATTTCAGTTTCATTCATCTCTCAGTTTAATCTATATGAATTCAAGTAACGATTAATATTAGGGTTGTTGAGGGATTTTATGCGGTTGATTCCACAGCAGTTAAGGGATTGTTTGATAGCTTTTATGAATTTGAAGCTACTATTTAAAGTTACTTGTTTACTGATGTTTTTAATAAACATCTCTGTTCATCTGATAAACATCATTATCTGCTTTCAAATGTTCTATGTAAAATTGGTCGAAGTCACCACTGATGGATCTGCTTTCCTTCAATACATTGCTGGGGTTAATTCTCTTGATTCAACGTCAGTGATGGGGATTTTGTCCCCCATCGTTGCATTATGAAGGGCTCTTCTAATGGTCAGAATGACATTTTATGAATACATAAGACCAAATACAGACAACAGAAATACACAACACAAGGACAGAAGGCAAGGCATTGATTAGGCGATTACAGCATCACCACACCTTCTTGACAGGACCTCTCTGTTCTACATACAGGGTTAAGATTTCTATTCACTATGCTGGCTTTGTATCCTGAACAGTACAAATCACCTCTTAAACTAAATGTCTCCTATTTATGCAATCCTTTAAAAGTGTCCAAGGTCCATCTATGCTATTATCTCTATAAAGTTCCTGGAGGTGTGAGGCTCCATATTCCATCATTATCAGTCCTATTTAGTCCTTTATCCAGTAATTCAAACAAAAACAATATGATTTTCTTACTTTCCAAATCATAAAAATTAACTTTTCACAGAAATTAATGTTATCAGGCATTGTGTTGCGGCAGATTTCATTCCATCCATTTTAACTCCCAACAAACACACATCTGGACATATTGATACATCCACATTTAATATTGAACATAACATATTCTGGACTCCCACCCAAAATTTTCTTATTTCTGGACAGTTCCATAACATATGTTTTAGATCCTCTCTGTCCACAAAATACAGTAGGTCTGACGCATTAGGATTCATTTTATTCAGCTTCTGTGGAATTATATATATTTAGCATAAAATCTTCATCAATATAAGTCTATATCTTACACATTTTGATAAGTAACATTCCCATTGTAATTAAAATGTATCCATGGCACTACATTAGGAGAGTGATATATATCTATAAAGTTTAGATACTGTGCCTCTATTTGTTACAATCTCTTTCAATTTACTCAATCTTTAACTGAGGCCAGTACAGTATCTTGAGATATAAAGGTCTGAACTATAGATTTCAGCTGTAGATACTGCAGAAAACACAAATCATTAAGGTCAAAATTAGCTTGAAGCTCATTAAATCTTGTTATTCTTTCCTGCTTTACAATTTTGCCCAAATTTCTAATGTTATGACTTTTCCACTCCTTACTGATAACAGTCTTCCCTCCAGCAGTGAATAATTATTCTCCCATAACAGACTTGAAGGCAACACCAGTCCATTGATTGCACATTGATTGCAAATATACCAAAAGGTACATTTTGCTTCCACCACCTAAGTGTATTGAGTGTATTAATAAAAGTATTGAGCCACGAGCTCGCGCTTCCCGCCCATACACTCTGGGTTCGCCATGCTGCCTTCGGGACCTCACGGAAATATTACAATTAAAACATATCATAAACGTGAACAACAACGGTGTCACAAACACATAAAATATGTGAGATGTCGCATTTATAGGCTGTAAATAACGTATCCCATGTCCGTTTCACTAAGTTCATTAAGGAGCAATAGGGTAGATTTATTTTTGTAATACCGTTTATACATTCCGTAGTTATTATTTGATCAATTACATGTCTGACCTATTTTTTCATTTAATAAATTCATTTCATTTCATCTGTATTAAGTTAGCAAAATCTGAACTAAAAATTACTTTACATAACACGTCTATTGTCCTCTGTAAGCAAATATGAGAAAAGCTTTTGATGGAGACAAATTTTGGATGGTGCACTTGAATGTATCGTTATGTTTGACCGTTGGAAGCAGGCGAATGTCACAGACGGAGACAAAGAAATGGACCAAGATGCCGCGATTTATCGGTTCGACGACGACCAAATTAGTATAATTAAAGAAAAATGTGTCTCAAAGAAGTCAGACCCTGACCAGTGGAGCCAGGGAAGGGAGGATGGCGAAAATACAGAGCAAGGGCAAGTTACTGGCAGTGAGTGATGAGTAAATTAAAGGTTCGTTTAAAACTAGCTTAACGCTGAAGTTACCATGCCCGCTAGCTAGTTACATGCCAATAGTTGTAACTTAACGTTAAGTCCTATGCTTCTATACGTACATAAATTATTATTTTTTATTTGCCACGTTTATTTACTTGTTCGGTGAAATCATTCGTTGCATAGCTTCATCTGTGAATTTAGCACCTCTGTGATTCACACAACGTTAACGTTGAAGAACCTCAGAAGCAAAATCAAAAGGTTTTTATTTTTTTTATTTTTAACTTAGCCTACCAGCAATACAAGTTATTTCTTCCACTTCTGTATACTCTCTCTCTCTCTCTCTCGTACATAGATATTATAACGTCAATCCAACCGGTTAAAGCCATCTAGAGTCAAAGGAGAGTTTGTCCTTGTTGCTGGCTGCTCATGGAGGAATTACATGTCTCTGTAAATTAAAGATTTTGGTCTAGACCTGCCCTATGTGAAAAGTGCCCTGAGATAACGTGTTATAAAACTGAGGCAGATAAAGCCGTGACAGAGTAGAACTCAGAGAGTGAAATACTGATCAAGTTATATATATGACATTAAATGTCAAAAATAACGCTAAATATCCAATATATAATATATGAATCAATAGCGTTTGGGAGCCGCTGAGCAGCGCTGTCTCGAAACGGAGTTAACGGCTGTGTCGTTGCCATGGAAACTGCAGGTAGGGTAACTACTTAGCCAGTGAGTGGTTAAGCGAGAGAGAGTGTCTGAAATAATGGTGAACTGTGAGGAAACGGTTAGTAGCAGTAAGTTGTCAGTCTGGCAGTAAATGTACAGTACAGACTACAGTGTGTCAGTTGATAAACGCTGCAGCTTGTCAACACCATGAGTCACGGTCTGTTGTTTCCCAACTGTTGGAAAAGTGAAGGGGTTAGCTCCAAAGTTAGCAACAATCGGTTAGCCTAGCTTGAAGACGCTAAACTGATAAATAGAAAACAGGCCAAACCAAACCAAACCACTCAACCTAGGGGAAACACTGTGTATGTATATACATATATATATATATATATATATGTGTGTGTGTGTGTGTGTGTGTATAAGCAATGTTACTTGCTGAGAGGACAATGATTCATCCACACACACTTTGATCTATATTCCATTTCTAGGTAATGGAGCACAATTTAGTGTGTTTTCTAATTATTTGTTATTCCATGTACATGATCTTCGTTCATTGTATTTCAAGATTTTTAGATTTGGCATGTGTCAGGTAGGGGTTGAAATTGAAATAGTTATTTTTTAGTTTTGTATTTTTACAAAACCTCTGCATCATCATTATTCTGAAACCATTAACAGTGCTTTCCTCTTGTGATATGAATCTTATTTTCTTTCTTACAATATTTGTCTTTCTATTTTGACAGCTCAAGTGTAAGGGTGATTTCCAGGAACTGCAGAGGCAGACATAAAGGCCCACGTGGCCCAGACGCATAAAGACCTGAGGGTTAAGAGCTGGAATCAGGGGTAAGCTTGTTTCACCTGGTTCCCTTGGTACAGATGCTTTAATCACACTTTGTCATTACTGTTACCACATGTCATTGATTGTATTTCATATAAATGAATCCTTTCAAGCCTAATCAGTTTTAACAAGTTCATCAGACATCTGATAGACAGCTAGAGGCTGGCAAGAAAAGCACATGACCTGGGAGAAGGGGCTGGAGAGAGGGACAGAGAGCACTGCAGAGGGTTGGGGATGAGAGAATGGTTGAAGAGAGGGATTGAGGAACAGATTGTGAATAATAGCTTGGCAGGCTGTAAACTTTTACAAACCTACTTTTGTATAAAATTTACCTAGCTACAAAACGAACTAAAAAAATAGAGAAGGGTAATGGAAACGGACATCAGAGTGACATCAGAGTGACTATAGTTACTGAATGTTCCTGAAGTCTAAACTGCTTTTGAACCTCTACTGCCATCCAATGTTACTGACTCTTCAGCTGACATTAATAATATTATAATAAAATATGATAAGAACATAATCTTGGGAGATGTGTTACATTGAAAGATGTATATAAGCCTGATATATCTTATTCCTCCATTGTTGTGGCTCTATGACGTGCTTTTAATAGGTTCTGGACAACGGAAACTATTTTAATGTAATATATGTATAAAATCTATAGGTGAGATTTTAGATTGGAGCCCTCTGCCTCTGCTGCATCCCCTAAACCCCATCGCTCCTCCACGCTGCGACACCATTTGCTTTTCAATTGAACTTGAATTTAAAAGATAACAAGCTCTATGAATTGAGGAGATAATGAATTATAAGGGACAGTGACATAGAATTTTGAAAACAGTCAAACTGCACACAAGAAGTGACCAAGATGCCACAACAGTATCTCCAGTCAAACAACTTCAAATATGGATTCACACTAAAATAAAATGCATCAGTAGTACCTCTTAGTGGAGCTCTTAGTAGAAAATGATCAATTATTTTATATTATTTAGATTATTATCAACCACCCCGAAAACAAAATTGGAATGTCAGAGCTAAATATTGACAGATGTGGTTTAAAAAATAAAATACAATGTTAAAAACAAACAAACAAAACTATCTAATAATTAATATATGCAAGACTGATGCCACAGGCTGCCCCTGTATATTAATACTGTTTATTAGTTTGTGTTTGCTCAGAGCAAAAGGCAGTGAGCTGATGATGTATGGACCAAACCAAAACTACGTACATTTACAATGATAAAAACATGGTAATGAGAATTGTGTCTTATATAATTGAATGAAACTATTCTTTGACAAGTTATTGACATTTTGTTGTTGACTTCCTTATCAGGAAGAGACGGGTAGTGAGAATGTCTGGATAGTGATTAAGAAGGCAAAAAGTGGCCTTTGCTTCAGGAGACCACTGTTAACCTTGTGCCTCACAAAAGACACAAGGAGTCGTCACGGTTTGGGTGTGTGTTGCTACCAGGCCAGTCAGTTAGCTTTCCAAATTTAATTTCACAGTTAGCACAGTTGTTAGCAATAATTACTGTTATTATTAGTGACATAATTTACTCTGATTACTTAAATATGACAACAGTGAAAGGCCTCTAACTGCTGATGCTAACTAGATTTGTGTGTGTTTAACATTAAAACTTCATGCAGCAGACACAGTGATGACAGAGAAACATTAAGAGCTCAGACATTGACAGAGACCACAGTTTGTCAGAAAAAGTAAAAAAAAAAAAAAGGGGGAAGTATATTTGGTAACAGATTAACTCAAGAAAGGTTCTAAAGTGAAGAGCAACAGACAGAGACATCAGCAAAACAAAACAAATCAGAGAAAGGACAGAAAATAACAGCAAATGAATGCTTAACATTGCTGAAGTTTTTTTCAAATTGTCTTTAGTTTTGTTGTTGATAAAAACTTTATGAACTGAATTATCAGTTCAGATTTGTCAATGAAAGCCAAATGTAGTTATGTCTGAATTTGAAACATTGTCTAAATTGTTGTCTGTGCCAAATAATTGTAAATAGTAACTCCCTTCAGTAGTTAATACATAGATTTTTATGTGTGTTAAATGTACATGTATTAAAACAAAGTCAAACTAATTTGTTCACTTTCAACAGAATCATCACTTCCTGTGAAGATAGAAATTTATAATCCTAAAGGAAAAATGAGTTCTCAGAGTTAGAAGCTCTGAAATTCAACTGGTCATAAAACCCCCATTTAAACATGTGATAGGATTTTAATAAATATTTAGATTATATGAAGGGCTTCTGTTATTTTGACAAATAAAAGTGAACTGTACTGTCAAAACTTTGCAGCTCGATAACTCAAAACCACTCAGACTGCAGATAGAAGATGATCATTCGAAGGCATCGATCTCTCTCAGTCTGTCTCTTTGTTAAGTAAAGCGGCTGACAGATTTTACAGGTTGCATAAAATGGCTCCCCTCTCCTCCCATGATTCCCTGCAGGGTCGACCAATGGCACGACTTGCTTATGTGATGTCACAGCGGTATAAAGCCCCCCGCTGCCCTGCTGCCTGCTCTGAGCAGAATCAGCGTTCCCGGCCTGGACGCCTCGGCTGGAGGGACTGCTGTCAGAAGGAAAAACAAAACTACACGGCGCTGACAGCCTGTAGTTTTGTTTTTTTGTTTGGGGTTCCTTTGAGGCTCAGTTGTTCTCCTTTGGGATTTTTATGACTAAATTTTCTGGATAAAGAGATTTTTGATTTTCTGAAGACAGCCCTTCTCTGGGCATCCCAGGCATCCTTGTGCAGACAAGTAAGTGTCTTTAAAGTTTTGCAACGTGTTGTAATTGATGATCAGCAGCTGACTGACAGCTGCTGGATTTACACTTTAACACCCGGACGTTTGTTTTATAGCAGACACAAACCAGACTCAGCCTTTCCTGCCAGACTCCATTCATTGTTTTAGTCACTTTTTAAGAAGTGACACCAGCAGACTGAAGGCTTTTTGCTGCTTTTCCAAGCTGAAGGTTATAATGGGACGTCCCAGAATAGCCCCTGATAGCATCAGGTTGGACTCTCAGCTGGGCGGCTGATGGCTTTTTAAGGGAATCAGCAGCAGGGCTATCAGTTGCTCCTCCAGCTATGTGCCACATGGTGGCTGTCAATCAAACAGAGGTGTGGTGGTGGGATGGGGGTGGGGGTGAGGTGTTATTTATAGCGTTTGGTGTCTTGTGTTAGATAAACTCCCCTCGTTACATTACTCAGAGCTCCGTGGAGAGGAAATGTCTGACTGAGAGTAGCGAAGAGCTCATTTTGAAGGGGAATGAACAGCTGTTAGTCTGTCCTTATGGATCAGTATTTTTAGTGTTTGTTTTAAAAGTGAGGGACTAGACTAAACTGGATCTGAACTTAAAGAATATCAGATATGAAAACCATGCAGTGTGTCAGTGGTTTGATTCTGCAGCTTTTATTGTATTTTGAAAGAGATTGAACTTTTGTTGGCTGGTTTGTCATGCTTATCATGTTCCATCCTTTCTATTATAAGTACTCATAAAATGTATTTGAACAACCTGAAAAACTGAAAATGATTTTTAACCACAAAAAAATATTTCGTATAATTAGTGCCTCTTCCTTTCAAAGGTTTGTGTGGCTAAAAGAGATGAGAAAGGAAACTCTGACTGATGGCTGATTGCTGTGAGATTACACCTAACTGATGATGCTCAGTTTCTCCAGAAATAAATCCAGAATCTGTGAGGAACTCTGAGTAATGCTCATAACGATATGTTGACTCTGATCCACCAGTTTGCTTTAAATACAAGTAGAACAACACAGTGAAAAAAAAGTCCAGTGGTTTAACTGATAACATGAGGTTTGAGGCCTTTACTGAGGATTTAAATCAGTGACATTCAGTGTTTGACTTAAGTATTTTTGTTTTTCCTTTTAAAATATGTTTATCAACTTATATTGTAACCTAAAATGGATAGGGAAGCAGGAAATGGTTGATGAAATGTGACGGCAAAAAATATAAATAAAACCTTCAAAAACAGCAGAAGAAAGCACTAAAAGAAAACTTTCACATAAAAATATGCTTTGAAAACAGATTTAACAGACTCAGCATGTTTTTATCTCACAGAATTCAGATTCTCTTGTTCAAATGAACATATTACGACTACAATGTAAAAATACAAGAAAATAAAAGAAAAAAATATTGAAGTATGAAAAGTAAAAGTTAATGTTTATATTTTATTATTAGATTATTATTACTGGTGTATTAACATTAACATTTTTTTGTTGAAGTTGAGTTGGAGCTAATTTGAACTACTTTATACTGTCATCTACAGCAATTCATTATATTTAATAATCTGATCATATATTTTACTTAAAAAAAATCTTAATCTGCAAATTAACTATAGCTGTAAGGTCAATACAGTGGACTAAAAAGTACAATATTTCCCTCTGAAATGTGGTGGAGTAGAAGTATAAAGTATCTGAGAGTTGTACTTTCCACCATCATCTCTCAGTCACTTTCAGTCGCTTTAAGGAAGCTTTTAGGAACGTATTGGGTTCGCATCTGATTCATTTTTTAAACATTTTGAGATGACTGTTAAGTGTCGGCGTTACACTCATGTGTCACCTCATCAACATGCAGTGAAGTCATCAGATTATGTTTAGCAGTAACCAGATCTGTGATGCGTTCAGGGATTCACCGAAACCTGATTATTTCTGCACAAGTGTGAACATGCAGGACAAAGAGCCAAATGTTTGCTGTCTGAAGCTGATCCCTCACAAGAATCTGGTGTCTGTGTTTCATAGATTTTGTAGTTTTAGAGAAATACAAAGTAAACTCAATGAAATTAAACTGAGACGAGATCAAACATACCTAAGCTAATGATGCACATGAACTCAACACTTAGACTTGTAAATGTTGGCTGATGTGTGATGATGCTTGTTTATTTGCTTTTTCTTGTTTGTTCCAAACTGTAAAACCCCTTAATTAGTTCCTTAATCACACAAAACACCCTCTTCCAAATCAATGTGTGAGACATCACTTAGTTTGTCAATTTGAACCCCCCCACCTTAAAAACACCTGAATTCCAAAATCAATTAATTATCAACTTTTAAGGGGTAAATCACTTTTCCCTTAATTAAGGCATTGATTTGAAATTAATTTAATTTATTGTTAAGGTTCAGGTTTTGATTCATTAGAATCTTTTTGTAAATTAATGATATTTTAAAGGATTCTTATTTAGTAATCAGGTATTTATTATTCAGCATTTGGTTAAATGAATGGATAAATAATTGGATGGTAACATATGAAGCAATTTTAATGGATTTGCTGCATGAATTAAGGGATTCTGAATGTGGAAGAAAAAATTAAAATGTACAAAACACTGTTACATTTAACCTTTAATTTGTTTCAGTAAATTACATTCATTTTTCAATAAATTTCATTCACCTTAAATGGGGTTAAATATTGGATAAATTAGCAGATTATTATACATTAAAGGATGCAGATTATCTCCAAAGTTTAAGGTTTTTTAAGATGGAAAAATACCTAAAAATTTACCGAAAAGTGTTAAAGCCATTCTTGAATTTTTTCCTTAAAACACCTAAATTTCAAAAGCCCTTAATTACCAAATTAAGTAGATTTTAGGGATAAATTATTTTGCCCTTAATAAACACATTAATTTGAAATCCATTATTGAATCCATTATTTATCACTTTCAGATGATAATAAGGTTTGAGTTAATTAATTGTAAACTTTTCCAAGTGCAAATGAATTATATTTTAAGGGATTTTTAAATAATTGGATGGAAATTTACAGGTTACCCCTTAATTTGTTTGGAGAAAAAATACATTAAAATGTATTTAAAAGTGTGAAAATCATTCCTGAATTTTACCTTGATTAATGTTTGAAGTATAAGTTACACAATGCTTTGAGGTTATTTGGTCAAAGAGTTGTTGCTCTTTAAAACACCTTTAAACAGTGTAAATAAAACATAAAAACATATCAATATATCATATCAATAATAATTGTCCATTAATCACTTGAAATTCAATTGAAAATACCCCCTATTACACTATCATTAATGGGGACGTTAATGGGTAAAACAGGTAAAACATTAGTGTGTTTGAAATGTCAGAATCAGACACAACTGGTTTATTGTTTCTCATGCCTTGTTTCAATCATACATGACGCAGTTTAATTAGTTTGATTAATTAATGAGTCAGTCAAAATGATAGTGATTATGATGATGAAAAGTTTTCAGTCATGTAAACTAAATCCCGTTGGCTTTTTGGACTGTTTGAAGGAACACATTAAACTCTGGGAACTAAAGCTGGACTTTATGTTATTTTATACATGAAATTAGTCTAGTGGTGAAAGATAAGAAACATAAATCATGAGGATAAAATCAGGTTTTTTATGCTGATTATATGTTTTTAATGTTTTTGTTTGATAAAATAAAACCCCTGGCTTAAAATTAGGGCTGCAAATAACAATTATTTTTATGATCAACTCATCAGGGGATTATTTTCTTGACTTAATGTTTGGTCTAAAACTGTCAAACTGCCCATGACCCAAAATTTATGCAGTTTCACTTCCACAAAAAATGGAAATCAATTCCCTAAAAAGTCAAGCCACACTGCTTTGTCATGGTACAAAAGTTGAAAAGCCTATTTTATAGTGGTTACATGATAAAAACAAGCCAAACACTTTTAAAGAGGATACAAATGAAAAATAAGAGCCAAGGAGCTTTAAAAAATGTAAACAGAAAACTGGTTTAACTGGTGGTGAAATGTCAGGCAGCTGCAGATTGTTCAGATCAAACTGTGCCGAGGTGATTTTATAACCTTTAATAACAAGCTGCTTGTAGCTCCTCAGTTTGAAGTGATCTGGTGTCAAACAACAGCAGCTGTTGCTGTTTGTTTCATTAAGTGTTGGGAAAGTGACAGAGACCTCCTCTGTGTCTGTCAGCTGTTCTGGACCGGAACCACAATCAGGCCCTACTGCCAGCACAGAGATACCATGCAGGGACAACCTCAAACAATCAGGGAATGTTAGAGTGAAAAACAAATTAAATGGGGCCAGTTTAAGTCAAAGAAGGCTAGTGAGGGTCGGAGTTCTGATTCAGTCAGGGCCAATCTGGCCAAACTGGGTTAATAGAGCCAGACGGGATCACCACAGGGCCAACAAGGACCAATTAGAACCGGGGCATGCCAAAGCCAATTATGTCTAATCTAAGCCAATACCAGGGCCAGTTAGAGGTGAAACGGAACAACCATGACCAATCAGAGCCGAACACGAAACAAGCAGCACCAATTAGACCCATTCATTCAACATTCAAGGCAAGCCCAGTCCAGTCAGGGCCAAATAGGTCCAAGTAGGTCAAAACAGGACCACAAAACCTTATCATGGGCTCACAGAAGCCAATCAGTGTCAATTATTTTTAGCTTTTGGCATCACTACAACAGTCAAATTATTTAACAATGAATGTCTAATATGATCATCTTCTTGTGATCGATTTGATAATTGAGTCTACAAAATGAATCCATATCCATCAGTAGTCTGCATTCTGCAGCACTGACAGCTGATTTTTAGTTATAATTTTAAAAAAAAAAGGTAATTACACAACTATGAGAAGTGTTCAACTGAACTGATAGTGTTTCATGATAATATATCAGCTGATTGGAACATAAACATTTTACTCTGTGTATTGTGTAAATAATAATGGACAAATTATGTAATGGAGACACTGTGTCTAAATGACAAACAGTCACCAATCAGCCAAAAAACACTCCAATACAAAACATTTGTAATAAACTAAAACAGGCTGATATATTGGTCTGGTTTTAGACTGGACCGTTCTGCTAAATCCGGTCAGGTTTCATCTCTGGGAAAGCTGGTAAATTATTTAATTTGGAAAAACAGATAGTGTGAAGAGGAGAGAAATCAGGGTGAAAAAAAGAAATTTCTACCCAATTGGGTTTGAAAATTTTGATCTTTAAAAACTGTCATGAAAACATAATGGTGATTCATTTCTATTAATTTCTATTTAGCAGCTAAAGAGCCAGATATTTCCCTCAGGAGTTGGTAGAGAGCAAAAACAGAAGCTAAAAGAGAGAGAAGATTGGACTCATATTCACCAGGTGGACAGAAACACGACTCCACATGAATGATAATGTTGTTCTGTAACTGCTGGATGTGGAAATAAACTGTTTGCAAACAAGTTCAACATATCAACTTAAAAAGTTATAACAGGTTTTTAAAAAAAACATGTTTTTTGGCTGGAATAAATTTAAAAAACTAAAATATGAATGATAAAGCAAAAGAGAAACAAACTTGATCCTTAACTTGATTTGTTTTGTCATTTTTAAATTATATTTTTGTCTTCTCTTCACTTTTCTTATTTTATTTTTCTATTCTCATAAAATGCCATCTTTGGGCTTTTTACAGTATATTGCACTTTTTTTCAAGAATACTATAAAAAAGTCTAAAAAAAATCGGTATTTGAAAGAAACAGCAAATGAAAACTACAGTAAAACTAGAACAGAAAACTAAAGTCTAATTTTCATAAAATGTAAACACTAAACTAAACAGAATGCACCTTGAGGGTTATGTAGAAGAAGAGGAGCTGAAATCTTAGACCAGGTCTCCGGGGTTAAACAGGTGTTCAAATGTGGTGTGAGTCCTGCGGTGGATCAGCTGGTGGTTTATCAGCCAGACCCCGCGGAGCCTGGACCACTTCCAGGGACAGAGCTCCTAGAAATAAACCCTGGGGGGATCAAATGGCGATGTGAGCTGCTGCTGCTGCTGCTTTATCACCTCTAGAGCCTCGCTTTCAGCGGGTCAACTGTCAAAGAGAAAACAAGAAACACAGCAGGACATCTGCAGGCCATCCAATACTCTGCAGGGTCCTCCCTTTTAGCTGGTTTGATGCCTGAGTTTCAGTACAGATACCATTGAACAAAAGAAGCCAAAGTTGTCAAAAGTCTACAATTGTTAAAATCAGGATTTAAATCAGAATAAGTAAACAAGATCACAAGCTAGAACCAAACATAGATGTCTAAATACAATACACTCAACAATTGTACAAATAATTATGATTTACATCAGGAACTATCTGATTAAAGGATAAATTATTACAATATCTGACTAACTTTTGGGGTTTGACAGTTTTGGACAATCGCTGCTGTGACTACATTTAAATTACTGAGATTTCATAAGCAGCCCAGACCGTTGAATCTTGCTGTAGGTAGATAATCAATCAGTCAACATTTCTTAATTTTTACTTTTTTGTCATATTTACATAATCATAACAATGTGATGGCAGGGATATTTTAAATACTGGAGTTAATGGGTGAAAATATGAAAAACTGGTTGTGTGATCCTTTTTAAAAATGTTGTGATGATTTCAATATTTAGTATTGAAGCAACTTGCTGGAAAACCAGTTACTGTTTAGAGGTGAATTTGTATATGACACTCTTCTCATCCATGTGCCATCTTTGATAGACAAGTCAGCTCTGTCTAGCTAACATCCCACTATCACAGCCTGCAAAAAGTTATCTCTACAGGCAGTGGGAAGTTAACTGTGAGTGTCCCAAACCATCAACCAGCAGCACAGAAGCCCCTTTAACACAATAATCTTAGCATGAAAAATATAAAAAATAACAATATATATAATTCCTGCTGTTTGACTGCAGTACAGCACAAATACATTCTTTCCGGTTATTATATTCCAGCTGTTTCCTCAAAATATACCGGAGACCGGACTGCGGTTTCTACAAGCAAAGGTTCTCTTATAAGAAACTGTGTGTCGATACTGGATTTAACAGTTAATCAGATACAGGATCACGAAGTGAGACTTGTACATCTGTTGGATTATTTTCTCTTGAAAAATAATAAGCGTTATGCATTTTCCATCCAAAGCCACCAATTTATTCAGCTGTCAATGAGTTGCACACATAGACTGTATACAGTCGATGGTTGCACACTGAACTCTAAACACACGTTTTATTTTTATTTTACAGTGATATATTGAATACTTATCATCCAATGTATGTGTGTGTGTAAAAAAAGTGACTTCATTTTTTTGACTATAAACTCTAACACAATGAATGAATGGGTGAAATGTAGAAGACACAGATGTAGTAGAAAAGTAATTTTATACATTTTTTTCTGTTTGTTAAAATTGCAGTGTGTAGATTTTAGTGGCATCTACTGGATCAGACTTGGCAGAAACTGAATATAATATTCATAGGTATGTTTTAATTATTGTATAATCACTTGTAATAAGAATCGTATTTCCATAACCTTAGAATGGGCCCTTTGTCAACATAAAGAGCGAGTCCTCTTCGGTATTTAGTTGGTTTCAATCTGCAACAACATCACCACTAGATGCCTCTAAATCCTACACACTGTTTGTTGTTGTGGAAATTTCTGGAGTTGTTCCATGAATTCAGTTCGTAGCTGTTTGTTCTGACTGTTTGTTTTTTTGTCTTTTTTTTTTTTTTTGTCTGCAGGGTGCCGACCAACATGTCAACACAGGCGCCGACATTCACGCAGCCGCTGCAGAGCGTCGTGGCACTTGAGGGTAGTGCCGCGACGTTCGAGGCTCAAGTTAGTGGTAAGGAGGCTTTCTGACTGTACTGACATATTATATACCAGAACATTGTGTATGGAGAGATTCAACTCAAAATCAGGCATAATGTCATTCTTATTTTAATTATTTTTTGATAAGCTGTTTTAAGTGTAACACAATTTGTAACACTGCCCAGAAAAGAACCACAAAATAAAGTTTAGGATATCATAGTCCAGTTTTACCCTGTAAGCTTTATTCTGTTGTTGTTATCAATAATAGTCTATTGTTGTAATGGATCTGCTAACAGTTGTTCACTTGCTCTCCACATTCAGATGGGTAGCCATCAATTTCATATCTGTGTGTTTAACCTAGCTTAGTACAAAATCTGGAGGCAGCGGGAAACTAGCTAGCAAGTGTAGTCACAAAACAGGTAGCACAATCAATGTTATGTGCTAGTAAATGCTATTCTACCTAGAAACAGTTATGAAATACATCACACTAGCTGTAACTTTGCTTGTCTAGTTCTGTCCAGCAACTGCAAAGCTAGTTAACCAGTATTATTAAAAAAGGCCGGAAGTTAATATATATAAGTTAAAAAGAGACATTGTGGTTTTAGCAGTAGTTAGTGTTTGAGCTATCTGTGGACCAGCAGCCACTGAGCATAGTGACTGCACATAGAATCTGAAAAGTCCTGAATTCATGGTGGAGTTGTCAGGTTTGAGTGTTGTCTCAACTCTACTGTCAACTAAACCTTGCTGACTACAGGACAGACAGCTGACTAGCTTCGTAGCTAACAAGATACAGTAAACATGTCATATTAGCAACACCATGAGGAGGATAAAGAAGGAACAGCCAGTTTAAGATAGTAGTTGCTCTAAAACTAGGATTAATGCTAGTTAATGTTAGCATAAACTGTTGTTTGTGCCATGGCTATCATGATTGGTAGTCTCACAGATATGTTTTTATCAGTATTGTGGCAAAACAACCTTCTTCTCTCGTAGTTAAGCTTGGCTAGCAGTTTTTCCCCTCTCGCAGAATTTGTGTTAAACTGGGCCAAACAAGTCCTTGACCTATCTGTAGATGGGGCACATATTCATCTGAAACATCTGACTCTGTGGAAGGACGAGAGGATTTCCCAATGAGTGTTAGAAAACTGTAGATGAGGAAATTCTTTGGGTTCTCTGATAGCACATCGGTGTTGGGTTCTCTTCAGGTTCTCCAGTTCCTGAGGTGAGCTGGTTCCGTGATGGCCAGGTTCTTTCCACCACCGCTTTGCCCGGTGTTCAGATCTCGTTCAGCGATGGCCGCGCTGTTCTGAGGATCCCCGCTGTGACCGCCGCACACAGCGGAAGATTTTCTGTCAGAGCCACCAACGGTGCTGGACAAGCCACAAGCACTGCTGAACTCCTTGTTACAGGTGAGACTTCTCACTGTTTAATGTAAAGTTAGACATTTTGGGTGATATACATATTAACTTGGTTGCTGAGTGTTAGATGCATCTCACTCTCATTTCTGTAAGTCTGAAGCTTCCACCAGCAGCTAGCTAACTTAGCTCAGCATAAATACTGGAAACAGAAGGCAGCTAGCATGGCTCTATCCAAAGCTAACAAAACCCACCTACCAGCACCTCATCTTATTTATTTATTGGGACCACGTACAGTGTTAAACATAAATGTTACCATTTGATGTACTGTACCAGAGTTAGCTTATAGCTCATTTTCATCTGCAGTCCCTTCGGCAGGTCACAATTAAAACATAAAACGGAACAATAACAAACAGTACAAAGCTTTGTTCAGACAGAAGTTTGATTGTTTGATTGTTGGATCATTTGTGTTTATTTGCCCCAAACAGCCAAAATATATGACTGCACATTAGCTAGCTAGCAAGGGCAGGGGCCAGCCACGTCTGTAAGAGAGTTTCTGTGTATTTGTGTTCAGTTCAGCTTCTGACTGAACTCAGAACTCAGTCACTCAGACCAGTAACTTCCTGGTAACCGGTCCCAACCAAGAAATAATTTGAAACAAAATCCTCCTGAAAAGTACCTTTTTTTGTACAGTTGAAAGTAACAAGATGTTACTTGTTAATTAATGAACCTTAGAGATGTTGGGAGGTGTATTTTGTTACATTTGGACAGAGACGGACTAGTTGTTTCCAGTCTTTATGCTACACTAAGCTGACCTCAGCTTCATATCTACCATACAGATGTGATATCAGTCTTCTCATCTAAATCAGAGAAAGCGAATAAATAAATTTCCCAAAATGTTTCACTAAAAATAAATAAATAAAATGATGTTGTCTCTCTTCGTCAGCGTCAGTCTAAGTTTATCCTGCATTGAGGCATTAGCCAGGCTATGTGGTGGGTGTGGCCTGTTACTTAATCCCGTGATAAAACCAATATAGATGCAACTGTTGCAGCATAGCTTTCCTTAAGAGGAATCTCAAGTTTATTAACAGCTTGAAATTGATCCTCTGTTATAAAACTGTACTTCAAGTAGTTGATAATAAACCAGCAGTTATAATTAATGAGAATATGTGACAAAGTCAAAGTTAATATATATTTGTTAATCTTTATTCTTATTTGTTTATCTTTACATCATACTAATGATGAAATCAAAACCTACTAGAACCATGTACATTTCCTCTCAAGCATAATAAAAGGGCATATTATGGATGTTAAAATAACTTTGTTTATTTCTGCTCAACCCACATAACTTCACAGACTTGCTTTAAATGCACATAAGACTGAACACATGGTATTCTCTACATCTACGTGTGTCTCTGACTGTCCTGCCATTAAAACCTTAATGTTATCAGTGTAATGTCAAGTATTCATGTTCAACACCTAACTCAAATTACTTTTATAGATTAAAAATCTAAATTATTTTATAAACCATAAAACTATTTTAGTCATCTGTTATTTGCTCCATCATCACCTTAACAGTTAAAGAGAGTTCGTCTCAGTGCATTGATCCATACTTTATTAAGTCATTCATACAGCCACGTTCATTACTTTATAACATAGAAAGTTCACAATTTAAACAGAAATCAGTACATTAAATTTGAAAAAAAAATTGACATAAAGATAAATAATAAACAATAACAGTAAATACATTTACTGTATTTTAAGATGCTTATTCTGTAAATCATTTTTAATCTGGAAAGAAATGTGTGTTTATGCTTGTGCTAAATAAATAAAATTCATTTCATTTAAATATCATACATATATTTAATATTATAACAACACAAACCAATAATCACTGAGATGTCACATATTTATATACTAACCAAGGCAGGACTTGATTCAGGGACTCGAAAGATTCTTAAATTCCCTTTAGAGATTTCAAAACTCTTGTATGATGGTTGTGTGGTATCTGACTGTGAACGTGTTTTTATTCTCAGATCTCTCTTGAAAATGATCATTTCACCTCAGTGAGACCAAAATAAATAAGGTTCCCTACATGTAAATAAGTAAACATGTCATCATAAAACCAGGCTAATGAATATTTATTTTGTGTCTCTGCAGCTGAGACGGCGCCACCAAACTTCCTTCAGAGACTGCAGAGCTCAACAGTGAGGCAAGGCAGCCAGGTGAGGCTGGACGTCCGTGTCACAGGAATCCCGACACCTGTGCTGAAGTTCTACAGAGAGGGAGCCGAGATCCAGAGCTCAGCTGACTTCAGGATCCTCCAGGAGGGAGACCTGTACAGTCTGCTGATCGCTGAGGCCTTCCCAGAGGATTCTGGGACATATTCTGTGACTGCTACCAATAGCAGTGGACGGGCCACCTCCACTGCTGAGCTGCTCGTTCAAGGTGAGGCCCTCAGACAGTTTTTATTGACACCTTCAATTTCTGTCAGTCAGCTGTGACAAATGGACAATGAGCATTTTGTGAGCGTTAAAATAAAACCTTTAACAGAATAAGAAAACATGATTGACCTTGATTTAGTTGTTTCATATCCAGATGAACCTAAATCTGCATGTGTATGTTTGCAGGCGAGGAAGCTGTACCTTTTAAGAAATCCAAGACTATTGTGTCCACATCTCAGATGGTGACTTCCCAGGCTGGGATGCAGAGGGTAAGATATACCAAGCTGGGTCTGTTCCAAGAAGCAGTTTTACTGAGTTATCAGCTTAAATTTGATTTATTAAAAACGGAGCCCGAAACAATTTTGAGTTTAGACTGACAACCAGAATTATCCAGATAACTCAGTAAACCTGATTCTCTTTTGACACAGGTCTGGGAAACCTGGAAATATTTGAATTTTTGTCATTTCCATCTTTGAATTGTTTGTCTGCTTTGTAATTTCCAAACTAATATGATATTTTGTCATTTGCGACTGTTTGTGTTTGTCAAAACTAAAGCCATGTAAAATGAAGTCAGCTGTGTGTCTAGACAGAAAGCATAGTGTGAGCGGCAGAGCAGTAGTACTGAGCGCTCCGTCTGTGCGTCTGCACTGGAGGCGTTCAAGTGCTTACGTAGTGAGTGTAGGTCCCCCGTGTGTTGGAAGCTCTCAGAGGCCAGTACATATGACTGTAGTGATAAGCGTAAAACGGAGGGAAAAAGACTTGAAGCATAAATGGACACTTCAGGTCGCGGCTGAGATGCAAGTCTGCACGAAGCTGGTGTAGACAGCTGCATAGATTAAAACGAGAGTGCAACTGCTGCATGTGATGTGAGAGTTAAAAACGTGCCTGACATGCTTGCTGTTTAGACACAAGTTCTTAGTTGTAGGATTCATTAAAACATAAAAAGTTTAACAGTTTATTTTTCTTCTTCAGAAGATGGAGGTTAGTTCCCAGGCCACCACCATGATGGAGATGCACGTTGAAGGCGGAATGATGACTCAGCATTTGGCTCACAAAACCCCTCCGCGGGTTCCCCCAAAGCCGACCTCAAAGTCCCCACCGTCCTTTGTTTCCAAGATGATGGGCGGACGCCAGCAGTCACCTTCACCTGTCAGACATGTGAAAGGGCCGACGCCCACACCTGTCAGGTACAAACAAGAGCTGGGATTCAAGGAGGTTTAGAAAAGAGGGGGGGGGGGAGGGGATTGCAATCCCTAATGACTGTCATACAATCACAGTATTAAATGTAGATACTAAATAGCAAGATTTGAAAATGACTACTAAAAACGTGGACATTTCCCACCTTGTTGTGAAATAAGGATTTTAAAAATGTAATACACTTCCTCAGGTTATGTGATGAGTGTTTTTGGGGCTATATCTGCATAATGTCTTGTGTTTACTGTCATCCACAGACCGGTTTCTCCCTCCAGCAGGCTGTCCGTCTCTCCCATCAGACCGGTCAAGTCTCCTGTCATGATCAGGAAACAGGTGAGAACATTTATCACCCAGTAGCCACTTTCATCAGCTGTCCAGGTCCAATCTACTCATTAATACATTTAAACGTTGTTGTTGGTATTACAAACCCTGCTGCCGTCCTCTGTGACATATACTGTTGCCGAGTGAGTTGCTAGTGCAGCAGCAGATGTGTGATCCCCAACTGGTTTCCCACCCTTCAACACATCACTTTCTAGGAATTAAACTTGGTCTCTGAGACTTTTGCACATCGCCACCCATGTGGAATAGTTATTAAGGGCTCATGAAGAGCTGCTGCAGTCCGATCCAGCTGTAAAAGATGGATAAGATTTAATGTAATCATCATCAACATGGTGCCTTCCCCTTGCAGGTATCTGCCTCTCCGGAGGTCCTGCCACCATGGAAGCAGGAAGACTATGTGGCTGAATCCAGCTACACCAGTATGACCAGCATGACTAGTGTGAGCAGTGCCACCCAAATTCACATGGAGAAACACTGGGAGCAGCAGGTCAGCGCCACCAGAGAGGTGAGGATGGTGGAGTCATCTCTTTAATGGGAACTCTTGCTGGCTTTACCTGCATGCAGAATGAATAAAACATTAAGTTGGTTTGAATCAGTGCATCCAGATATTTAAGGCCATTTGCAGGAAGTGAGGAGAATAATGGTGGACTTACTGTTTGGGCTTGACTTATTCCAGCAGATTGAAATTGTCCTTTAAATCAAATAATGCAGCTGTAGCAAATTTTAATTTTGCATTCCAAGAAATTGTTGTGAAATGAAACAATGCCTTGGCCCAGCTGCTTGTGTGTTGGATGTAGAGTGAACATGTGTTGATGTGCTGTGAATGCATCAGGATGAGCATGTTTCCCAGGAAGATAAGAGCGTGGCAGTGGCTACCGTGGTGGCGGCCGTGGATCAGGCTCGTAGCCGGGGGCCGCCTGAGGCCACTGTGTCCGGAGAGCAGGTAGACCACCAAAGTGTGTTGTTATCACTCCTCCTGCTGCTCATACTGTCACTTCAGTCATTTATCTTTTTCATTTTATCCTCTTTGTTTACTTCATTAGTTTTTCTCCTCATTCTCTTATGTGCCAGTTCAGTCTGTTAAATATATTAGCGGCTAATGTTGGTTTTACTAATCACATTCAGGGCAACTTTATATGTTTTATATGTTTGTCCTGAGCAGAAAGGCTCTAAGATCATTCC
Organism: Euthynnus affinis; assembly: GCA_029490765.1. Lineage (NCBI taxonomy): Eukaryota > Metazoa > Chordata > Actinopteri > Scombriformes > Scombridae > Euthynnus > Euthynnus affinis. The sequence goes on from CM055850.1 coordinate 30,834,909, forward strand.
AGAAACCCGGAGATCCATTGATTTTTAAACATATAACAGTAGAGTTACTCCAAAAATCAGACAGAAGAAAACAATTTTACCTTCTGTTGAGTAAAGTAAAATCAAGTTCCTCCTACTGACTCTAGGGGGAGCGAGCGAGACTTTAAACTGTTGTTCCAGTTTTGACTAAACATGTGTTTCTTATATCTGTCTGTATCTGTAAACTAGTCAACAGCTAGTCTTGCTCTAATTTACATGTTGCATTTTATCTGTTTTAAGTAATTAAGGAAGTAAACTTTATGTCTGTTGCACCTTTCAAAACCAGAGTTACAAGATGTTTTACAGGTGCACATAAAAATACAGTACCATAAAATACAACAGCGATTCCAGGGAGTGGTGAAATTTAAAGAATCGATAGGGGGAGTTTGTTTTAATGCTGACACAATTATCATTAACAATTGTCATGAAGTCATTAATGAGAAAAAATGTCCCATATTGTCTGATATCAGCTTCTCCTCAATTGTGAGGATTTGCTGCTTTGTGAGTTTTATATCATTGTAAAACTAATATCTTTGGGTTTTATGACAATCAAGGAATGTTGACATTGGACTCTGTTCTAATCAGCCATTTTCATTATTTTCTGACATTTAATGGACTAAACAAGTAATCGATTAATCTGTAATGATATAATGGTCAGTTGCAGCCCTAGCTTGTTCCTCAGTTATGATCTAAAACAGTGAAAGCACAAAGTTTGGACTAAGTATTGAGTTTTGTGGGATGCCGTATTGCATATGAGCTGGGGAACAAATTCAACAACAGCTAATCCTAATATTCTGTTTCATCATACAGGTGTAGACATAGAAATAAAATGGACATATTGTGATTATAACAGCAGTTAGCATTGGAGCTGTTTGTGGGTGCTTAAAAATTAGAATAACTTGCTAGCTAGTTAGCATAAATGACCCATTGTACACAATAACATCCTGTGTTTTTTATGTTATAATTATCATTTGAAATGGATTAGCAGTCTCTCCAACACTGGTTTTTGTGATTATTGTGGCTACAGATGACTACATTTGGAGCAGATTTTTCTTAGTTTTTTCTCTTTTGATGGAACTAGACTAGCAGTTTTCCCCCTTTCTTCCAGGAGTTGTTCTAAGCTAGGCTAAACACAACTCATGTAAGATGAAACTGCAGTCCTACTTACAATCTGTACAACACAGCCAAACAAAAGAAAAAACTTTGGAGTTGTTGTAAGGTGGAAAGCTTCACTTTTGATGGAGCATCCTCCATAGTTGAATATCTCCTCTTCTTCACATTTTCCCTTCTGTTTCTACTTTTTTTAAACTAAATTTTTAAATCCATCTTGTCTTTGCATCAACTTTAATGAGAGTGAACCGCATGTTTCACCCTTAAAGCTGCATAATGCATGGTTTCATAGATTCTGTGATGATGATGTATTCTTAATCTCTTGTAAACGTCATTTGGAAGTATTTTTTACAGTCTTTAGGGCTTTTGGTCGCATATCGTCCTCCAGACTTTGTACAATGGATGTCCTGAGATCCCTGTGCTGCTTGTTGTGTCTCCAGGCAGAGGGAGGGAAAAAAGCCGGGGCGGTGGCCACAGTGGTGGCTGCTGTTGACCTTGCTCGTGTCCGCCAGCCCGTGCATGCAGAGGGCGGTCGAGCTGAAGAGGAGGAGGCTGTAGAGTCTGAGATAATGCAGAAGGCAGCAACAACTGCAGAGAAACATGTTGTTGAAATGAAAACGCGACCCACTGAACCGCAAGTTGCTGCCTCTGTGATCTCAGAGCAGCACAAAGTCCAGGTCTCCCAGGTCGGAGGAGTTTACTGAATTCTTATTGAGAAGATATTAAATCTGATAATAACACACTTTCTTAACCACTCAATAAACTCTGTTGGTCACTCCAGATTCAGAGAACAACAGAAATCTCCTCCCATGTGGACACTGGTGTCACCCCATCCCCAGTTCCACATTTCACAGTTTCAAAAGTTTCTGTCCCTAAACCTGAACCTAGCCATGAGGTAAGGAGAGGAGCTGCAGGCCCGCCGTCGCCATCCAAAAACCTCCATTTCATCTTTAACACACACCCATCTTAACATACAGTCTCCACTGTTTTGTTATGTGGTGTGGTGCACTTTAAACTCTTTCTCACAGAATCACCCATCCTAAAATATTACATCACTTTTTCTATTGTAAGGCTATCACAGCATCAAGGCTGTTACGGCAACTTCAGTTTGTGGTGATGACACACAAACTTCAGTGTCATATTGATGCTATTTTTATTCTTTGGAGCTGTTTCTAAACAAACTACGGTAGCCTTTAGGGACAAAAGAACATGTCACCCAGTTCAGCAGTGTGGCTCACTGACATGTTTTTAATAGTTTTTGGACAACAACGGAGGTCTACGGCACAGAAGAATAAGAATAAGAATAAGAATCAGGCTTTGGACACTCACACAATACTTGTTAGTAGATCAGTTCATTGTTGGTTTGGATCCAAACATGAGATTTGTTGATAATAAGAAAAATATAGAAAATCGTCAGACTGATTCTTAAACATTTCACAACTTTTGCTTCTTTTGTTCAATAAGAAAAAACGTTTTGAAGTATTAATGTTAGTTCCAGACAAAAATGTTGATATTGAACGATTGTGCAAAATATCTGTCTACAATATTTGCACATGGCATCAATGGGACGATTAAGGTGAGAGAAAGATTGTGGTTAATGTATGGTTAGGGTTGAGTCACTAAAACAGTTGGTTACACTTTGTTTTTTTCGTTGGTCTTTAATTGAACACAAATTTCAGTGTAGCTTATTAAAATGTTAAATTATGTATTTTATGTATATCACGCAGAATCATCCAGTATCAACATAATTTCTACAAAAATCATTTTGGTTGGAACTGAAACTCAAGTATTGTATTTACATTAGTATTGGAAAGTTTCAATCGATCTCTGTGCCCTAAAATTCCTTTTTGGCCACTATTTTAATTTCATGGCCAGAACTGGGTAGTAACTGTAGTTGACTCATTGAGTTTGTTGTCATGCTGTGGTAACCTGTTCATTGATACCTTTATTTAGATAAAATCTTTTAAGGCTAATGGAAAATTCATCCAACTAAGATTCACTCTCCACCACTTCTACTTCGCTCACTAATCCGCAGCTGAACGAAGCCTTGGACTTTGGAAGCTTTGTTTGGTTTGTGTCGATGGTTAATGCTGTTCTCGTTGGTTCGGTCAGGTGTCCATCTCCGGCTCTGCTATTGCCACTCTGCACAAAGAGTTATCCTCCCCCTCCACTCACAGAAAGGTCATCAAGCCTGTCAAGTCTCCTAGTCCATCTCGCAGGGCAACAGTGGAGATGCGAGTGACACCGGAGCCCCTCCCGCCGCCGTTTAAAGATGCCAGATATCAGAGTCAGTTTGAGTTACAGGCGGGCAGGGCTTACACAATGAGCGAGGAGGAGTTTGAGGACTGGGAGCCTCAGGTTGGTCCGCTCCCCCCACCCTTTCCCCCAATTTAACCCTGTGTGGACTATTACCTGCGTTCCCCTTCTTCACCACAAAGCAGCAGCCAATCACATGCTGCCCTTCATCCGCCTCATGAAGAATCCTCCTCTTCTTCTGCCTGTCTTCACCTGTTGACCTTCACCCCTCTGTCCTCTGCAGGGTTTTTATCTGTTCTAACCAGCTTCCACCCGTCCATCCTCACAGAGCACCACCGTTTTACTTTTTTTTCCTGTGTTTTATGATGTTTGACTTTCTGTTGTTGTTTTATCTCAGGAGGCGGCTGCAGTGCCCACAAGAGCCCAGGAGCCTGTTGTTCCTCCCACTCTTGTTGCTGTGAGTACTTCCCCAGTCCACTTCCTGTTTCCTTCCTTTTAAAAATATGACTGCCGAGGAATTACTCATAATGAGCCTTGCAGAGTACTGTGACCAATGATATATGTGTGTATATATATATGTATATGATTATATAGACTCAAAAAGAACAATAAAAAAAGACACTAAAATATATATCCACTATAAATAAATAAGGTAAAATACAAGGTAAAAAGAAGTAAATAAATGTTGGTTCTATAGCATCTGTACAATGTTGCTACATCTTGTTCATCTGAGTGATGGCTCTGGAACAAAGCTATTTTTATACAGCTTTGTTCTACATCTTGGGACTATAAACCTCCATCCAGAGGGAAGAAGCTTAAAGTCACTATGCAAAGGGTGTTAGTCGTCATTTAAAATGCTGGTTATCTGCAAATAAGAGAGATAGTTTACTACAGTAACAGACTCATGAATGATGATTATAGTGGCATATTAATTGTGCCCACTGTTAATTAGCTCATTAAATTATAAATGCAACATTTTGGTCAGATAGACCTTATTAGGCATTCATTTCTTTTATTCAGGCCTTTTTTCACTTTTCTTCTCTGCGTCGGTGTCTGAAAGTCTTACTTTTAACAGTTTTAAGTCAGTCGTTTGCACTCATTCTAGGCTACTGAACATGTTGAAAATGCAACCATACTTTAAAAAGCCTTTGTTCTGAAGATGTCACATTTTCTGTTCAGGGCCTAAAGAATGTAACTGTCACTGAAGGCGAGTCAGTGACCCTGGAGTGCCAGATCAGCGGTGAGCCCACTCCCGTCATAATGTGGTTCAGAGAAGATTACAAGATCGAGAGCTCCATTGACTTCCAGATCAGCTATGAGAACGGATATGCCCGGATGGTGATCCGCGAGGCATTCGCTGAAGACAGCGGACGCTTCACCTGCACCGCCACCAGCGAGGCAGGAACTGTCAACACCTCTTGCTACCTGCTCGTCAAAGGTAACATAAGAACAAGAACTTTTTGAGTTGTGCTCTCAAAGTAATGTGAAATATAAATCAAGTTAAACAGTGATATTGATATATGATAAAATTCTGTCCAAATTTAACTAATAAAGAATCTAAAATGTGTCAGACTTTATAAGAAGTGGATCTCTGGAAGAGTTAGGAAATCTTAAAACTGTGTATGTGCATGATATGGGAAATGCTTAAGAAATAAAGTATATAATATTTGTAGTAAGTAAAAAAATATGCACATCCATTCAACTCTTATTCTCTTGTAGTGTCAGAAGAAATTGAGAGCAGAGAGGAGACGACGACTGTCACTCAGATGGGAGTCACAGAAGAGAAAAGGTTAGTTGTTAAATCTACTGTTTGCAATAGTCCTAATTAACCACTGGAATATTCGATGTACGTTTAACTAGCTGAAGTATTTGAACAAGCTGTTGGTTCTCTTCAGTATTGCTGTTGAGACAAAAGAACAGACGATGGTGGAGGTGAGCACAGGAGAGACTGCTGCTCCCTTCTTCATCAAGAAGCCGACCATTCAGAAGCTAGTGGAGGGAGGGAGTGTTGTCTTCGAATGCCAGGTCGGAGGAATCCCAAAACCACACATCATCTGGAAGAAGAGTGGCGTACCGCTCACTACCGGATACAGGTATAAATCTCTTATCACCTTCTGTTAGCACCTGTCTTATTGTTATTATTGTTGATGTATTGAAACCTTTTCATAGCCTGATTCCAGTTCTTAAAACGTAAAGCCATGGTTTATGTTTGATCTTAGAATTTTGGTATTTCCCCATGGGATGATATACTGCAGTTAACTACACACACACTCAGAGATATCCTGAATGGGATTTTCTTGGCTGACATAGTCTGTTAATTAATCACATTTACTTACATCTCCAACTTAAACTTGTCGCAAAGACAACATTTCCTTGTCATTTTTTCTCATGTTTGGTTGTGATATTTTCACACCTCTGTCAGCACCGAGGTTCAGATACATAGCATTTGTTGTGATCTCTTTGTTGAAAGATCAAAACAGATAACTCTTGTTGTGTTGCTTGCCTTCAGATACAAAGTTGCCTACAAGAAGGAGACTGGTGAATGCAGGTTGGAGATCTCCATGACCTTTGCTGATGATGCCGGAGAATACTCCATTTTTGCCAAGAATCCACACGGAGAAACCTCAGCCTCCGCCACCCTGCTGGAGGAAGGTAGTTGCATCCTTGTATTTTTTTTTATCACATCTCAATGTCCAACTACAGAAAGACATCTATTTAGAAAATCATTTTCATGTACTAAGGAAAGCTTTGTTGAACCAGTGATTCACAGTGTGTCTGCATCTGTGTTTACAGAGGAATATGAAGCTTACATGAAGCAGCATGACGTAACATATAAAACTGAAGTGACAACGACAGTGATTCAGGAGCCCTCTGTGGTCGTGAGTCAATATGAAATGGAACAGAGGAGGGTGACGACCCCGATGAGCTTTGTCTCAGAAACGGTACTTTCTTACTAAATGTCCATAGTTTTGTGATACCAAGATTATTTAGTAATAAATAATCAGTTTATATTTTTACTGACAATGATGGTTTTTTTTCACAGGAATTCTTAACTTCAGCCTTTGAAGAGAGGATCATCCAGGAGATTGAGCTCCGTATCATGAGGATTACCTATAGAGAGCTGGTAACAGAGGACGGAGAGCTGATTGTGACCGCAACAGAAGAGGAGGCAGTGCACCCAGCCTTTGACACACCTGTCAAAAACTACAGGATCATGGAGGGAGTGGGTGTCACTTTCCATTGCAAGATGTCCGGAAATCCACTGCCAAAGGTATTCAGTTGAAAATGTAGCCAAAATATTGTGTAAATGTAAAGATTTTGTATTAAAAATGCTTAATCAGCTTTCACCAAACCTGAGGCTATATCTAATACAGAAGCCTAGAGCACATGTGCCAAAGTTCTCCTCCTCTCAAATTATATGTACAGTTTTGGGAGATGCAGGTTTTTAGCCTTTGATGATGTCACTGCAGGCGTCACAGCCATGCTTAATAGACTGTCATGATTAATTATTAATAGTCAAGATTTGTGTTTATCTTGCTGCCACCAAGTGTTGCAAGCTGTAGATAAATTTTCTTCCTATACTGGAGAAATTAGTTTTATCAAAGAAAGCTTAAAAACCTGCACATTATAAATTATTTTCTATCTACTCCCAGATTGCTTGGTTCAAAGATGGCCAGCGTATCAGGCCTGGAGGCCGACACCAGATTGAGGTTCTTCAGGACGGACGAGCCAGCCTGCGTCTGCCAGTGGTACTACCAGAGGATGAAGGTGTCTACACTGCCTTCGCCACCAATATTAAAGGAAATGCTGTCAGCTCTGGAAAGCTCTATGTGGAACCATCTGGAGCTGTCACACCTCAAAGATTCACACCACAGCCAGCAATGCAGAGGATCAGGTAAGGTTTAATGTACTCGAAAACCTAAGACATACTGCTTAAGGAGCTTCCACACTAACTATGCCAAAAAGAACAGACGGTTTCTCGTAAAGCCCATAAGACCTTGTCTTATCCTAATACCGAGCCACAATAAAAACCTAGATATCGATGACTTTTAATTCTTTTCCAGGTCCACATCACCTCGTTCTCTGAGCCGCTCACCTGGCCGTTCTTCCAGCCGTTCTCCTGGACGTTCTCCTGCTCGCAGACTTGAGGAGACAGATGAGGCTCAGCTGGAGAGACTCTACAAGCCTGTGTTTGTCATAAAGCCTTCTTCAATAAAATGCTCAGAGGGGCAAACTGCCAGATTCGACCTAAAGGTTGTTGGCAGACCGATGCCTGACACATTCTGGTTCCACAATGGTAAGCGAAATAAGGCACAACAAAGTGCACATATATCTGTTGCTTCTACCACTGGTAAAACAATGTCATCCCTCTTTTTTCCAGGACAACAAGTGGTCAATGACTACACCCACAAGATAGTAATTAAAGAGGATGGCATCCAGTCCCTGATCATCGTCCCAGCCATGCCCCAAGACTCTGGAGAGTGGACAGTTGTTGCTCAGAACAGAGCTGGACGAACTTCTATCTCTGTAACTCTTAATGTTGATGGTAAGTTCTGAACACAAGTGTATTTCACTGGATCAGACAAGTTTCTTTCAGTTTAAGAAAGAATGATATACTGTACATTTTATGTCAACTTGACCTGTATTGAATTTTATCATTCACAGCTCGTGAGAGCCTGGTGCGTCCTCAGTTTGTTGAGAAGCTGAGGAATATCACTGTAAAGCAGGGGACCTTGGTTGAGTTGGCTGTCAAAGCCATTGGAAACCCCCTACCTGACATTGTCTGGTTGAAAAACAGTGACATTATCAACCCACAGAAGCACCCACATATCAAGTATGTAGCTTTAGCTATGAATGAGTTTTGTTTGATGAGTGTAAAGTTTTAGACAGGTAAACCAAATACCCTTATCAATGTGTCCAAATGGTTATGTGTTTCAGGATCGACGGTACAAAAGGTGAGGCCAAATTCCACATCCCCTCTGCTTCAGGCTCAGACAGTGCCTGGTATACAGCCACCGCCATCAACAAAGCTGGCAGGGACACTACTCGCTGCAGAGTCAATGTTGAGGTGGATCACGCCGCACCTCAGGCTGAGAGGAAGCTCATCATTACCAAAGGAACCTACAAGGCCAAGGAGATTGCAGCCCCAGAGTTGGAGCCGCTTCATCTTCGTTATGGTCAAGAGCAGTGGGAGGAGGGAGACCTTTACGACAAGGAGAAGCAGCAGAAGCCACAGTTTAAAAAGAAGCTGACTTCTATCAGAATGAAGCGTTTCGGTCCAGCTCATTTCGAGTGCAGACTGACCCCTATTGGTGACCCCACTATGATAGTGGAGTGGCTGCATGATGGCAAACCTCTTGCAGCTGCTAACAGGTTGCGCATGGTCAACGAATTTGGCTACTGCAGTCTTGACTACGAAGTCGCTTATGCCAGAGACAGCGGTGTCATCACTTGCAGAGCTACTAACAAGTTTGGAGTCGACCAGACCTCAGCCACCTTGATTGTCAAGGATGAGAAGGGTCTTGTTGAGGAAACACAACTTCCGGAAGGGAGGAAGGGAGCACACAGAATTGATGAGATTGAGCGCATGACTCATGAAGGACCGGCAGGAGTCAGCACAGATGAGGATACTGAAAAGACCAAACCTGAAATTGTCCTGCTTCCCGAACCAACCAGAGTGGTGGAAGGTGGCATTGCCCGATTCCGCTGCAGAGTTACCGGTTATCCAGCACCCAAGGTTAACTGGTACCTCAATGGACAACTAATCCGCAAAAGCAAGAGATACAAACTTCGTTATGACGGTATTTACTACTTGGAGATTGTTGATGTCAAATCCTATGATTCAGGAGAGGTCAGGGTGGTTGCAGACAATCCGTTGGGTACAACTGAGCATACTGTGAAGCTGGAAATCCAACAGAAAGAGGACTTTAGAACTGTCCTGCGTCGTGCTCCAGAAACAAAAGCTGCAGAAGTCCCACATGAGACTGGTAGAATTGGATTTGATATTGTGAAGGTTGACCGACCTCCTGAGACTGCACAGGAGAGGGAAGTTGTTAAGCTGAAAAAGACACAAAGAGTAGTTCGCGAGAAAACCTCTGAAGAGTCAGATGAGCTGAAGAGCAAGTTCAAGCGCAGGACAGAGGAAGGTTTCTATGAGTCTATCTCTGCTGTGGAGTTCAAGTCTCGCAAGAGGGACGAGTCCTATGAGGATTTATTGAAGAAAACAAAGGATGAGCTGCTTCATCACCTGAAAGAGAAAGAAGAGGCAGAGAGGAAGAAGATGGAGGAACAGGGCACAGTGACTATCCCCACAATCAAACCAGAGAAGGTCCAGCTCTCCCCCAGCATGGAAGCACCCAAGATCCTGGAACGCATAGCAAGCAATACTGTTGCTCCAATGGATGAGGTTCGTTTCCGGGTGAGAGTTGTTGGTAGACCAGACCCTGAGTGCCAGTGGTTCAAGAACGGGATTCAACTGGAGAAGTCTGACCGGATTTACTGGTACTGGCCTGAGGACCATGTGTGTGAACTGGTGATCAGAGAAGTCACAGCAGAGGATTCTGCCAGCATCATGGTTAAAGCCATTAATGTCGCTGGGGAGGCATCAAGCCATGCCTTCCTGCTGGTGCAAGGTATTGTCACTTTATACCAAATGTCTAGTAGCATCCTTGTGTCTTTATCTCAGTCATTTCACAGCATCATTTCTTATTTCCCTTTTGCAGCCAAAGCAGCAATTATCTTTACCCAAAACCTGGAGGACGCCAAAGCCAATGAGAAGGACACCACGTTGACCTTCGAGTGTGAAACCAGTGAACCTTTCGTCAAAGTCAAATGGCTCAAGAACAACGTGGAGATTGTCTCTGGAGACAAATACAGAATGCACTCAGACAGAAAGGTCCACTTTCTGTCTGTACTGGTGATTGAAATGAAGGATGATGCAGAATATACCTGTGTGGTTGCAGATGACGAGACCATCAGGACCACTGCAAGGCTCCATGTAGAAGGTGATCTTAATACCCAACATATTTGTGTTTTCTTAGGTCTTATACAGGTGGATTGGTAGAGAATGTTCTTGACGTTGTTGTGTGTCCAGGTGCTCCACTGGAGATCATCAAACAATTGGAGAACATTGAGGTTCCAGAGACCTACTCTGGAGAGTTTGAGGTTGAGTTATCTCGTGAGGACACTGAGGGCAGCTGGTTCTTTGGAGATAAGGAGCTCTCTTCCAGCAGTAAATACGTCATGTCCTCCCGCCGGGGAAGACACAACTTGTCTGTTAAGGATGTCAAGAAAGAGGACCAGGGGAAATATACCTTTGTGTGTGGAGATCTGAAGTCCAGTGCCTCACTCAAGATGCAATGTAAGTAACTTTGTAGAGTAGTGAACTATGTGGAGACCTTTCGGCTTTGTTTTGGCTAAGTTTCAATTTCTACAAAGTTCAACCTCTACCTTTACGTACAGCAAGAGAATTTGAAGTTCTGTGATTAGGTGCTTCTCAACAGTGCTTTGTTGTACTTGACTTGTAGTTCTAAATGAAAAGAGCCCTTAACGCATTTAAATTTGCTAACCTTTCAGCTCTTTCACATTTAATGGCATGTTTTGTTTCAGTCATTGGTAGCTGTTGTGTAATGTGATAATAAGGGGTCTCTCTACCTTTAGTGCGCCCAGTTACCCTGATGCAGCCCTTGACTGACCTCACAGTGTGTGAGGGTGACATTGCTCAGCTGGAGGTCAGGTTCTCCCAGGAGAATGTTGAGGGTACCTGGATGAAGAGTGGCCAGGCCATCTCTGCCTCAGATCGTGTCCACATTGTAATCGACAAACTGGTCCACAAGTTGCTGGTGGAGAACATCAGCAGAGAGGATGCAGCTTCCTACTCCTTTGTGGTTCCTGCCCAGGACATCTCCACCTCCTGCAAACTCAATGTTCAGAGTAAGAGGCTGGAATTTGTTCCTATTCGTAGCAACAAGTCATATATTCCAACAGTAATTTAAAGAATCTCAACCAGAATTGGAATCGGTAGCAGTGTCAGGTTTGCTCGAATCTAGGTCATACTGATCCCTAAACATCACTTGAACACTTTGAAACCTTGTTTTTGGTGTTTTTACCTCTTTGATTATATTTTTTCTCTTTCCTTGCAGTCATTGACATTGTGAAGCCACTGAAGGACGTGTCCTGCATTGAAGGCACAAAGGCTGTTCTGGAAGCCAAGATCTCCGCTCAGGACATCACCTCAGTCAAATGGTATCACAACGACAAACTGATAATGCCCAGCGAGAGAATCCAGATTGTGGCAAAAGGAGCCAAGCAGCGCCTTGTCCTCTCCAGAACCTACGCCTCTGATGAGGGACACTACAAACTGGTGGTTGGCAAGGTTGACACCAGCTGTAACCTGACTGTCGAAAGTAAGGCTTACTGATCTTATACTCCTGTAATTGTTTTAGGTTTCCAACTCAATATTCTAACCATGTTGATGTTGTTACAGATGTACACATCGTAAAGCACATGGAGGACAAAGTGTGCTCAGAGTCCCAAAATGTCACCTTTGATGTTGAAGTTTCTCACTCTGGTATAAGTCCAGCCTGGACCTTCAGAAACCAGCTGCTCAAACCTGGGCACAAATACAAGATGGAGTCTAAGGACAAGGCTCATTCCCTGACTGTCATTGACACCATGAAGGATGAGGAGGGACAGTATACTTTTCATGCTGGTGAAAAGACATCCAATGCTAAGCTGACTGTCTCTGGTAAGTCCAGCATTTCGAGACATTTTTTAGTTTTGTGAGTCACTACAGTGACATTCCAAACAGGCCAGACAATCTGTTGCAGGACTCCTTGTTCTTCTTGTTGCTAAAGATAGTTCTCAATGATTCTGGCTGTATGTTTGTGGTTGTGGTCATGCTTCAGAATACATTTGGGACCAATCAGAAACTGCCCCAATGGTGTTGCATAATGGATATGAATCTATATATCTTAAGTGCCCAAAACTCTAGCCTAAATCGAATACAATAATAGGGGTGTAATGGTACATGTATTCATCCCAAACCATTCAGGATTTTCACTACGATAAGCAATTGCCTTGGTTCAGTATGCTGTGTGACCCAGACAATTAATGTCAAAATACTTTTACAATCCACTTACTCCAGCATGCAGAACAATAATTTTACAGTGCACCACATAGATGTAGCATGCTCATGGATGTATACTAGCCAAGTTAGCCTGGTTACCCTGGTTGCCCATGGTTACCCGTGCTCATGTAGTGTTACTGCCACCAGAGTGACAAACAAGAGACCTAAGTTGGACGATCATCCAATGACATTGAGATCTGTATGGGAGCATTATGGTTTCCCTGTTTGGTACACTGAAAATGGACAAAGATTAGTCGTTGAAATGAAAAGTCTGGTCCTACAAACTCGCTGAGAGGCTATACATGGTAGCGTCGGAGTGGAAGTTGGTGATACCGGGGACAAATATTACATTATTACCCAATAGTGCAATGCTGGACTGTGTGCAACAGTATGCTATCTACCAGCAGGGACTGTTTTAAAATATGTGCCTCTTCTCTCTGTGATGGTCAGGGCTTGTTCAGAACAACTATTAACAATTTGATTTCTGACATGGTCAGATCATAAATCAATCACCACAGAAAGAAACAGAAACCGAAAAGTTGTTTTCTTTTTCCACTGCAGTACAACAAAACTGTTTCAGTAATAGTTTTGGCCAATGAGCCATGGTTGGATATTTATATTTTTCAAATAAAGGACCAAAATATTATTTTGGTAAATGGACTTCACTCATATAACGCCTTTCTAGTCTTCCAACCACTCAAAGCTCAAAAACCCATATGCAGATGGCAGGAGCTACCATGCAAGGTGCCAACCTGGGCATCAGTAGGAAGTCTAATCATTCACACATTGATGGCACAGCCATTGAGAGCAATTTGGGGTTCAGTACATTGCCCAAGGACACTTGGAAATGTGAATTGGAGAAGTGGGAATCGAACAGCCTATCTTATGATAAGTGGACAACCTGCTCTACCTCCTGAGCCACTATGTTTTTTTTGTTTTTTCTTCTGTACTGAAAACTGACCAAATCGTGACCCTCAAACTGAGTTACATACCAAACCATGAATTTTGTGTACTGTTACATCCTAGTAGATAAGCATTTGTCATGACATAGGTTCTCTCTTATGGATTACAACACATTATTGGACCTGGGATTAAATCCTGACCTTCTGGTAGGCCACTTTGTTGCCCCCAAAACCATAAAAGAAAATGCTTCCTTTTGTTTCCACCAGGTGGAGCCATCACACGGCCCCTGCATGATGTGACAGTGGCAGAGTCTCAGACAGCAGAACTGGAATGTGAAGTTGCCAATGCCAAAACTGAGGGCAAATGGCTAAAAGATGGCGAAGCTATTGACTTCAATGAGAATGTGGTTAGCGAGGTCAAGGGAGCTGTAAGACGCCTCATCATTGTCATCACCAGACCTCAAGATATTGGAGAATACACCTACCAGGTGGCCAACTCCAAAACCACTGCTAACCTCAAGGTGGAGGGTAGGTATTAGCTTCTCACCAGACACATTTACAGTGTATATATTATTCTAAAACCAAGACATATGAGGTGGTATCCAAGATGATTCTCAGCATCACAATACCAAGCAAGATGCTATATTTGAGTAGATTTCAATTCTAATGTTATTGTTCTATGTCTATGTGTTCTTGTACACAAGAAATAGAAAAAAATTACAGAGCGCGCTTGGAAGCAATTTCTAACTTTTGTTGGAAAGTGCTATATGATTAAATCTTTATTCACTTACCTGCATTTCTGCTGCCCATTAATCCATTTTATTTTAAAGACACCATGACCTCTCCTCTTATTATCTTGTTATACCTCTTATTATTATTTTTTATCTCCACTACTGGTAAGACTCTAAGAATAGCTAAACAAATATGATCTTTGTTATTGTCTAAAATCTTATTGTCTTAGGTTTTTGATTGTTGTGTAAATACTACTGTCCTGGGGCATCCCTGTGGCTATGTAGTTTCTTTTTTGTATGTCACCCCTCTTGCTTTCTTGTCCCATTTTTTCTGTCTATCTCTACTGTCTTTTGTGAAATAAAAGCAAAAGGCCTAATAAGGAGTTAAAAAAACAAATAAAATACTGATTCCTGTGTTCCCTCCTCCAGCGGTGAAGATCAAGAAAACTCTGAAGAACCAGACTGTAACAGAGACTCAAGAGGCAGTGTTTACACTTGAGCTCACCCACCTCGATGTGAAAGGATCCCAATGGATCAAGAACGGAGTGGAGCTGCAGAACAGCGACAAGTACGAGATCATCTCTGATGGCTTGTTCCACACACTGAAGGTCAAGAACTGCAACACACAGGACGAGAGTGTTTATTCCTTTAAACTGGGAAAATTGTCTGCCAGTGCAAGGCTCAATGTAGAGAGTGAGTATATGATTCACTTCCTGTAAAACTAAAAAACTCATTCAAATGTTTTGAATGAATGGTGTAATTATGCCCCATAATTCTCTATTTTACAACTTTTCTCTGCAACTTGTTTCTGCAGCGATTAAGATTATAAAGAAGATAAAGGATGTGACATCACTGGTGGACGGCACTGCCTCCTTTGAGATGAGTCTGTCACATGACAACATCCCTGTCAAGTGGATGCATAAAGGTGTGGAGCTGAAGTCAAGCGAAAAGTGTAAGATTTTGACAGAGAGGAAAGCACACAAACTGATCCTGCAGAACATCGAAAGCAGCAACGCAGGAGAGTACACTGCCATGGTTGGACACCTGCAGTGCAGCGCTACACTCACTGTGGAGGGTATGTAATACTTTAATACACATTATTACCTTTTTAGATAATGATGAAAGTTACGATCAAACAATTAATAAGAAAATTAATTAATTTAATTAGACTTTAAATTATATGTTTTCTAATTTGAAATGACACTTTATATAAACTTTACATAAATTGTAATTAATTTGTGAATTCATTTGAGGGAAAAATGCACATTCTGACATTTCATTACATCTGAACTTGTAACTCAAATATTTGTTTTGTGTTCGTTTCTCTCTGGTTAAGTTATTTCCTGTATTTGTCCCTTGCAGCTCTGAAAGTCACCAAACCCATGAAGAGCATTGAACTCCCAGAGACCCACGTGGCCACTTTCGAGTGTGAAGTTTCTCACTTCAACGTGCCATCCACATGGCTGAAGGACGGTGTGGAGATCGAGATGAGTGAGAAGTTCAAGATTGTTGTTCAGGGAAAACTCCACCAGCTGAAGATCATGAACACCAGCAGGAGCGACTCTGCAGAGTACACCTTTGTCTGCGGGAACGATAGAGTCTCTGCAACTCTAACCGTTAGCCGTAAGATCACATTCAAATAAAATCTAGTCAAATCACACCAAAATCATATCTCTGAGTGAGATTAACCAACTCTGACAATGACCTAGAGAGAGAAGGAAGTGTCTAAAAGTGCCTGTAAACATGTCTTAACCAATGGTTAGTTAAGTATGTTTGCCATGTCTCTAAGAATGAAGACTTGAGGATCTTAACCATAAATAACTCCATAATTAAATAACATTAAATTAAAAATATTTACAATTTTTTTGGATGATGATTTCATTCATTCATTTTTTAGGGAAATTTTCTTATTTGTGATCACACATTATTAGTATGAGTATTAGTATCAAAACTTATTGGGGACCAAGAACTTTTGGAGCTTGAATTCAGGAACTATTAGGTACTAAATGTCTTTCTTCAGATGACATTCAGATGGAAAACTGTGGGATCAAACCAAAACAAAAAAAATCAAATGTAGAACTACAACGAAACCATGAAACATTTCATTACAATATTCTCCTTTCCTTTCACTGATTGAGATTTTTCTTTTGTGGTCCCTTTTTTCACTGCTGTTCTGCTGCTTTATTTTCAGTTCCGTTGTTAAACTACTCACTTTCAGTTCAGAATTTCTCAATTTCAATGGTCTGGAAGTACAACAAGTAGTACAACTTGCCATTGACATTTCACTCTCAAAGCAATTGGCTAATGGGAGCGCAACGCTGTAACACCTGCCTACCTGAGAGCTTTGTTCCGTTATCATGAAATAAATTTAATAACATAGAAAACACAAACAGGAATTCTCAAAGGTTCCTGAGTTTAGTTCCTCTGGAACCATAGTTCCTGTAATAGTTCTTAGTTCTTTTGGTCCAAAGAGGCTATACGTGAATAACATTTTTTGCTTTTAAATCAATCTCCTCTGTCCTTATTAAATATTTTCAGAAGTCCTTGTAGTTAGTTATGTACTGAAGCTGTTCTTTTTCTTCTTCAGCTGTCCTGATCACCAGCATGCTGAAGGACCTAAACGCTCAGGAGAGAGACACCATCACCTTTGAGGTCACAGTCAATTATGAGGGTGTCACCTACAAATGGCTGAAGAATGGCGTGGAGATCAAGTCATCAGACAGATGTCAGGTCCGCAGCAAGCAGCTCACACACTCACTCACCATCCGAAACGTTCACTTTGGAGATGGAGGAGAGTACCAGTTTGTGGCTGGCACTGCTGCCACCACCGCTAACCTGTTTGTCGAAGGTAACGTCATGCTTTGAATATTTACTGGTATTGCTTTATTTCTGTCTTTGTGTTTTTTACACAAGTCACAGATTAATGTGCAAAATGCTGCAATACTTAAACCACATCAAGCTCATAATACTTATGTACTTTTACTGCTAGGACTTTTATTTGTAATGGAGTATTTTTATATTGCTGTATTGGTACTTTTACTTAAGGATCTTAGTACTTTCTCCACCACTGCCCATCTGATAATAAACATCTATAGAGGTAAATGTTGAAATAACTGAACATATTAAAACGAGTAGTTTGGATTTTGATGTTGATCCTTCGTAATATTTTTTATATTTAGAGATTTGTTTGTGGTGATCATTGCATCTCTTTTTGTTGCTGTTTTCAGCTCGCCTGATTGAATTCACCAAGAAAATCAAGGACATAAAGATTGTGGAGAAGAAGAAGGCGATTTTTGAATGTGAGGTTTCTGAACCAAACATCCAGGTGATGTGGATGAAGGATGGTCAGGAACTGGACATATCTGATGAAAGGTATGTTAGTATTTATTAAACACTTACTTAATCTTCAAATAAAAGCAACTAACTTCTACTCATTAGTTTGTCAGTTTTCAGCACTTATATAAGCAGAAGTATAAGAAGGTTAATTATGAGATAAAATTCTTCTTCTGTGTTGTGTTTACAGATACATGGTGACAGCAGAGAAGTACGCTCACCGTCTGATGATCCAGACTGTTCGTATATCCGATGCTGGAGAGTATTCAGTGGTGGCTGGATCGAGCGTCTCCAAGGCCCAGCTGACTGTGGAGGGTCGTGACGTCCGGATCTCTGAACCTGCTGAGCGAGAAATCACAGTGAGATGAATTACCGCCGTGCAGATTTTAAAGTTTATTTGTTGTTTTACCCACTTCCAACTAGTATCTGTGACTGCGGTCACTGAGAAGGTTGGCGATCATGTGCTACCATTTTGAAAAGGTCGGAATTCAGAATATGTTAACAAAACATTTGTAGTGTAAAGTCTACCTGAGTAACAACAGTTTGAACTTTAGTGTCATGAACTGTCAACCATGCCAAACACATCATAATATGAGCAACAGAACTGGCTGTAAACTTAATGTTTTGTAGGCACACACAACAAATTCTACATTTTGGTTAGTACCAAGTACCAAGAATATAAACAATAAACTTACACAAGTGTCAAAGGTTACAGTTCAAGAGTTGAAATATCTAAACATATTAAAATATGCAAAAACAGCCACAAATCGTTGAAAAGAAGTGAGTCCTTATAAGTGAATAAGCGTATTTCCTTGAAATAGCAATATAAAGTCAGATGTACATTTCTGATTCATAATGAATGGTTATGATTTTTTCTCTCACAGGTTCTGGAGAAACACAGAGCGACCTTTGAGTTTGAGGTGAACGAGGATGACGTGGAGGGTCGCTGGCTGAGGAACGGAGTGGAGATTCATTTCTTAACAGAGGAGAGGTTCAACTACATAGCCATCAGGAAACTCCACCGCCTCACCATCTCTGAGACCTATAGGAGTGATGCTGGAGAGTACACCTTCATTGCTGGCAAAAACAGGAGCACCATGCACCTCAGAGTCAACCGTAAGTCCAGCAGGAAGCATTATTATAAACACCAAATAGTTAAATCAAGTTTGTCCTGAATTACTAAAGGACCACACAGAGGTTGTGTGCTGGTAAAATGGATGAATATGAGAGGAGGGAATGGAAAGAGGAAACAAAGTTCAAAGCTTTTCTGTTTCCTTCAGGTCCCTCCTGTTTATTTTTTTTACTTAGAATGTTTGAAACAGTCAGTAATATTTAAAAAGTAGATTGTGATATTTTAGTTTATTATAGTTTATAGAAACAATCTTGTCAAAGGAATTAAACATGATGAATAAACACAAAATGACATTACATACCAACAATGCAACCAAAGACACAAGATATATGTAGATGTGGTTGATATACACAGAAAACACTGAATGAAGCTGCTTTCTACGACATGTTCTTCTTGGTTAAAGCATAGACAGGAAGTGGAATTATTCCCTGTATTTTTTTAAAGGAGCCACTAGGTGTCACTATATACTGCTATATTTTTATGTCGTACTAGAACATAGAGAACACTGCTCACAACATAAACACAAATGAGTTTTTTAAAATAATCTTTTCCTGCAAGTTATCATTTAATTTTGATTCATCAAAACACAGAAAAAAAAGGAAATTTAATTAATAAGACAGTGTAACCTTTCAGTTAAATAATCTACATGTAAATGAAAAAGTTTCTACATATTTATGCACTAATCTGCAAAGTATTTTTGAAAATAACTTTCAGAAAGTGGTGAAAAGAAATAGAAATCATAATTTCCTAAAGCCTGAGGTGTGGTCTTCACATTATATATTTTATCCAACCAACAATCCAAAACCTAAAGAGATTTAACTGCAGTGTCCTGACTCACAACTCTTTATTTTCTGTCTCTAACAGTCCCGGAGCCTCCTCAGATCCTCCGCCACATGGAGCCCCAGTCAGTGGAGGCCGGTAAACCAGTTCGCTTCTCGGTGGAAGTAACTGGCATACCTCAGCCTCAGGTCTTCTGGTACAAGAACTCCCAGGCTCTGTCTCCAGGCTTCAAGTGCAAGTTCCTCCACGATGGCAATGAGTACACACTGCTGCTGATCGAAGTCTTCCCCGAGGACGCAGCTGTCTACAACTGCGAAGCCAAGAACGACTATGGTACCGCCAAGAGCACTGCAGCGCTCAATGTAGAAGGTAAAACAGAATGTTATATGAACAGGGGAATATTCCAAATCAGTGCCAGGACATATGTAGATTCAGATGTATGTGTGTGTTTTTTAGTGTCGGAGGTGGTTTCTCCAGACTCAGCTGCTCCTGTTGCTCCTCCTGTCATCATCTCCCCCATCGTCAGCACCTCAACACACGAGGGAGAACCAGCACGTTTCCAGTGCAAAGTCCGTGGAGATGGTGAGAAAACTAAACTTTTATTTGAAACTGCGATAATCCATGTTTACATAATAACAATTTACTAAATAACAGTGTGTAATGTGTTGGTTCTTTTCAGTAGCCCTGTTAAATATGCTATCAATATTACAATCTTTTTTCAGTCCTACAACAGCACAATGTAAAAAATACAGCCCCGATTTTCACTTCAATTAGTCGGGGGCTCCCTGAGTGAACAAGCTAGCTGGTTGTCAGTTAGCAGGTTCATTAGCTTGGTTGCCAACCGGACAGTATTGTTGCTGAGTTGACAGAATTTATTAAAAAGATATATTTGAATCGTGCTCTTATCTCTTAACTGTGTGTAAACATGTTGTGGAGGAAAAGTTTATTGTTATTTTAAAACTGAATGGTGAAGAACACCTAATAAGGCACAAGAGCTTACTCCATTCTCTGCAAGGTCAAAACTGTCAGCACAAAACAATTCATGTAGATTCATTATGGGATACAAAATCAGTGATCACTTCTCCCTTGTCCTTGTCCAGATGTGAAGATCTCCTGGTTCCACAAGGAGAAGGAGATCAAGCAGTCAGAATTCTTCAGGATGTCTCAGTTTGATGATAGCTGTCAACTGGAGATCTCCAGGGTCTACCCAGAGGACGAGGGCGAGTACACCTTTACAGCCACAAACAATGCTGGAAGTGTGTCCTGCTCCGCCACCCTCACAATGGACGGTGAGTTTGTTACTGCCAGCATATAGTTTTTTTTTAACCCTGAGCTGTGTGTTTACTATAAAGATAGATACAGTAAAGGTCAGCAGCAGTCATGGTTACCAATGATTTTGATTATTGTCAATTATTTTGTTGTCTAAAGATCATGATTTAATTATCTTAAGTGTGGATAACAAAAACAAAAATAACTTATTTTGAAATAACAAATCCCAACCATGGCTGTTCTCAGCTTCCACAGTAATTATTTCATTGTGTTATGTGACATATTTTTCTTCTTAACTTGCTGTTGGAGTTATGATAAATGTTCGCAACACTGCTCTTCTTTTCTTTACTAAATTCACAGAAAAATTCTAGTGAGCAGAAGTCCAGTGATTTGAAAATGAAAATGAAAGGACACATAGAAGCTAAATTTAGTTGAAACAAATAAAAATAATTGTTTCAACAGCACTTGATGACTGTATCATTAGCCAACAAGTCCTCACTTTTGAAGAAGTACCAGTACAGGCCACCGGTTTGTGTTGCACTTACTTGAATAGAATAATAAATTAAGGGTGATTTTCATCGATTTAATCAATATTCAAATCAAAATCACCTAAAAATGTGCTCACTGGAATGATTGTAAATCAAATAGAGCCATAAAGTCATAAACATGCTTCCTTTCAGAGCAAAAGCCGGTGGACGAGTCTCAGTGGCATGTCTCCACCAGCCTCACCAGTGTAAAGAAAACTTCCATTGGCCAAAAGCCAGTTTTCATCCAGCCAATCACAAGCTGCTCAGTGCCACACGGGGAGGTGGCCCGCTTTCATGCATGTGTGTCTGGCATGCCAAAACCAGAGATAAACTGGTTCCATAACGAGCAGCCGGTTCAGCCCACCAAGAATGTGGTGTTTCATTTTGATGAAGTGACAAACACTGCCACGCTCATCATAGTCGATGCTTTCTCTGAGCATGCAGGGAAGTACACCTGCAGAGCAGCCAATCATGCTGGAGAGGCTGCATGCTCGGCCGCCCTCATCGTAACCAAAGAAGAAGAAGGTAACCTCTGGATCTGTCGGCTGCTGCCAGTTCCCTCAGAAACCACATTCTAAACCCTGCAAGATTTATTCACTCTCCTCAAATACTTCCTTATTGTCTCCACACTTTAAGGGATGTCCTGAACCGATGTAAAAATTCAATATCAGAGCCGATTAAAGCTACAGTCCTTAACGTCTTTATTAAATCAAACCATGGTGTTGATACTTTTTATAGTTTGATTTTTTATAAAAGTGGCCAGATAAATAACACAGAATATGCCACAAAATCAGAATTGTAACAGAAATGTGATTATAAAATCATACATAACATTTCTAAAATATTCTATCCCAAAAACATTTTACTATAAATGACAACTTTAAACAACTCAAAAGAGGTAATAAAATACCTGAAAAACAAATTAGCAGCAAGAAGACGCATCCAGTTTCACTGAATTAAATTCACAGGCAAACCAAGTTTTTCAGTTTTAGATCTAAATGCAGAATCTTACTGTCATGCAGCTACAGAAAAATATGGATCACTTTTACTTAAACGTTACTTTAACTTTGTGTGCTTAATTAACCCATTTCTACCTGGTATTTCCTTATAATTTAGATATTACTGGTATATATCTGTATCAAGCCCACATTGGCCAGCAAACCTACCCCACTGATCTATCAGTTGGTCTTTAATCAATACTGGTATTTCAGGGTCACTTGTCAAAAAAAAATTATATAATACCTTGGACTGCAACAAATAATCACTGCTACTCTTGGTGTGTGGATTAAACTTGATCAGGACATCCCTCAGACCTCCTTCAGATTTTTACTAACCTCACCATTCCAAAACAATAAAGGGTCCTATTTTAACGATCTAAAGTGCAGGGTCTAAAGCGCATAGTGCAATTGCATTTAGGGTGTGTCCAAACCCACTTTTGCTATTTTAATGGCGGAAAAATGGTCGATGCGCCAGGTGCATGGTTCAAAGGGGTTGTACTTAGTCACCTCATTAATCATGGGTGTGTTTTCGGCATAACATGAAATAAACCAATCACAGTGTCGTCTCCCATTCCCTTTAAGAGCCAGATGCGCTTGGTCTTAGGCGGATTGCTATTATGACGGCGCATTTGCCAAAAGGGAGCACTTCTCTGCTTGTGCCCAAAGCGAAATCCATAACACACACACTGGCCCCTGCTGCCCCGAGACCCTCCCATGGCCAGCCCCAGACCACCAGTTTAAGATCCTGTTCATTCATTTGCTGCAATTTTCCTTGTTTGGTTTTAGAAAAATCGTTTTGTTCAGTCATGGAGTAACAGGTCAAATCACCTGATCACTGTAATCTCAAAAATGTTAAAGAATATATATAAGACTATAGAAGCTGTGCAGATTTATTCCCTTCGTTAGTTTAATAATTGTTTTCACCTCATTTATTTCCTCATGTGTTCCTCATGTCATCATGTATTGATGAAGCAGGAAAGTCGATCTGTGTCTGATCAGTTGTTGTCCGTCTGTTTAAATACCTACGTGTCACAATTTGGTCAAATAATTAAACAATTTAACCCATAATTACGGCGATTAGTTAATTCTGATAAATATTATGACTGACTTGTAATTTCTTTAATTATATTAATATACACAATAATAATCTTTCACATTGTAACACTTTAATTTGTTACTTTTTGCGTGTGTGCGCTACTGTACGTCCAGTGTGTGTAACAAGCAGAGTGTATGTTGGGCACCTGCATGTGTAGTTGCATATTACATAATGCGCCCTTAAAATAACAATGAGATGTTGCGCCATTGACTTTAGACCAGGTTTTTGTTGGTCAAAAGCGCAATCGTTCTCTGCTTCCTCAAGATAGCAATGCGCCAACAACGCGCCTGGCCGCACCTTACTTTTAAATCAACACGCCCATGGGCGCACTAATGGGCGCAAGTGTTATTGCTATTTTAATAACGTGGGCGGTGAGCGTGAAAACGACAAATGCGCCGGTCTTAAAATAGCAATGCGACTTGCGCTGCGCTTAGCGACACACTGCGCAGGCCGTAAGATAGGGCCCAAACTGTTTCACTCCTGGGATTATTACTTCTCCCTGCAGGAACAAACTCACCTCCACCCTCCTTCTCTGTCTTCACCCTCCTCTCTTGTCCCACACAGGAAAACTCTGGACAGTGCATGAACCTCACATGTGTAACCTCTGCTTACCTTCATCCTCCAGGACACTCAAACCCTTTTCTGTCTGTTTCATTTGGTACCTCTATGTTTTGTAATGCCTGTATTATGTGTTTTTTCTTTTGTCACTATTTTTCACTTCACTCTTCCACATGCTGTGTTTGATTTCTCATCTCAAAATGTAGTTTTTAAAAAAGTAACGATTAAAACCCAGTATGAGTGATAAACTTTTTGGGTCACAGATGGGACACAAATCTATTTGCCTTTTGCATTTGAATCCTGTCATTTTGGTCCTTGAACAGAGTAAATTGAAGCTATTGAACATTTTTTTCATTTGACAGGAATATTGTCTCAAGCTCCACTCGTTTTTTAGATTTCAACTGCCCCTCATAGTGATCCTCAGTGGATGGAGTTGGCTAAGCTGTTGGTTCAAGTAACCATATATCTGTCATTATATGACCAATCCCATCATAAGTTAAATAATTAGGTTAACTGAGTCAGTTGCATCCAAAGATGAGGGACATGCAATTCACTTCCAAGCTCAGAAAAAACATGGTATCATAGTCTGCAGATGAAATCTAAATTACTGTCATCTCTTTCCTCCACAGTGACTCATGTGAGAGAGCAGACTGAAGCCAAGAATGAGCAAGAAGTCAAAGGTAAGGTCATGTCAGATTTCTGACCATCAGATATCAGTTCAGAACAGCAGA
Source organism: Euthynnus affinis (assembly GCA_029490765.1). Lineage (NCBI taxonomy): Eukaryota > Metazoa > Chordata > Actinopteri > Scombriformes > Scombridae > Euthynnus > Euthynnus affinis. The sequence continues at coordinate 30,859,477 of CM055850.1, forward strand.
TTAGCTGTTAGCAGCTCCTGATAAGTAGGCAAAGTGGAAAAGGGACAGTTTAACCACAAGTCTGTTTACTTGACTGTTTTTTCACTTTGAAAGTAGTCTGTTTGTGGGGAACTTTGATCCAAGCTTTGGTCCATTAAACATGGATTTTAGTGGAGAAACTACTGAGAAAATGGAGAAAAAATAGATGTGTGTGTGCATGCATTATGAGTTATTATGCGGATTACTGTTGGCCTGCACCTACAGACTGCTTTTCGAGTTTGTAACCATGTCATTATGTTGAACTGTCCCTTTAGTTGATCTTTGAATTTCCACAGTTGCATGCCATCTTTATGTGTCTTGGTAGAAAATTCCAGCTGTCTGTATTATCCTACATTCTTTTATTTTGATGATATTCAATGGTTTCCCCCAGGCGAGCACTGATAGAGCTTGCTTGCACCACTTTTTGACACTTGCGGTTGCATCCAAACGTTCGTTCATTTTGGCATGAAGGTTCCTCTGATCTTTTCCCAGAAAAGGTGCAGGATGTGTATCTTTTAAAGCTTCCAGATTTGAAGTGCCCTTTAAAAGATATGGAGGTTTACTGCATCTGGAACTGATATCTTCCTGGAACTGCAAAATATTACTTAGCCTGGCTTGCAGATAGTGGGATGTGATTCCTGTGGTTTGCTTTCTAAATAACACCAGTAAACTATATTAGTTCGAATAAACGCCTTCTCACCCAATTTTACAGCTTCATTTGTTTAAGTTTTTGAATATAAGATATATTTTGGAGAGCTTTGCTTCCCATTGATACTTTTGCATTATGTTTTCCTCTGAAGTTTAAGGATTAGAAAGGGCGTTTATTCTCCTGTCTGCAAGTCAGGTAAGGTATATTCAATTAAAAGCCAAAGCAAATATCCAAAAGTAAAACAAGCGAATGCGAAAGCAGCCCATCTTGGAAATATTATGCTTTTTTTAATAATAATAAAATAATTTATGTTTTGAAGAAATTTCCACAGACGAAGGATCAAAACTTCCTGCAGGTTTCTAATAAAAAGAATCAAGTCTTGCGTTTATTCGAACAAATATGGTGAGTGAAATTATTTCTTATGGCATTGTGACTTGCAGCATGCATTTAATATTTCCATTAATGATTCATTCAAATCCTTTTCTCTCTTTTTACGCCTGGAGGCTGTGTTGTTCTGACATTTGTCATTTTATGTTTGCAGAGCTGTTTTATCATGAAAGCAAAGAAGCAACACCACACAGTAGCACAGAGCTCACCGGTACTCGACAACTGAGAGGAGCCTTCTCAGACACTGAGGACTTCCTGGATCATGGTCTGGTGTCAGCCAATCGGTGCTCCAGCAGAAATTCTTCCATCAGCTCATGGACGGAGAACATCAAACCTTCTTTCACCAAGAAACTCAAATTCCAGTCAGTTTTGGAGGGGGAATCAGTGGAGTTTAAGTGTAAACTGGTTGCTTGTCCTCCACCAACTATCCTTTGGTTTCATAACAATAGATCTATTCCTAAAGAGCGTAGACGTAGGATTTGTACTGGTAGCAGAATGCACATGCACACAACTAGTCTGGTTATCGATAATATCAAAGAGAAGGACTCGGGCAGTTACAAAGTAATGGCTATAAACACAGAAGGTTCTGCAGAGTCCACAGCATCACTTTTGGTGTCACTCAGGGAAGAGCAGTCCGCTAACTACCTGGGCTTTATTAGACGCTCTGCCAAAGCCCATGAAAGCATTGACACTATGGCAGAGCAAAGGAAGGAGAGGAAGTTTAGGGTTGACCTCAGGTGTGTAGGGTCTCCATTTGACAAGATGTCCAAAGTCCATCAGGGACGATCTCGATCTAAGAACGCTCTGGTGCGTACTGTATACTTTTGGTCCAATTCTCATTCAAAAGAAAAAGAGTCGGATAAAGAATCTAAACGTTTGGAGACTGCCTCTGAGCGTGCCCCGTCCCCTCCCCCCATGTTTGACAGGTCTGAGCGCTTTAACGACAGATTCAGTGACATCTACTGTGACCGGCGTACTGGTGGCAGGTTCAGTGACAAGTTTAGTGACCGGTGCAGTGATAGATACAGTGAGAGATTCAGTGACACTGAGAGCCTTCACAATGAGGTAAGAACAAAACTTAGCACACTTCAAAAAGCTGTCAAACAGAAGAAGAGGCTTTCTATTTCTACCATGTCCTCCTCTGAGTTCGAGTTAGAGTCAGTAGCCAGCGAGTCAAGCTATAAGGAGTATGTGGAGAGGCTCAGGGTTAAGCCTACTTCTTTGACTGATGTCCAGCATTTCAATCGACCCTTCGATTTAGGGGAGAGTCATAGGGAGCTTCAAGGTAAAACCTCGAGCAGCGAGCCCTCTCAGCCTCGTGTGAGGCATTCATTTGAGCCTCAGTCCAGAACCAGGGCCATTCAGATCATGAGAGGTGAGCTGGTTGATACAATGGTGCCACAGACAGAAAGCAAATCAGGTGAAAAATATTCAGAGACACTGGAAGATGAAAAATCAGAGAACTTTGGTGAATCTCAGGCAAATGTTAGATTCAAACAGATGGTAAGTGAAAATCACAGTGAGGTTGCTGGCCACAAGGTGGAGGCTACAAAGATGCAGGCTGAACTATATCACCCTGAAGTCTCATACTCTGAAACATTAGCATATCCAGAAACTACAGCGTACCCTGACAGCGGTGAATCTGTTAGAATTGTGCATGATCAAAAGGAGGCATCACTCACAGAGTCACCTAGGTCAAGGCCAGTCACATCTATCAGGGAGAAATTCCTTGGTGAAGCCCCAGAACATATATCAACAATAGAAGGAGTTGAGCCATATGATGAGGAACATGTAGAGGAAACTTTAAGGGCTCGGTATGAGAAGAGTCTGGAAGTTGAGCGGATGGAGTGTGAGGAAAAACTTCTCGCCCTGCGGATCAGGAAATGGCAGCAAGGGAGTAGGATGTCTGAAGAGGAAACATTTCACCCTGAAACTGATCTGCCCATGGCGGCAGAGACACAGTACATGGAACCCCAGGGGCACATTTACACCCAGCAGGAGGTGGTGGAGAAAAGAGCAACTGTAGAAACTGAGGTCATGCCCTCTTCTTTCCATAAATCACCTAGAATGAAGGCAAGGTTGGTAGATCCTGAAGCTGCTACTGTGCCAACACCCAAATCACCCACACTAAAAGCTAGAGCACCAGAAGTGGAAGGTGAGTCATCACCTAGAACAAAAGCTAGAGCAGAGGCCAGACTCAGAGAATCACCCAGGTCAAGGCCTGTCAAATCTGTCAAAGAGAGGTTCCTTAGTGAAGCTGTAATACCAGATGACATAGCAACAGAAAGAGTTGAGCCATATGAAGAGGCATGTTCAGAGGAGTCTTTGAGGGCTCAATATGAGAAGAGCCTGGAAGCTGAACGGATGGAGTGTGAGGAAAAACTCTTGGCACTGCGGATCAGGAAATGGCAGCAAGGCATGCGAATGTCAGAGGAGGAGACATTCCATTCAGATCTGCCCATGCCAGCAGAGACACAGTACATTGAGCCTGAGGGGCCCATTTATACTCAGCAGGATGATGTGGAGAAAAGGGCAACTGTGGAATCTGAGACCATGTCAAAACCAAAGTCACCTAAATCAAAAGGTAAAGTAGAAGATGATGAAGCCTGTTCACCCTTGCCTAAAGCCAGAATGAAAGGTAGGGCAGGAGAACTGGAAACTGAGGCATCGCCTAGAACAAAGGCAAGAACAGAAAAATTGTTGTGTGAGAAGACAAGAGAAGAACGTGAGCTCCAGCTATCGAGGGAGAACATTTCTGAGCTGAAGAGTGAGAGTGAGCAGTTTGTCAGTGAAGAGGAGGCTCTGACTCAGCGGATTATGAAATGGCAACAAGATGTTTTGATGGAACAAGAGCAAGCTGTGGAGCTAGAGTCCGAATGGGTGGAGGGTTACCCTTCATTTCACACAGAGAGGACCACTGAGATAGGAAGAAATGTCACAGAGGCTTCTGCTTCAGAATCAATACCTGAAGTGGTTCAAAGCAAGAAGACCCCTCTAGGAAAAACAGCCAAAGAAAGATTTCTTTTGAGTGAGTCGGTTCCAGCTAGTTTCCAAGATCAGCAGGATGATGGCACGCAGTGGCCACCTGCAAGTGAGCTGCTAACAGAGGGCCGTGAGACCAGGTTGCAGAGGGACAGTGAATACTTTGTTAGTGAGGAAGAAGCAATGGCTCAGCGCATTCTAAAATGGCAACAAGATGTAGTAGAACAAGAGGAAGTAGCTGAACTGGAGTCTGAGTGGGCCCTGGACAATCAGTGCAAACATTCTGGCTCCGGATTGCAACTTGAGACCCATGTTCCACCAATTGATAGGACTGAATCCCATGATGCTGGCATTTCTCATAAAACCTACCCCAGTGATCTTCCACCTCCACATATGGAACCCACCTATATGCCTACAACTGTTAGAATACCTTCACCTGCTCACCTGGCTGCTTATGCCCAAGAATCCCAACAAGATGAGAACTTACTTGCTGGTGGAGCATTCCCAGAAAGAGAGGTGGAGAGGAGACACAGCAGGGAGGAGTATACTTTGACTATTGATAAATCCAGCAGTCAACGCTTCCAAGCAGAGGTAAGCAAAGAGAGAGGGATGAGAGAGGAGATAGGAACCTCCAGAGAGAGCACTGAACAAAGACAACAAAAGGATTTAGCAGGTATGAGGAGAGAGGAAAGAAGCGGTGAATTGAAAAGATTGGGTGGTGAAATTGGTGTAGAAAACCTTGAGCTCAGAGCTATAAAGGAGAGGGAGAGGAGAGTCCAAGAGGAATCAAGTTTGGAAGAGGGTGTTTACCAAGCTCAAGAGTCGAAGAGAGTGGAAGAAGGTGAGGGGGGTGACAGAGGCTCTCGTCCAGTATTTGTTAAAGAAATATCCTCAGTCAAAGTAAAAATTGGTGAGATGTCGGAGTTTACCTGTCAGTTCCAGGGTGACCCTCTGCCCACAGTCACCTGGCTCAAAGATGGACACCCATTAGCCCACAACCCAGACTACGATATCACAAGCAAATCCAACAAATCAAATCTCACAGTCTTCTATCCAACCACAGACCACGAGGGGGCATATGACTGTGTCATAACCAATAAACATGGCAAATCCATCTCGAGTGCCACTCTCGAGATCTCAGACAAAAAGGTGTTGAGATCCTCAGGGGTCACACAAGAGGTGGTAGTTACAGAGGAGCAAGATAACCAAGAGAGCCTGTTAGAGGAGGAACTTCAGTCCTACATGGACACAGGAAAGGAAACACTACAAGTGCCTCAGGCAGTAATCCACCGTCACCGCTGCTCAGATGAATCTCTTACATCTTCACCAGTAGAAATTAGAATAACTGCTCCCACACCTGTCCCTGAGATGAGAGATGAAAGCACTGAACACAGATCTCAGGCCATAACAGAAAAAGCTTCAGATGTTTCAAGTGATGATGGAGCCTCTCAAACTATCAAACACAAATTTACTTTCTCCTTTGATGTGGTTGGTGAAGCTCCTCAAGTAGTCAGTGAATTACAAAATATCACCTGTTTTGAGGGCAACACTGCTTTGTTGGAGTGTGTAATCACAGGTGAACCTTCCCCAGAAGTCACATGGTATCATGATGATGTTTGCCTCGAAATCACAGCTGGAAAATACATAGTTGAGGTAGATGATAAAGTCTACAGGTTGTATATCAACTTTTTCACATACACTGATGCTGGAGTTTACAAATGTGTTGCCAGAAATAAGCTGGGAGATGTTGCAAGCATTTCTGATGTGAGATTTCAAATTGCAGAGCCTGAGCTATTATCAGAGGCTGGAGTTGTCTTGGAGAAGAGAGATAAACCTTTGAGTTCACAAGCTCCATCAGAGATGGCTATCAAAGCCCCAAGATCTAGACCTGGTGTCTCTAGAGAGCCTCCGACTATATCGGGCTGTGGTCTGCAGGCTTCTGCTGCTGTGATAAAAGTTTCTGCGATTAAACAAGCTTTTGAGTCAGACTCACGAGTTGCAATGGTGACACCTCCCTCTACTGAAGAGCAGAGAAGAGGAACGTTTTTCCCTGAGGAGTATATACCTGCAGTAGCCATTTCCCGTGACCAGCAGGAACAAGTAATTGCACCTAAAATGGAAACTATACATGCAGAATTGGGTGATAACCTGGTGACTGCTACATCAACAACCCAGTTGACAGTGACAGCAGAAAGTGAGATTGGTGGTACATCTGGTAATGTTGAGGAGGGAACTGTTTTAGAACACCATGGTGCAGTTAAACAATTTGTAGAGGGAGTACAGTATTCTTCAGAGCTGACCAGGCCTAAGCCACAGAAACCAGCTGGTTTTCCTGAACAAATCGAGGCAGATGAAGTGGAGATGATGAGGGAGGAGACTGTACGTACGTTTGACAGAACTAGCAGCTTCATTCCTTTCCAGTCTGAGAAAGTCCCTGCAGAAAAACGATCTGTAAGAACATCAGCTCGCATTGGAGAAGCAGTTAAGCCTAAACGAATCTCTGAATATGTCGAAACTGAGAGCCAATGTTCGGCTGCAATGTCTTCCTCTATTCACAGTGAGGCGGAACATGTCAGTATGGAAGTCCCATCTTATGCTGAGAGGGCTAGTGTTGAAGAGGAGTTAACAGAGGTGGAAAAACATATGAAACAAGAGGATAAAGGAAGTAATGAGGGTTATGTTCTTATGCCTGGAGTGGAGCACATAAGTGAGGAGGTTGAACATGCCAGTGAGGAGCTGATTTCCATCCCAGAGCCCTCCATGGATAGTGGTGTCTTCCTTAGTATGCCAGACTCCCAGACCGACATGACTGACGTTGCAGAGCAAATGGTTGCTAGTAATGTGGCTGAGTCTCATACACAAATCAAGGGTGAAGATGAGCAGTTTGATGTCCAGGTGAAAGCAGAGCCTAAACCACTTATTGTCAAGCCAAAAGTAGACAGGGTTAAACCACTTGGCCTGCCTGAACATGATGCTTACCAAGGATCTCAGAACCATGTATCTATACAGAAAAGAGATGGTTTTGACAGCACCTCAGCAGCTGAAGCAGGGGGAGCAGCTGCTGGTTCCATGGAGGAAGAGGAGGTCACCTTTGGTGCTGTGTATGATTACTACAACCCTCCAACAGACTGGGGAAGGCCACTGTCCCCTGAGTCTGAGATGTCAATAGAGATTGGTAGCACTGTGAGCGAAGAGATAGCTGAGGTCGCTGAGAGGTTCTACACCCCAGGCTCATCTACTGAGGTCTCACAACCAATTGCAGAGTCTTTCCACACTCCCAAGTCTCCCATGTCCTTCCATACTCCCAGTTCTGATACACCTGGTGGGTTTATGACCCCTCAGGAATATCCCTTCTCCCCCATAGAACATAAGAGAGCCTCAACAGGTGACTCCAGTGAGAGGTTCTTCTCACCAGTGCAGTTCCTGACATCTCCTGCTGATGAGGGCATTGGAACAACTCCTGGAATAAACGTGGACGAGAGTCAATTCCTCACCAAGGGCATAGGGTCTTTAGGCCTGGCAACCCTTCAGGAGAAAGTACAGGGAATCCCTCCTGCATTCCTCAAGCCTCTTATAAAGAAAAGAGTGTTTGAAAATGAATCTCTAATGTTTTACGCTGAGGTCTTTGGCCTTCCTTCACCTGAGGTAAAATGGTTTTGTAACAAAACCCAACTGGTAGCAGATGACAGAGTCAAAATGGAGAGAGATGGCGATAGTATCTCACTAACAATTCACAATGTCACTAAAGCTGACCAAGGAGAGTATATTTGTGAGGCTGTGAACTATGTCGGGGAAGCTAGAAGTGTTGCTTTAGTGGTAGTTGTATCACAGGAAGTGAGGTTCATGCCTGCCCCACCTGCTGTCACCCATCAGCATGTCATGGAGTTTGATGTCGAGGAAGATGACTCCTCTCGTTCTCCATCCCCTCAGGAGATTCTGCTTGAAGTAGAATTGGATGAAAATGAGGTGAAAGAGTTTGAGAAACAGGTTAAGATCATTACCATTCCTGAGTATACAGCTGACAACAAGAGTATGATCATATCTTTGGATGTTTTACCAAGTATTTACGAGGAGGGTGCTGTGGACTTTGTAACTCAGGAGCATGATGATTTGAAAATAGCTTTTGAGGTCACTGAGATGCCCCCAAGGTTTATCAATCCCATCTGTGACATGGAAACTCCAGAGGGTACCATGGTCATGTTTGAATGCTCACTGATGGGGATTCCATCTCCCATCGTGTCCTGGTTCAAAGGTGACAAAAAAATTCCTCACAATAACAAAAAATACTTTCACTCATCTGATGGAGACAACCACTTCCTGAAGATCTGTAAAGTCACAATACAGGATAGCGGAGTATACACATGCAGGGCTATCAATGTTGTTGGGGAGACACTGTGTAGGGCCTCCCTGGTGGTGTTGAGTGCCAAGGCTTTCTCAGGGAAGACCAGAGGCAGGGAGTTGACTGCTGTGTCTCTCGGCAGTGCCAAAGTCCAGCCACAGAAGTTTGACCTGATGGTTGGCAACACATCATTTGACGGTGAACAGGTGTCTGAAATTGAGCTTGAGTTTGAGTTTGAGCAAGAAGAAGATGAGTCCCAAAGAGCAGTCAGGTTGGTGGCGAACACTGACAATGAGATGAGTGAACAGGGAGAAAAATATGTTAGCATTAACTTTGATGTATTTGCAGAGCCAGCAAAAGATGACAAGATAGAGTTCAAAGGGAAGTCCTCTGATATGTGTAGTTTCCAATTCCAAGTGACTGAGACAGCTCCTAAATGTGTCATCCCGTTGACTAATGTTACAGCAGCAGTAGGGACACCTGTTATACTCCAGTGTTTGGTTAGTGGTAAGCCAAATCCCACTGCCGAGTGGTACAAAGATGGAGACCGTGTCACAGACAGTAGGTGTATAATCCAGGAGAAAACTGCAGGCCATTTTAATCTGCTCATTACTAACGTGACCCAGAGTGATGCTGGTGAGTATAGATGCATAATCCAAAATACAGCTGGGTGCACGGAAACTACAGCACTGCTGAAAGTGTTTTAGAGGTTAAAGGGTTGGGGGCCGGTTGCACAAAGATACTTACAAGAATTTACAGTTGTCACAGTTTTGTTGTGTAAGTCAAATTCTTGACTATTTAAGTTGGATGCTTAGCTGTGTATTGAGACTGGGACTCTCAAAAAACATGACCAAGCAACCTATACAAGCTGCTTTACTGACACTTAAATAATGAGTGAAGTATCAAGCTAAATTATACAGAAAATTATGTTACACTTATGAGTCCTCCAAATACTTACATTCTCGTTGCTCTCTTAAAATTGTTTACAAATAATGATAATAAATTTTATTTCTGTAGTGCCTTTCAAAACCAACCCAAATTGTTCAAATCTTCCTCACTTCCTCCATTTGTAGCAGGCCATTGAAACAAAACTGTTTAAATTAGTCCATTTCTATGTCATAACTCTCTGACTTCAGCCAAAGAGCAAAGCTCAGACTGACCTAGTGCAGTAGAAAAGTTTAAATTGTCTTTGGGCAACCAACCCGTAGCTATGTTGGGGAAAGCAGTGTGTAAATGTCATGGTGTGTCAGTGATGAAAAATATAGTTGAAACAGTTGAATAGTGTCAGCAGATCAGCCTGTATATTAATTTAGTGTAAGTTGTGTAAAACTTCACACAACAGTTTTATTTTAATTTTTGGTAGTCTTGTAGATGATGAATTTGGGTTATGTTTGCTATTTTCTCGTAACACATTAATGTGAGCTGCCATTCACAAACTACATTTGTTGTGATTATTTAAAATTCAAGCAGCGTTACCAAAAACCAAAGACAGACATTACCAATCTGTTTTTAACTTTGTACTGTTCACATCAGTTCATACTACCAAAAGTAAAATAACTAGGAATATTAGGTGAAGCAAACATCTAATACACATAAAAATATTCACAAAAATACATACCATTGTTGTTTTTAAATACATTTTTAAAAATAATCCATATAGAAAATAAAAATTGAGAAATTAATGAAATTCACATGACACCTTTAGTTACCATGGCTGAAACTGACCTCTAAGGAATCACTATATCCTGATTATTCTGAGCTGAACATTAAGCAATCACCCTACCAAAAAGTCAAGAAAATCCCAAGAATATAATGTCATATTGCTTACTGGATTATTTTAATATTATTCACTTTATTGTTGTTTGTGTGACTATGTAATTTTGTTGCAGTATTTAATTTTTTGATGTTTTTTTGTGTGTAAGAGTTTTCTCCTTTTGTGAATGATATGTTAAGGATTTTAAAACAAGTTTGTAATTCATAGTAGAATAAGATGATTGATAACTAATTTAAAAAAGAATAAAACTGTGAAACTTTTTTAAAAAAAATAAATAAATTCAGTTTTGATGTCTTGTAAATATGTGTAATTTTAGGGGTGTATGAGTAGTGTTAACTGAGAAAGTACATCAATTAAAAACATCTGGCATTGAGATAGAAATTTGTGTTTTATTTGTACAGACATCATGGTTGTTTGTCTCAGAGTTTATATAATAAAATATTTAATGATGTAAACAGTTTTTCTACAAGTCTTTGTGATACAAAAGATGCCAATTATTTGTTCAAATATTCTTTTGTGTTCTTTCAGAATAAGAGAAAAAGATAATAAATCTGACCAGCCATTCAATGGAGAGATTGAATATTGACAGATACTTGGTTCTATGGACACATGTAATTAAGTCTGAACCAAATGTGTTTTTGAGACTCAATACCAACTCATCTCGTCTTCATTTAGTATGACACAATTTGTCACTGGATGATTAAATTTCCTGGCTGCTGACCTATCCCTGAGCTCGGTACCAGCAAAAGAAATAGGCCTAACTTTTTCGTAATCTTTGAATATATAATATATAAAAATATTCTGATATATAACCAGATAAACAAATTACTTGCTTCAGGTGAGATAAGTCAAAGAATCATCTATCCCTTTAGGGAAATGATTTTGATTTTTGGCAAATTAGGGGTGCTTGCATAAGTTGTTTTTGTTGCATTATTGGGAAAATTAGAATCTCATATATGTATGTGTGTGTGTGTGTGTAGCTTAATTAAAAATTGGTGTTTTCTGAATATTAATTAGGAATGAGCAGGTTGTCATTGGTAATAACTGTGAAATTAATGTCACACCAAAATCAATATTCATAAATATGCCTTTGACTTTAATGAGCACCAAATTTCCAAGAGATTTTGCTGCTTTCACCTACAGAGGAAAAATACTACTTAATATAGTCAGATAATTGATTGAAAAAAATTCTATGACTATTAGATGAACAAGAACTTCTGTAGACAAGGTCAACCGTAATATTTTCTGTTACAGATTAATTGTTAAAATCATAGCTTTTCTGTTGTGGATATGTTTTCTGACAGATTATTGTAGCACCACCATCACCACTGTGGAGGAACAAGAGGAAACCTACTACACTGGTGTCAAGTTACCACAGAAAACAAAAACACTTGAACTCAAGCCAGAGTCCAAACGTTACTCTTCCACTTTAGAGAAGAAAAAAGAAAAGCCAGTTTTCCTCACCCAGCTCTCCTCAGCAGCTGTGTCTACTGGGGAGACGGCTAAGTTTACTGTTAAAGTGTCTGGCCTCCCAAAGCCGACTGTTCAATGGTCTCACAATGGAAAAGTAATAAAGAGCTCCTCTATATACAAGCTGATAGAGGAAAAGGAAGAGTACTCATTAGTGATCACCCATGTCACGTCTGAGTATGAGGGCGAGTACTCTTGCACTGCCACCAACAGATTTGGTCAGACAACTTGCACCACATACCTGGAGGTGAAAAAGTCTGATGTTAGCCAGGCAGAGAAATGGGTTGAGAAAATGTTTAAGGTCACAGGTCACCCTCCTACTTTCACCATTCAGATCCAACCTGTGAGGTGCTCAGAAGGAGGAGAGGTTTCTTTTAATTACAAAGCCAGTGGTGATCCAATTCCTGATGTGAAGTGGTTCAAGGGGGCTTTTCAGATTCAGCCTAGTAGAAACTGTATCATTATAGCCAACCCAGATGGATCTGGCCTCATCAATATTAAGAGTGTCAAACAGGAAGATAGCGGTTTGTATACATGTAAGGCTTCTAACCAGTTTGGGGAGGCATCTTGTAGTGCTGAGCTTGTTGTGTTCAGGGAGTCGGTTTCCATGTCTCGCAAACAAGAACAGCTGAAAGTGGTTCAGAAGAAAGGTTATAAGGTTTCAGTGACGGAACATGCAACAGGGTCTCGCTTGTACCAGGTCAGCCTCCCTGGCCAGGACAGAGGTGGTTCTGATCAGATGGTTTACACCATCGGCACTGAAGACCGGCAGATAATTCCCAGTGAGCAAGTGGGCTCCCTTAGAGAACTAGATATCTCTGCTGCCACAATTCATTGTGAGCAACTGACCCACCAGGCAGCAGTGCTTCAGTCTCATGAGGTGGAGGAGAGGGTATCTGTGGTTCCGACTCACCCACCTCAGATTTCTGCTGTTCCTGCAAAACAGCTTCACATGGCAGCGTTTACGTCTTCTGTTGAAGAGAGTCAGGACCTCACAGAGCAGCACTGCGATCGCATTCAGAGCCCTGAGGTCATTGAGCTCCAGGCGGCTAGGGAAAAGAGGTCAAAGGTTATGTCAGCTGTAGCTGAGGAGCTGACCCCACTTTCTAATGTTAGCACAGAGCCTCTGGCTGACCGAAAAGCTACTTCTGTCAAGCCCACTTCAGAACCTAAACACCTAGTCAGTGGACATCAAGTCGAGTCACCACTGTCCATCCTGAAAGAACAGTCTCAGGATATCCCCAAACTACATGAAGAGAAGGGTTACAAGGTTAAAGAGGGTGTTAAAATTTTATACTCAGCCCAGTCTGCAGAGAAACGGGTGCTTGCAGAGGGACACACCACTGAACTAGCAACAGCAGATTCTGCTGTGAAGTCTTCAGTTGGTAAACAACAGTACTGTCCTGTCTTGGCCTCGGTTAGTATGTCTAAACAGACTCTTTCCAAGGAGACTGAGTTCTCCATGCCGAGGCCCACTGAAGAGACAGCACATCTCTGTAAGGATAAAACAATGAAAACAGTTCTAACTACTGAAGAGAAGCAAATACTGCAGGCTGAGCCCACTCATCAGCTGCCAAGTTTGGACAGTGCCATGTCTATTCAGTCACAAGTAGAAGGAGAGCAGTTGTTGCACCTGCAAGTTATCACAGACCAGGACCTCCTTCCATCTGAGACCAGCTTTACCTGTGAGAAACCAGCCCCTGAGCAAGCAGGCACCAGAAAGAGTCCCACCTTACTGCATACTGTTAGTCAGGATGAGCAGAGGACAGTAGTTTTTGAAAACACATCAGAGTTTGAGGCCAAAACTAGCACCATGACCATCCAGCCCCAAAAAGAGGCTCCTACTCTGCTGCATCTCCAGTCAATCCAATCTGTGGAAGCACAATCCAAAGAGGGTATTCTTATAATTCAGAAGCCTGACCAGCAGGTGGCAGCACAGAAACAAGAAAAGGCGAGGAGTCATGCAGCCATGTCAGAGGAGAGAAGGGAGCTCACAGCAGATTATCACTCAGAACTGGCTTTGTCCGTGACTGGAGTTCAGCCTCAGCTTCGAACTGAACCCAGAACTCAAAACATCCTCCAGCTCTCCTTCCAGCCCATGCAGCTGCCAAAAGAGACACCAGTTACCACTGATGTCAAGCAGCAGCGAGCTCTGGTGCAGAAGGAGGATCGCTGGAACGTGATGCATGTCACCAGTGTAGAAGATAGTCAGGCCTTAGAGGAAGGTCACACTGAGAGTCTTACAGCAGTGAATAAATTCACCTGCCAGACGGCTGTAGAGCCAAAGGTTCCTACTGAGCCAATCCAGATTGAGGAAAAGGAGATCTCCACTGAGAGTAGTGTCCTTCTAGAGGCAGCAGAGCAAGACTTTGCTGTTCAAATCCAGGAGGGCCAGTCAGTTAGGCAGTCAATATTGATGGATGAGAAGCGAGTGCTGATGGGTGAACTCTCTCAGGAGATCACCAAATCTGAGTCCACAAAAGTCATCATCAGCAAACAACCTAAACTGTCCCTTATGGCATCAGAATCAAAAGACAGCACAGCTCTTCCCAAAGAGATGACATTTGTGATTCAGATCCCTAAACCATCCAGTCTGAATATACGGCATCAGCTCAGAGATGCTCTTCAGTCTGCTGTAGCCAGCGACCAGCCAGTGTTACTGGCTGATGTTGTAGGAAGGCTTCAGCCTGTAGAGGTACAGGAAGTCAAGGTTCAGAGAGAGCCCAAGCGTGCCATGTTTACATACCTGATCACAACAACAGGTGCACCCATGGAGATTACTCTGGCTTTTGAGGGTGAATACCCTCAGACAGCTGACCTCAGGACTGAACTCCAGGCAGCTTTCCACTCTATAGTGTACCAGGAAGCCCATGTTCTTGCTTCAGAACAGCCGGGCACTATGCAATTAGACAAACCCCAAAGGGTGCAGGTTACCTCGGCCCACTCTAAACAAATGCTATCATCAATGGTCGAGACAGTGGAGGTAGCAGAGAGTGCAGTGGATTTCACTGCTGTTAAATCTCAGGCTGCTGCGCTGAAAACTGAGTCTAAAAGAGCAGTTGAATGGGCTGCAGCTGAGCAACAGGTTGTGGTGCAGGAATCCAAGGCAGCAAAGATGGAACAGTCCATCTCATCCCAGACCAAAATTTCCACTGAGGTTCATGCATCTTTTGAGCAGTCAGTGAAGGTGTCAAGGCAGGAGGTGAGGTCAGTAACGGCAAAAAGCCAGGAAAAGGATGTAGCAGCAGCTACTCTCACCACTGCCCTGCCTCCTACCACAGTCCCCCCTGAACAGGCTGTGGATATTAGCATCCACAAGGAGCACAGGGAGGAGATCTTTAAAGGGGAGATCACAGTATCCAGGCCAGAACAGAGAGAATACCCTGTAATAGTCACCTCCCTCGAAGACTTATCCATTGAAGAAGATAGTAAAGCTACCTTTAGCACAACCATTAAGTATGTCACAAAGGTAAACTGGTTTTTCAATGGGCAATTGGTGAAATCTGGCAAAGAGATCAAGTGTTCCAAAGACCACGACACATACACATTGGTTATCAACAAAGTTGTCAAGGAGAGGAATCAAGGAGAATATGTTTGTGAGGCTGAGAATGAAGCCGGCAGGACTACAACATCTTCAAGACTCACTGTGGTCTCAAGAGGTTTGATAACAGGAAAAATCAATGTATCATTCCTTCATTCATCCATTTTCTCTGAGAATGACTAATAATTCACACAAACAGGTCCACTCAAGACCTTTGCCTTCACATAGAATTATTCATTTTTCACTTTGGTTTCTTGGTTCATTTCATAGCTCAGCATGAGCACCTCTAGCAGGGCAATGGATGGTACTAACTCACTGTGTTTTCTTTGTTCCACATCATTGTTTGGTCAGTAATTGCCAAAAGACCAGAACTGTCACAGCCATGCAGGTTTAGCTCAAGGCTCTTTGACAGATAAGCATCTTGCTATAATGGTTGTCATGATTCTGGCCTTCAGGCAACTTTCATGGTCTTTCCATGATAACTTAAGCATGTCAGTGGTAACAGGTCCCTTTGTTTTAAATCCATGGTCTGTCACATTCCTCCAGGTCCATTCTCTCCACATCTCCAATATCTCTCTGCATGCTTTCAGGGCTTCAACTTGACATTGCTTCATCTTTCACATACTCTTTGTTTCTCCTTTTCGCCTGAAGCCTTGCCCCATGACAATCACATACAATGATAGCATCTTCTTTCGGGCAGCTTTGGGGCTTGTGTTCTGGCTATTTCTTTCCCTCCTCAGTCACTCCTGAATTGTCTTCTACCATTACTGTACATTCCACCATTCCTGTTCCTGTCTTTTACTTTTTTTTATATAGATTGCTTTACATAGATTCACAGACGCAATTACTAACATTTACCTTTTAATTTCTCTATGTGTGCCTCAGTGCCACCTGTCTTTAGGCAGAAAATCACCCCTCTGGATATTAACATTGGCAGCCAAGCCAAGTTTGAATGTGAGATTGAAGATGCTCCAAGTGTGACCTTCAAATGGTACAAGTCTGACATTGAGATCAGACAGAGTGAGAAGTACCGGATCCTAAGCCGCCCCACCAGTTCCTCACTGGAACTCCTGAACCCGGTCAAAGCTGACAGTGGTGAATACACCTGCAAGGCTTCAAACCAGCACGGCACTGACAGCTGCACTGCCTCACTTGTTGTTACTGGTAAGACCCAATTGGGACCTTTTTAAATTAACGCTTTACATATGTGTGTGTTTGAGAGAGAGAGAGAATTATATACATATTTGCTTTTTGTTTCATCCCGCATCATTATGGTGCAGTGTGGAAGTGATGACGTTTTTATAAAATGGATCTGTTGTCACCTTTAGCAAGATGTAATGATGTTGAGGAACAAATTTTGTCATGTTTAAATCACAATCGTTCACCAAGTTGAGATTGCACAGGTTCGTTTATTTTTGATGGTATATTTCTCCAAAATATTACAAACTTTTTTGTATGTTCTACCTGCTCTCCATAGAAATGTACCCACCAGTATTTGTATCAAAACCAGACCCAATGACTTTATATATGGGAAAACAAGCTTTATTCCAGTGCTCACTTACTGGATCCTCACCCATGGAAGTTGTTTGGCACAAGAACAACATAGCCATCTCCTCTACAGGGAACTATGTCGTGAAATGTGAAAAGAACAAGTATTCCCTTCTCATTAAAAGTCTTGAGCTAACTGACCAGGGAGTGTACTTGTGCAAGGCCTCCAACAGTGTTGGCGCTGCTACTTTTACCACAGAGCTCAAGGTTATCAACAAGCCAAACTTTGTTAAGACCATTGAGCCAGCATCAGGCGCTGTCAATAACCCGCTGAGGCTGGAGTGCCAGGTGGACGAGGATACTGGTGTGACTGTCACCTGGACAAGGGATGGCAAAAAAGTCCACCAGAGCATGGAGTGTAAACTGTCCTTTGAGGACAAGGTGGCTGTTCTTGACATACCAAAGTCCAAACAGAAGGACTCTGGCAAATATGTGTGCACAGCCACAAATGAGGCTGGGAGCTCATCCTGTGAGGCTGTGGTAATGGTTCAAGGTAAGATCTTACAGACGATCTTTCCCTTATCATTGATGAAAACTTCTCTTGAAATGAGCTGGTGGATTATTGCTGAAGACTGTTTTCAACTGCAACTGCAAGCTGATGCTAACACTATGCACCGCTAGCTTGCCTTTTCTTTTGCACTGTACTGTCTTGGTTATTGTGTTGTTTTTTCTCTGTGTTTGAATATCTTGGTGTTGAACTAAACACTCCTTTCAGAGCCCCCTACCTTTGTCAAGAAAATGGAACCAAAGATTACATGGAAGCAAGGAATAGCTACACGCTTACAATGCACTGTTAAAGGATCACCTGAACTTCGCATCCACTGGTTCTGGAATGAGAGAGAGCTTGGCCATGGAGAAAAGTATAAAATCTCTTTCAAGGCTGGAGTCGCCACTTTGGAGATAGTAAATCTTCTGGTAACAGACAGTGGGAGTTACACCTGTGAGGTGTCAAATAATGCAGGCAGCGAGAGCTGCAACACCCTTATAGCTGTTAAAGGTTTGTCAAAGAAATCTTGCACACTACACTACACTCACTGTTCCTTTCAGAAAACTTCTGGTATTAATTGTATACACTTGCCCTTTTGATAAACAGATCCACCATCCATTAGAAAAGAACTGCAGACAGTAGAGGTGGTGAAGGGAACAGCAGCTCAGCTGGAGTGTAACATCACAGGAACTGCTCCTTTTGAAATCAGCTGGTTAAAAAATAAGAAAGTTATCACCAGTGATCAGAAGTATAAAATAATCTCCCAAGAATCTTTGGCAAGGCTGGAGATCCAGACCTTTGAAAGTGCAGATGTTGGAGATTATCAGTGTGTCATTTCCAATGATGTGGGGAAAGTCACAACTAAGGCGCTTGCTAAACTTAAAGGTTAGTAAAAGAATGTTATTACTGACATTCAATCTTGTGATTCAAAGTCCGTTTTTAATTCATAATGTGTTTTATAGAACCACCAACCTTCTCAAAGAGGGTTGAGAGTGCTACAGCAGTGTTGGGAAATGCAGTGAAACTACAAGGAACCATTAAGGGTTCAGCTCCCATCACTATTAAATGGATGAAAGACTCTGAAATACTGAGAGATGATGATCCAAATATCAAGATGGTGTTTGAGAACAACATTGCTAGCCTGTCAATAACAACAGTCGCCATCAGCCATGGTGGCAAGTATTCATGCCAAGCCGAGAATGAGGCTGGGCAAAAAAAATGTGAAGCCACGTTGACTGTACAAGGTCAGATGAAGTCTTTGATGAAGAGATACATTTTAGCTCTTATGTAGTGTTCTATAGATGCTTGTGTTGGAATTCATATATCTTAATAACTATTGGGTCTTATCTTATCCCAGAACCTGCCAGAATCATAGAACCCGCAGAGTCTATTAGTGTGACTGCAGGGGATTCAGCCTCATTGGAGTGCACAATTTCTGGAAGCCCAGACCTCAAAGTGAAATGGTTTAAAGACGGGAAAGAGATGATCAGTGGCCGCAAATATAAGATGACTGTGAAGGACAATATTGCCACCATGAAGATTCTTACGGCAGAAAAAGGAGACACTTCAGACTACAAGATGGAGGTGTCAAATAAAGTTGGAAAAGACCAGTGCATATGCTCAGTCACTGTCTTAGGTTAGCTCCTGGTTTCTGCTTCTTTAACATTTAATGAAATTTTGTAGAATCTGATTTTTTTCCAACTAAAAGAAAACATACACTGTCTTCACAACCTTTTCATCATGATACTTACGCTAAGCTAACATCTTATAACTTAAACATTTTAATAGACTTAACTGTAAATGAAGTGTGGAGTTTTATTTTCCTTTGGATATGACTGAGTGACTGATATTTTACAATACAGTGTGAAACTGTATAAATAAATGAGATGTTTCTTCTTCATACAACCAGATCGGATAATGCCTCCAACTTTCACGAAGTCCCTGAAAAGAGTTGATGGTAACATTAGTAATGATGTCTCCATGGATTGTAAAGTGTCTGGGTCCCAACCCATGACAATAGCTTGGTTCAAAGATGACCAGGAAATCACTTCTGGAGCCAAATTCCACCCTGAATTCAAAGACAGCTCTGCTACGCTGAGAATAATTTGTCTGGAGAAGGCTGACTCTGGAGTTTACAAATGCAGGGCCACCAATTCAGCCGGCTTTAAAGAAACCAGTGGCACACTCTATGTCAAAGGTTATGAATGCCCTATGTTGTGCTTCTCTTTGTTGTGTGCAATCCTTTTACTGATTTCATGCTAATATGAAATGCACATTTTTGTCTTATTAATGACCTCCAGAACCCCCAATGTTCACGGTGAAACCAGACAATCAGGACGTCATACCTGGAACCACAGTTTCCTTTAGAGCAGCCTTCACTGGAACAGCTCCATTGGCTGTTAAGTGGTTCATAGAGGAAAAAGAGATTTTAACTGGTGGCACATGCTTCATAAAGAAAGATGCGTCTTCAAGCTCTTTGGAGCTTCACTCTGTGAAACCCAGTGACTCTGCTAAGTACACATGCCAAGTATCCAATGATGCTGGGAAGGTGGATTGCATTGCAGTCCTCTTTGTGAAAGGTGCCTGTCTTCAGTACCGTTTACAGCTGCATGAAAGTGTCTTGACATTCTTTGTTTTTTGATACTAATGACTTCTGTCTGCTAATGATTGTTAACCTCTTCTCTCAGAACCTCCCATGTTTGTGAGAAAGTTTGAGGCAACCAAACTCGTCACCAGTGGTGACTCCACTATGCTGGAGTGCAAAGTGACGGGCAGCCCTGTCATCAGTTTTAAGTGGTTCAAGGATGAGATGGAAATCAGCTCCAGTCCTAAATACACAATAACTGTGAATGACTTAGTGGCATCTCTGGAAATAGTCAACTGTTCTTTGGAGGATAGTGGAAATTATGTCTGTCTGGCATCCAGTGAGGCTGGTAATGACCGCTGCAGCAGTGCAGTTACAGTCAAAGGTTGGTTAAGTTTTGGTCTAGAGGTGCTTGTCCTTGTGCTGGAACTGTACCTACTGTTTTTAGAAGATATATTGATATATTTTACTTTCAATTTTGGTGAATTAAGACTTTTATAGTAACACTGAAGATATTTTGTCATTTATTTCAAATGAGTCCAGTGTAATGTGCTGATACCTTCATTGTCTTCTTCTAGAGCCACCAGTGTTTGTGCGCAGCTTGGAGCCCAAAGACGTAGTGAAAGGTTCTGAGATGATGATAGAGGGCCAGGTCTCTGGTTCTGCCCCTTTCACTGTGTCATTTTATAAAAGCACAAAGCTTATTAGGAATGATAAGAGACACAGGATCACTGTGAAAGACGAGCTAGTATCCCTGCAGGTGCTGGCGGTCGAAGCAGGAGATGTCGGCTTGTATAAGTGTACTGTTGAGAATGAAGTGGGGAGGGCTTCCTGTGATTGTCAAGTATCACTAAAAGGTTGGTAGAAAGTATGAATTAAAAGTGTTGATTTATCTTTTAGACAACACAAACCTATATTTTAAATCTGTACCATACTTACAGTATATTTGAATAGACTTAGCAAGCACATAGTTTCCTCTTTGCTCATTCTGGTCAGCCATTTGTTGAAGATGGCAATTATTTGCATTCACAGAGGTTGCAATATAAAGTTAAGTCAGTTTTATTTATTGTATATAGTCCAAAAGGAATCACAGGAGAGTGTTGTGCATATATACAAGCTGGACAGCAGTAGATTTTAATCTGACACCATTTTATTTTTATTTCATATGGAAAAAAACAGTCACCTCAAGAACTGTTAGATACTTCTTAAAGTTATTAAATTTTTACACCACACAGGTCAGTGGGGTGTCATTTTAGAGTATACAACACACTAGTTTAAATTGTTCACATCACCATCTGAACACTCCATAGTTCACTGATTTGTCTGTCAGACTTAGTTGATTCTCAGTGGTGATCCTGTAGCAAAGACTGAAGTCTGGCTTTGCAAGCCTAATATTTGCAAGAGATTTCAATAACATTATGTAAAATTTTTCCTTATAGAACCCCCATCATTTGTGCGAAAGTTGGAGAACCTCAGCTCCTTAGTAGGCAGTGAGGTTTCTCTACAGTGCACTCTGAAGGGTTCAGAGCCCATGACTGTGTACTGGCTGAAAGACAGCCACGAGCTCAAAGAGACTGAGAACATTCAGCTTACATATGAGAACAAGACCGCTCTGCTGCACATTGCCAACTTGCAGAACAAACATGGTGGCAAATACTCTTGCCAGGCACAGAATCAAGCTGGGAGCCAGACATGCTCTGCTGTGTTGACAGTCAAAGGTTGGTTGAGATACTCAAAAACTTGCATTTGAAACCAAACTCTGTCTTTACCATAATTTGAATCTTTGTAATGGTGCATTCAGACATTTTTTATCAACTCACTAAGTCAATCATCAGTAAGTTTACTAGCAGGAAGTTTTCCTCCATTACCTACTTTGAGAACACACACACAGCAAGGTTCAATGTAAGTCCATCCAAATTAAAACACATTGCACAACTCCTTTCCAGTACACTATGTTGTATTCACCAAACTTTTTTATCTTGACTTCAGTAGGGTGGTACCACCACATGTTTTTGGCTTTCTTGTTGGGCAAAGTGTTAATTTAAAAATGGGGCACGTCAGGTCCCCAAAACAGCTATCAGTTCTTGCCATTTAACTTCCATTAGTGTCAGAAAGCCTGCATGTAGTGATGTGTCCAGGCTGCTAACAAGAACAAATATTGGACTTTATCTTTTGCTTCCTTTATTTACATCCCACAGGGAATTTTTCATTGATGGATTAATTTTTCACATGATCATTTAATGACTTTACGAGTTGTTGACAAGTACTATATGCACAATCTTTAATCTGTTATCTACTTCACTTATTGGATCATTCAGTTCTTGGTTGTAGAGTATCAAGACTGAGATTCTTTGCTGACTGTTGTGTTTGACGTCTCAGAGCCAGCTAAGGTGACAGAGGAGGCTAAGTCTATCAGTGTGACTCAGGGGGATCCGGCCACGCTGGAGGTCAGGTTCTCAGGCACTAAACCGCTGAAAGCACGATGGCTAAAGGCCGGAAAGGAGCTGACCTCAGGCCAGAGATATAAAGTACAGAGCACAGACACCAGCTCTGTGCTCAAGATTATTAAAACTGAGAAAAGTGATGGTGGTGAATACATCTTTGAGGTTTCCAACGATGTCGGCAATAGCTCTTGTGATGCTATGCTCACCATTCTTGGTCAGTTCCTAATGCATGCCCTTGTTCTTAAAATTTGTTTTGTTCACTTGAACACTGCTTCTCACCTGTTTTTCTTCTTTTATCAATGTTAGATCAAATAATTCCACCATCTTTTACAAGAAAACTGAAGCAGACAGAAGGTATAAAAGGATCATTTGCTCATCAGGAGTGTCTTGTATCTGGCTCCCTGCCAATAACCATACAATGGTACAAGGATGAGAAAGAGATCCGGACTGACAATAAACACAAATGCACATTCTTTGAGAATGTTGCTTTCCTGGAAATTTCTGATCTTGTTAGTAAAGACAGCGGCAGCTATACCTGCATTGCTACAAACAAAGCAGGGACTGCCCAGTGCTCTGGGATCTTGTTTGTGAAAGGTTTGAATACTTTCTGTAGAATTTGTCCATAGTTAGATGTATTGTTAAGCAAGTAAAAAGATCTTTGCTTTGTGTGCAGCCATTTACAATTCTTTTTCTTATTACAGAACCACCATGCATTCTTGAAATGCCTGAATCTATGAATGTTTTGCCTGGCTCAAAGGTCCAGTTTAATGTCCTAGTCTCTGGCACACCACCACTGACCATCAAATGGTTTAAAAACAAGAAAGAGATTTCATCTAGTGCCGACTGCTCTGTGATCAAAGACAACACCTCAAGCTCAATGGAGCTCTTCTTCGCCAAAACCTCAGATTCTGGAGACTATGTCTGTGAAATTCAGAATGATGTTGGCTCTACTTCATGCCAGGCAACACTCTTTGTCAAAGGTTATCAGTCTTTATGTGAAACATAGTTTATTGGTGTGTTTCCGTCCATGTGTTATGGGCATTTGAATTTAGAATTGAATGTGTTTCTTTCCTTTGGACTTACACTGATTTTACTTTTCAGTTGAAACGTGGTAATGTTTTTATTCAGAACTTGATTTCTTAATACACAACACTTTATGTCTCTCTTTTTGGAGAGCATCTTCAGAGACAGGACAAGTCCAAAACTACTGTAATTGTTCAGGAATAAGTTCAATACAGTAAATATTGCGAAAAGCTTTTGTGCTTTGCTGTGCTGGAAAAGTCAGTCAAAGTGAAGGTTCAATAGAGACTGATGGAAACAGATTTTTATTATGGATTGATTCATTGATATCGTTTCAGGACTAGAAATGCAAAGTGAAAGGAGCCACTGGTTTCTTAAGTGTGTTTTCCTGTTTCTTTAAATTATTTAAATGTTTCTGGCCATAGAAACACAGGACTGTCCTGTATAATGTAACAAGCTAAAAAAAAAGTTGGATTGATGAAACAGCAACAGTGGATATATGCCATATTAAGTCGAGAAGCAGCAGTTAAATGTCATGATGTTCCCACAATTGCAGTCTCTCTTGATTATGTCATCTTGTTTTGCCTGTCCAGAATATTCACGGAACAGTTGATTAAAACAAACTGATTCACAAAATTTTGCAACATTTGGGCGGACGCATGCACATAGTCAACTTAATAGAGAAAGTTTTCCCCTTATCATCTATCTGATGGTTACATCTATCACTTTGTTTTGTTCCTTAGAACCACCAAAGTTCACACAGACCCCAGCCCGTGTGTCTGTGGTCTGTCCTGGCCAGAGTAAAGTGTTTGAGTGCCAAGTGACTGGCACACCTGAGATAGACATCTACTGGTTCAGGGAAGGCTCTGAGATCAGCCCCAGTGATCGGTATAAGGTGACTTTTGTTAAATCCGTGGCCACTCTGGAGGTGTGTGCAGCTGACACTAAAGACAGTGGGCTTTACTACTGTGAGGCTCGCAATGAGGCTGGCAGTGAGAGCTGCAGCATGGAGCTCAAGGTCAAAGGTTAGTCATGTGAGATGACATGGGGCTTATTGTCTTGAAGTTTTAAAAATATAATATTGGAAGCAGTGGTTTCCCAAGCACTGAGGAGGTCACCTGTTCTTGATTACTGGCCATTCTGCTTGAGAGAGCTGTATTTCCATTGTTCCAGTTGAGAGTTTTAATGTTAAGTTCTTGAAATGAAAAGATTATTCCAGTTTGGGACCCACCAAATAAAAAACTGTATTTTCCATGAACTAGCTGGTATAACTTTGATTGCTTATTGGACCATAAACAGACTTGCCTCACATATACAGAAAATGAAAGTGTTTTTTTTCTCTCAATATCAGAACCACCATCATTTGTTAGAGAGCTGGGTGCAGCTGATGTTGTGAAGGGCTCCAGTGCCTCTTTTGACTGTCAGGTTGCTGGGACAGCGCCATTTGAGATAATATGGCACAAAGATGCAAAGGAGATCAAACCCAGTGCTAAACATGGCTTCTCTCAGAAGAATGGCACTGTGAGTCTAGAGGTGCACAAATGTGACTCTGTAGATGTTGGCGAATACCAGTGTACTGTTGCTAATGAGGTGGGAAGCTGTACTTGTAAGACTACACTAAACCTCAAAGGTTGGTCTAATCATTCATTCATATTTTAGTCTTTTGAGGTAATAATTGACCGCTTACATTAACATTTTATTGGGTTTTTCTAATAGAACCACCAACATTTAACAAGAGGATTGAGAACACTGCCACTGTTTTGGGTAAAATGGCAGAGTTTCAATGTGTTGTGAAGGGGTCTCCCACTCTCTCTGTAAGATGGCAAAAAGATGAGAACTGGATTTTGGAGGATCCAACTATTGAGAGAACATTTGAGAACAATGTGGCCACTCTCAGGATTCCTGCATGTGAGGCTACTCACAGTGGGAAATACACCTGCCAGGTGGTAAACGAGGCAGGGCAGGATAAGTGCTTTGCTACCCTCACAGTGCAAGGTATATTATCAGATCTTTGGTTCTTTTAGCATTAAGTCAGCACCATATCCACGGTTCTGTCTTGGTTAGAGACTTACTGACTTTATTCTTTGTATTTTAGAGCCTCCACAGATCACAGAGAAACCTGAGGTGATAAAAGTGACAGTTGGAGATCCAGTCAGTCTGGACTGTAAGGTAACAGGCTCACCTGAGCTCAAAGTGAAATGGATGAAAGATGGCAGGGAGCTTCATTCCATCAGGCAGCACAAGCTGAGCTTTGAGAACAACATCAGCAGCCTAAAGATTCAGTCTGCTCAGAGAGAGGACGAAGGAGAGTATGTCTTTGAGGTGGCAAACCACATCAGTAGCTGCAAATGCAAAGTCAAAGTGATCGTTCTAGGTTGGTGTTAAAAATTTAAAACTTGTCTGGTACATAGTGAAATGCTAACACAATCTAATTATGTAATTATGCATTTGGTAACAGATCAAGTAATTCCGCCGAGCTTCATCAAACCTCTGGTAGACATGCAGGAGATCCCAGGCTCCTTTGTTCAGATATATTGCAAAATATCTGGTTCCCTCCCCATCTCTGTGGAATGGCAGAAAGATGGAGCCAAAATATCTAGCGGTGTAAAACACAAACTCATCCAGCAGGACAATTCTGTGTCCATTGAAATTGAACAGCTAGAGAGATCTGACGCAGGATCCTACTTTTGCAAACTGACCAATGCAGCAGGAAGTTGTGAATGCAGTGGATCCCTTATGGTCAAAGGTCAGATAGTGCTCTTCAGTGTGATTGGTCATTTAATCCTAAATCACAGGTGAGTACCTCTTTAACCTGGTCCATCTTGTTGTCTTCAGAACCTCCCACCTTTGTGACTCTACCTGAGTCCCAGGCAGCTCTACCCAACGCAATTGTACGCTTCAAATGCACATTTAAGGGAACTCCTCCCTTCACTGTCAAATGGTTCAAGGATGATACAGAGCTCATGACTGGGCCCACTTGTTTCGCTGGGCTGGAAGGGCTATCTTGCTTCTTAGAGCTCTATTCAGTGGGTGTCACCCAGAGTGGAGTTTACTCTTGCCAACTCAGCAACGATGCTGGCTCTGTACACTGTAGTGCAGACTTGACAGTCAAAGGTTGGATATACATCTTTTAAATCAACTCTAGAGTGACTGTATTCATCTCACATCTGCCGCGCTGGCCAAAACTTGCGATTCTCTCACAAGTTTTCCCAGCTTCACAGCACTTTCATTGTCATTATTTGAAGTTTTTTCACTTCTTCAGCTTCTCAAGAAATCAAGAATGTTTTGTTGCCTTTGTGTTGCACCTGCATTTCCCACAGCCATCCTGCCTCTTCTCTTAACTCATCATTGTCAGCCCATCTCATCAGCTTGTCTCATCTGCTTACCTCATATCTATCTTAACCTCCAAGCTTAAGTGTGTCTGCATGCTTCCACCAACTAACATGTCTGTATTTTGGCTTTACAGAACCACCTGACTTTGTCCTGAAACTCCCTGGCACTAAGTTTGTGAAGCAGGGTGAGCCACTCCGCCTGGAGTGCAAAGTCAGTGGGACAGCCCCTCTGAAAGTGACCTGGTACAAACAGGACACCAAGGTCACAGACGGGGGCAACTACAGGACATCATTTGTTGACTCAGTTGCAGTCCTAGAACTGCTCTCCACCAGCTTTGAGGATGATGGAGTTTACACCTGTGAAGCTCAGAATGATGCTGGCAGTGTCAGCTGCAGCACCACACTTACTGTTAAAGGTCAGCCTCTCACTGACTTCTTGTTTTATTGTTTATGATCTGACTTTCTGGTGCACTGGCTGTTCAGTGTGTTGTTGACGTTGTATTGAAAGTTTCTTAAGTGACACAGAAACTGTATTTCTTAAAGCTGTTATCCGTAACATCCACATCTGGTATGGTGAAATATCATTGAAAGCTCCTCTACCTTTGCTCAAGATTCTTCTCAGCTTGTTGGGTTGTACCTGTCTTTTTGGGATTGCAAATGAAGCTGTTATTAACAGAACAGCACATTGGAACCTACATATAGCACATAAAATGTCACACTTTACATACCGGAACTTTTTCATCTTTTACAAATTCCGTGAAATAAACAGCTGGATTCTACACAATCTTCCACAAAATCTTAAGCATCTTAGCTGTTATTTCAGCAACCCTCCACATTTAATCCCCTATATTTGTTGTAGTTCCAACAAGATTCCACGTGTCTGCCATCTTAGCTGTAGTTCAAACAAATTTCACAAGTCTGCCCTTTAAAGTGTAATTCCATCATCCTTCACAACAACTTTACCATCTCAGCTCAACGTTCACAAGTCCACCATCTGGACTTAATTTTCACTATCCATTCATTCATAAGAATTCTGCCATCTTAACTATAGTTCCAAGAAATTTCCACATTTACTCCAGTATTCTAGTTATACTTCAAATTCTACAACAATTTTCTTATCTTAGCTGTAGTTCCAACAGACTTCCACAACAACTCCACCATTTAAGCTGTAGTTCCAAAAAACTTCAACAGCCTCTATAGCTTAGCTGTACTTCCATAAACCTGCTATAACTCCACCATCTTGATATTAGTTCCAAAAATCATCCCCAATAATTTTGCACAGTATGTCAACATGTCAGTATGTTACATCTGCTCTTCCAACATATTTTCACATATCTTCACCATCTTAGTTGTAGTTCTAACAAAATTCCACAAGTCCCTCATCTTAAACTTGCCGTAATAAACTAGCAATAGTACTAGTACTCTTCCATAACAACTCAAGTATTTTTACTTTATTTTCATCAAATTTCTCAATAACTCTACCATGTTAGTTGTACTTCTCATCAAGCATTCACAAGTCCACCATCTGAACTGTAGTCCCAACACTCTTTCACAGAAATTTCATCAATAAACTTTTTATTCTTTTTAATTATTTGTTTGCACATGAGAAAAACTAAATCATTTAATGATTTGATATACAAGCAAAGACATTCACATACTACATATACTTTGGTATACATGCATTTAAAGTAAACAAATGCTTGTCAAGAAGATAATAAGCTAAGGCTTCTTCAAAAAACACATGACAAGATAAACAGAAATACATCAGCTGTCCATAAACCTGCCATAATAACTGCCATTTTAGCAGTAGTTACTATAATCTTCTACAATAAATCTACCATCTAAACTGTGGACCTCAAGAGCAGAGGGTGGCATTTTGTGAAAAGTTACAGGTTTCAGCTTTAAGATTTTCGCCATGGATTCTTTTTTCTCGTGTATGCCTCTTAAACAGTTTCCTGATCTTTTTGTAGACGCTCCATCTTTTGTTAAAGTGCCTCAGCCTGTTGAAGGGCTGAAGGGTAAGGACGTGAGTCTGTACTGTGAGATGAGCGGTACAGCTCCGTTTGAGATCACCTGGTTCAAAGACAGGAAGCCTCTGATGGAGAGCAGGAAGTATAAGATGGTGAGCGAGGGCAGCTCGGCTACGCTGCATGTCATTGGGATTGAGCCCTCAGATGCCGGCGAATACGAGTGCAAAGTATCAAACAGTGTAGGAAGTGACACCTGCCAGACATCAGTTAAACTCAGAGGTCAGTAGAATTTGCGATAGTCTCAAATGAAAATCATAAGTATTAGATTTTCAAATTACTTTGTCACCTTGCTGACGTTTTTTTCCTCTCTTCAGAGCCGCCGTCGTTTGTGGAGAAAATGTCAAACATGACAGTGATACTGGGAGAGGAGGTGACCCTTGTGGCCACTGTTAAAGGCTCTGAACCCATTACTGTGTCCTGGGTTCAAGACAAGGATCACATTCTCAGGGACGGTGACAACAGGAAAATCACCTTTGAGAACAACCAGGTCGCACTTAAAGTCTTTAAGGCTGATGCAACCACGGCAGGCAAATACACCTGCCAACTCAGAAACGATGCTGGGAGTGTGGAGTGTTTCGCTAACTTGACTGTTCTAGGTTTGTAAACATATAATTCTCTCTTTCTCTTGCAGTTTTTCCCTTGCAGGTTTAACTAAAAACTTTTTTTTCTGTTTCCTCTCTGTTGATTTCAGAACCTGCAAAGATAGTGGATAAGCCTGATGCTCTGAGCGTGACAGCAGGCGATATTGCTGCTCTAGAGGTCAAAGTTTGTGGAACCCCAGAGTTGAAACCTAGGTGGTTCAAGGACGGCGTTGAGCTGGCCTCTGGGAGGAAATACCAAATCTCATTTTCTCAGATGATTTCCAGCCTGAATGTGCTCTCTGCTGAGAAAAAAGACTCTGGAGAGTACACGTTTGAGGTTATGAACGAGGTCGGGAAGGACCTGAGTAAAATTAATCTCACTGTTTTAGGTTGGTGTCTTCTTCCTACTTGCAGTTTGATGTCTAGGGCTGGGTATAATTTTAAAATTTTCTCATATTGCTAAGACAATGCCTGACATTTTGTATGAATACCAAAACAATAGTCTAAACTTTTTCTTTCATAACTGACTTTGAGAAATATAAACATTCCTCTACAAAGCTTTTTCTTTATTTAACAAAAGATGCTGACCTTCTCAATGGTTAAAATACAAGTAGCCATACAAGACCTTTTTTTAAATTAAAACAACCAATAAAACTGACAAAATTTAAATGACGAACCCTCTAATCAAAGAATAAATTAGCATGACCAGAAAGTTAATGTCAGCTTTTTGTTATTTGGCAATTTTTGTTACTTGGTGTCACTTTCTGTCAGTGCCAAAAAAGCATTGTGGTTTGATACCCAGCCCCACTGATGACAGTGCCTTTATATTTGTATTTTTCCTGATGCACTCCATCTTTCCTTCCCTAACAGATAAAATTGTACCCCCAACATTCTTAAGGAAGTTAAAGGATTGTAACACCGTTGTTGGACAAGCTGGAGAGATGGAATGCAAAGTGTCTGGCTCCCAACCTTTTACTATCTCATGGTACCATGATGGAGAGGAGATACAGAGTGGGCCAAATTATGAGATTTCATTCAGTGACAACAGCTGCACCCTGAAGGTGCCAAAGCTGAAGCTGTCTGACTCTGGAGTGTATAAATGTAAAGCTGTCAACAAGGCAGGATCCTGTGAAACCACAGCCTCATTGGTTGTAAAAGGTCAGTAAATCCAGATGGAAAGATATTATATTGCTTGTTCATTTAACTCTTAAGTCCTGGGCAAAATTGCAGCCTTTGTGCCATTTGATGATTTTGATGATTTTCAACATTACAGAATGACAGTAACAAAAATATAATAAAACATCATATAAGAAATCATCTTTAGATCTTGTATAATGTCCATTTTCCCATTTTTCTTCCAGTTGTGTGTCTTGTAGTCTCAGCACGTGTCCATTTTTCCTTTAAGATTTCTTCAACAATGACCAGCACTGGTCTTGGGTGCCACCTTCCCCCAATATCTTGTGACAGCCTTTTTACTTGCTGTTAACAGTATTTTAATCTAGTGTCTGTAGCTTCCTGTCACACTTTTTTCAAGGAAGCTACAGAGATACAGTACAATACAATTCCTTATAACAATAAGGAAAAATCTGATTTTTCAAGAAGAATACTGTTCAGATCCACAGGTGGATGTGTTTTGGATCCTCTGTGAGATTTTTGGTGAAACTGGTAACAAGAATGGGCTTACAACAGCCTCATAACCAAGAAAAATTTTAAAGGAATGGTTTGAAATTATGACAGATATATGTAATGGCTGCCAGTTGTAGCGTCATATTTACTGTACAGAAGTAGAAGAGTAGTATTAATCTTAGATACAAGAAGTACCCACACACTGAATCAGAGCTCCCTTTTCTTTATTTGTGATACCCACAGGAATGAAATATATACAGTATATTGTCAAATGACCACAGACTCTATAATCATCAATCATAATAAAAATAATAATAACCATAATAAAAAATTTACAATTAATAGAAATATCAAACACTCATTTCATGTAAATGGTAGTAATAGGGTGGGTGCAATAGTGTGTCCAATTTGGAATGAACAGAAATAGACTGACATAGATATCACAAGCCATGGATGCATATAGATCCTGTAAGAAATGTTTATACACCTGCCTGGACTAGGACCATATGTATAGTATAGGCTCTAATGGTTGGATAACCTACAGGAAGCTTTTAAAATCAAAGTCCTTATTTAAGCCTTTAAGGGACAAGGTGTTGAGAGAGTATATCCAATAGGTTTCCTGTTGCAAAAGCTTCTTATTGTGATCACCCCCACTAGGTGTTTTTTTCTTTTTTACTTATTACTTACTTACTTATCTCAATGTGCTTACATTATGACTGGCCATAAGCTGCTAGGGAAGTAGAATCAATCCTCTCATCTAACTCTCTGCAAGAATATTAATATAATATATTCAGATTCCACCATGTTGATTGCTGTTACTGTTTGTTTGTATCTAGAGCCTCCATCTTTTGTGGTACCACCACAGCCAGTGGAAGCCATGCCAAACTCGAATGTGACTTTCTCAGCCATGGTGAAAGGCAGTGCCCCCCTCAAACTGAAATGGTTCAGAGGAACCAAAGAGATCCAGCCTGGACAGGGCTGTGATTTCTCCCTGAAGGATAACAAAGTGATTCTGGAACTTTTCAACGTGGACAGAAGCCACGCTGGAGAGTACACTTGCCAGATCATTAATGATGCAGGAAAGGAAAGCTGCCCGGTTAACCTGTTTGTCAAAGGTCAGTCTGACATAAAAAATATATTTGCCTTTTATATCACATAAGTTAAATTAAATTTCTACAAACTGTAGTTAGCTGTTAATATATGTTCCAGCCTGATGAAGGGTAAGTAAATGTCAGCAGTGGAAAAAGTATGCAGATAAAGATAATACTACTACTAATAATACTTTATTTACTTTTTTGATATGTTTTGCATGTCAAATAAATGTAGTTGGGTAAATGGAAGCAGTACCAGTACTTCAAAATGTAATCTCTTGATTGGGCAATGTGCTTAGTTACGTTCCACCATTGGCCAGTGGTCACTGCAGTAGTGAAGGATTCTGCGATCTGATTGGCTTTCAGAAAAGCTCAGTGCTGACGCCACTTCCCGATCAGCTTCTGAGCTAAGGCAAATAAAAATGTGTTCCAAGGTTGAAAATAACATGACTGGCGAGACCTGATCCATGTATTCCTTACAAGGAGCCCTATTCGGTCACTCAAGTGTTCATAAAATTTGCTACAGAAAGTCAATTCAAAACACAAGAGACTGCTAAAACAGCCTGTTTCAGACAGAGTTTGAACTGAGGGGCTGCATAAAGAACCAGTATAAGATAAGTAAGGAGTTTTTAACTGGAAAGCATGCAAAGATATTCCACTAGAGCCCCAGAATATAAATATAGAGCTGGTTTGTACAGAATATATCCTCTTAGAAGTCATTAATTAAGATCTAAAATGGTGCAGGATTTCACTTGAACCTCACTGACTGAAGTTCTGAGTATAATTCTAGTCAGCGAGTGAGGAGAAAATGCCAGTTTCCTAAGATGGCTCTGTAAGACTGTGATATGTAGTATGATGGCTCTGGATCAGGACTAATCGCTGTCTAGTGGTCATTGTATGAGAGTGATAATCACACAGTTTTAAGTATCAGACAACATTGACCTTAAGAAGTCTTCTTTTGCTAAAATGTACCAACCTAAAGTTAATCTTTGACTGTATTTTATCCTGACAAAGCCCTCACTCTAATGTAAACTAAATATTGTGTTTGATTGTGTCATGCAGAGCCAGCAGCCTTCTCTAAGAAACTGAAAGATGTGTCAGTTGAGAAGGGCAAACCTTTAATGATGGAGTGTACATACACTGGAACGCCTCAGATCACAGTGAGCTGGTACAAAGATGGTCAGCAGATCTTTGCTTCTTACAAATACAACATCACCACAACTGAAAGCTCCTGCATCCTGGAGTGTCTCTGCACTGATGACAAAGAGGCCGCAGGAAAATACTCCTGCGAAGTGTCCAACGATGCTGGAAAGGATACGTGTGAGGCAAATGTGTCCATCCTCGGTCAGTTCACCTGATGTTTGTGACTTTGTAGACGTGTTTCAAATGCCAGCTCAGTTTTTTGGAGATTTCATACTTAACCAAGACACACTCATGGATACATTTTGTATTTCTCTGAATTAACTTTAAATTACATGTTTTGTTTAAAGTTAATTCAAGTTAGCTCATAAAGCATAGCTTAACTCAGTTACTGGCTAGATCAGTACTGCTTGCACTCAAGTTGAAGAAATGGCTCCAATGATTATGGTTGGTCCAGCTAAACGTGAGCTGTTCATATTCAAATTTTAGGATGACTCAGGCTTTAACGTTATTAAAAGAGCAAAAAACAAGATAAATAGATAAATTAAAAGAAAAAAAATGATGAATAGATCTATTAAAAGGAAAAAAAGGATAAAAAACAAAAGATAAATAG
Organism: Euthynnus affinis; assembly: GCA_029490765.1. Lineage (NCBI taxonomy): Eukaryota > Metazoa > Chordata > Actinopteri > Scombriformes > Scombridae > Euthynnus > Euthynnus affinis. The sequence goes on from CM055850.1 coordinate 30,893,133, forward strand.
ATAAATTTATCTTGTTTTTAAAAGAAAAAAACACAAGATAAAAAGATCAAACTGAAGTGTAGGAAAAATGTACAGATGTTCAAAATAGCCTGATACAGATAAATAATATGGATAGAATCTTTAATCTATAATCAACACACATTTAAACCAACAGGTCCTCACATCCAAACGGCAGAATAGCGGGGTGTACTACAAAGTGAGATTAGAGGTAGTGAGATATGTGGAGTGTGCAGGGTTTTCAATGTCACAAAGGCTCACAGTGGCTCTCTTTTAACCTGCTACATCACCATGGTAACTTATGTTGCAAACTTAACCTGGTCCATAGCAGGTTATGTTCCGAATTTCCGCTTAAATTGGAAATAAAAAGCATTGCCCTATCACTGATATGTCATATTGTAAATTTGTAATGGTGCAAGAGGTCAGGGTTACTTGCAGGATGGGATTTTGTTACAACAGATCAATATGTAATGCTAATAATAGTAAAATAATAATAAAAAAACCCAAAAAACTAATAAAGAAATACTTTTAACAAAAATGAAATAAAATTTATTACTCTATCGGTATTTATCACAGATAATATTCAATCTATAATTTGGCCGAAATCTAAAGTGATTTCCACTTATGCTTCATTAAGTACAGAGCCTGAAGCAGAAAGTCTGGGTTAACAAAGAAAGTTCATATCTACCATTGTGATACCTCTGATATCTCTGATTGCGAGTGTAGGATTTGTCAAGCCAGGTCACACTTCGTAGTACACCCCCTAAGTGTATTTCCAACTGACTCGGACATATATGAGTGTTTTCAGTGCCCTCTATAGGACAGATTGGGACCAGACTACAGGACAATAGGACTGTAAAATGCTGTTTTCCAAAACCATTACAAATCACTGCTAAACAATAATGATATTTTATGGTGTACACTGTGTCAAGGTCTGGTTAGGTTTAGGCACAAAACCACTTGGTTAGGTTTAGGAAAATAATTTGGCTTTGGTTAAAACAATCTCTTGAAGCATGGTAAGTATTTCCTTAAAGTTACGCAGCCGTCGTCATGGCAACAGTAAATACCACTACGACTAATTGTTACAGCATTTCAAAAATGTCCTAATCCCACCAACCCACCTCCTTCTAATAAGGAAGACACCTTATAATGAGGTCACTTGAACTGCATCACTGCATAATTACTAGGGATACTAGATAGTGTAAATGTAACGATACATCACTTCTGCGGTCCATTTGCCAGAGTAAAATGTTGGCACTGTATGTTTTTGCAAGCCATGGATACATTGAATCTCTATGTTTTAATGTTTAATACAAAGCATATCAACATTTCTACAAAACATATAAGGAAAGTGACATCTATTTGAGGTCACTTACATGATGGCGGGTTGGGTAGAAAGTTAGTTGCATGGCATAAAAGCAGATATTTTTAGCAAGATGTCAGGACATTTGCAGTTGTTTTTATGGCGACAAAACCAGGTATTTTAATGCAAACCATGATCTTTTCCTAAACCTAACCAAGTGGTTATTGTGCCTAAACCTAACCAGAGCATTGTCCCACCAAAAAAACATAATTATTCAACTGTAATTACATGATTTTATTGAATAGTCAATTCTGACCATTTCCGATTCTGGTCAATTACGTCATTCGATGGTCTGTTATTTCCAAGTGGCAACCTCCATAGCTGAGAAATGAAGCCAGTGTGCCAAAAACTACAGTTCCTCAAATGCCTCACTTAAGGCTGTCTCCAAAAGCAAGTCAATCACCATGTTAAAATGCCCAACTTTACAGCCTGGTGCAAAAAACAGTTTTGGTCTCTAGCTAATTTGATTTTTTATAATTCACCCATTCACATTTTATTAAGCTGTAAAGTTAGGCATAATTAAGGACATAGTTACTTTGAGTGACAGGTCGCTAGGCGCTAGGTGGTTTGTTTAAGCAACCAGGCACTACTCGGCTGCCTCCACCTCTTTGCCCATTTTGGATTAGCCAGGAGTTAGGTGGAGTCAGGCACTGCCAAGATGGTGATGGCTGGAGCCACCCACATTGAGCTTCAAAACCACTCTTCAGAAACCAATGGGTGACATCACAGTGGCTGCGTCAATATTTTTTACAGTCTATGGTTATTTCTGAATAGCAGACTGCTGCTATGAATAAATGCTATGGACACAGTTCTGATCATAGACTCTGGAGGACAACGTCCAATTATATCAATCTGCAGAGAGAAGTCTGGTAAAATTACCAACTGCAGATCAATCACGAAACCTTGAAGCAAAATAAGTTAGTTTTCTGTAACTCCGTCAATTTGAAAACACCATAGGATATTTTTCTAATATTGATTAATACATTTGGAGAGCACGAAACGGAGAAAATGTCTCTGACTGGCCTCAGATGTGATCCTGTCTTCCAACCCAGGCAGAAAATCAGGTGAGCACCTCTCCTAGCTGCCTATCAACACATACTAAGTTATACAATAAACAGTAGTGATTACAGTAATATTTATACCAGTTGTAACATTAGAACAAATTGTGCTTCCAGGTGTGTCAACTGCAAAGCCTCAGCAAGAAGGAAACATAGAGATGAATGAGGACAGAAACGTCAACATCAATATTCCCAAAGAAGCCCCATTCACCTTGTCTGACTTCATCATCAACGGAAATGTTCAATTTAACACAAACTATGATGCTAAATAGGCTAATCCTAAGAAGGATACAGAGTTTTCATAGATTTTCATGTCAGTATGCAAGCAGTTCCAACCAGTTTTTTAGCTGAAGCATTAAGATCATTTTTAAAACAATAAAATAATTTTTGAATCAATATTTTGTGCCAGGTTATTGAATATTTTAGTAAATAGCTGTGTAATATGTGGGTTGATGTACCGTGAACAAGTCATTATTGTGAAATGAACCCTGCAAGGGTGATGCAGGACGCTGAAGCTTTGCATCGGCGTCCTGCATCACCCTGGTTCAATCGTCCTGTACATTATCCCTTATGTAACAGCTATTTAATGCTCTGTGAATGACACGTGAAAAGCTTAAAATGCAATCAACATTGAAACATAGAGTTACAGAACATATCCATAGTGTGCAGAAACGTATAATCCCAACATTTTATTTTGGCAATTGGTTTGTGTTTTTGCCAACCTGAATTTTAGGCCTATACTGTCGAGATTTTGCAGAATGACCTTAAAAAAATCTTAAGAAAAGAGTCTAAAGAAGAGGTAACAGCATTCATTAGCAAAAACAGGACAGGAAATGTCTCTGACTATATTTTTTAAAATCAAAACAACTATCTAGCTGAACTAACTAAGGAGAAACTGAGAGAGTTATTTTGTGGAGACAAGTAGAGAAATTAAGGGGTCCTTGTTGGTGGTATTCTTCTGGTATCAGTGCTGGTCACTTATTGACATGCAAGAGTTGTCTACATCAAACTGAGACATGTACTTTTCTTTCTAAATGCACTTTAATGCACTGTGCTGCTAACTGCTCATTCTTTTTTTTGTTTTTCTCTTGGGATTTATATGTTTTTATCATTTTTTAAAGTGTATTTTCAGATATACAGTATGTCTTTAGCCTTTGTGTTGTTGCACTGCTGTGGGCTGGAAGGAAGCATTTCATTTTTTGTGTATGGAAATACACAAGAAAATGACATTAAACCGAATCTTGAATCTTGAATCTTGAATCTTGATGTTCTTGTGAAGACAGGCTGATTAAAACTGCATGTACAAACAAAGCAAATGCAGCAGGAAGACATGGGCTTGAAAAACTGAAATTATCTCTCAAAGCTTGCGATGTGCATATAAACAGAAGTGAACACAGAGAAAATGATGAAAATCAATGTGGCCAAAACATGCAGATAAAATTGAAGATATACATTAGATAAAGACTTTAATGAGTTTGAGGGGATAATGGCTGTATGCCTAAAAATCTTGTTGTGAGAGTGACGTCAGGTGGCACCACAGAGTAAAGAGTGCATTTCCTGCTTTGTCCAGCAGATGTCAGGCATCACACAGACATTAGTTTGAGGTTTCTCATGTTTGTGTCTGTTACTGCAGAACCGCCGTACTTTGTCGAGTCTCTGGAGCCCATGGAGGTGACAGCAGGAGATGCTGTGTGTCTGAAGTGTCAGGTAGCGGGCACACCTGAGATCAAGGTGTCTTGGTTCAAAGCTGACAGCAAAGTCAGGTCCAGCCCCACCTGTAAGTTAGAGTACTCAAAGGGAGTTGCCTGTCTGAAGCTCAGCAAAGCCACCAAGGCCGACATCGGCGAGTATTCCTGCAAGGCGGAGAACAAGATTGGCTCCGCCTCCTCCACCTGCAGACTCAATGTGCTAGGTGATCATCTCCAAACTTCTTCACTACATCTGTGTGCATTTCTTTTTTCTTTGACTTGCAACATGCAAATGAATAATATGAATCTTCATCATCATATTTGTGAAATAACTTCTGTGTTCGACACTCAAATACACAAAGCAATTCGAATAATTTGTGAATGTTTTTTTATTTGTAGTATAATTAAATGATAGTATTTAGTGGTAGTAAACCCTCATTGATTCATAGAGCACAGTCTCTTTCTGTCATCCTTTCTTTTTTCTATTTCATTCTTTTCTTTATCATCTTTTCTTTCTTTCTCTTCTTTTTTATTTCATTCTCTTTTTCCTTCCTTGTTCAGTCTTTTATCCTTTTATTCTTGAATTTGTTTCTTGCATTCTTTCATTCTTTTTCATTCTTTTATTTTCATTCTTACTTCCTTCTGTCACTCTTTCATTCTGTATCGATTACTCTGCAAATCAGTTTCTTGATTCATTTTTTAGTCTGTAAAATGTCAGAAAGAAATGAATAATGCTTGTTGTAATTTCCCACAGTGCAAGGTGATGTCTCGTATTTTGTCATGAATAACTTTTAGCCAAAATCCTGCCATTCACCATCATATCTTTACGTTCTCCAGAGGCTAAAACACCACCGTCCTTCCCCAAGAAAATCACCAGCCTGCAGCAAACGGAAGGTGAGCCAGTACGGTTTGAATGCCGTGTCGCTGGCTCGTCGCCCATCGAAGTCTCATGGCTGAAAGACAGCGAGCCTCTTAGCCAGCGAGACGAGTTCTCCATGCTGTACGATGACAACACAGCTGTGCTGCAGATCAGCCGCAGCGAGATGAGGCATTCTGGGGAATACACCTGTGTTGCCACCAACAGCGTGGGCTCAGCCTCATGCAGAGCTAAACTCACTCTTCAAGGTTTGTGAAGCATGACACAGCAATCAAGGGATTGGTTCTACATAATGATTAAAATGCTGCTGTTTTTAGAGGGTTGAAATCAGGGGCCGTATTCACAAAACACCCCCCAAGATCCTGGAGTCAGCAGAAATGAAGAGGGTGTTGAGTATTTTCACAAAACATTATAGCTAAAAGTTGCTCCAAAGTCTGAGAGAAGAAACAGTCCTGAGTCACTGATAATGAGCCTCAATCGCGGTCCAGAAAATGCCCTTCAGATGGCAGTTTGTCATTTCTGGACTTTATTTATTCAGTGCTTTATAGAATGACCTCATCAAAGGACAAAATATCAGAATTTCGACAAGCAAGTGATGTCAGTCTGTTTTTGTTTTCTCTTTCAGTTTTTTCTTTCTTTCATATTTTTCTTTGCATTCTTTTTCTTCCATTCATTATTTCTTTTCTTTTTTCATTCTTTCTTTTTCATCATTTTTCATTTCTTTTTCCTTTCCTTTTTTTAAAAACTTTTACTCATTCATTCTCTTTCTTTCTTTTCTATCTCCTGTACATTCATGGCTTTCTTTCACTGACAGAATGATCATCTGTCAACTAATCACTGTGTCAATAGTTAATTCATGAGACACGATGTCATCCATACACAGGTTTAATCTCCACCTCTTCTCTTACCTTGGGTGTTCTTCAGTAAAAGTGTCTCTTTTTGAGCAGTCCTGGTGGTAGAGTAAGATATGGCCTTTAGATTTTATTTAAGACTATATTAAAACTGCAGAAAAGTGTTTTGGTATCTTGATTTTCCCAAGTTAATGTTTAGAAACTACCTAATTGTGACTCTTCTGGCAGTGGTGAGATGTGTTTATCTTTGATCCAGCAGAACAATAAAAGCAGTTTACATGTTCTGTCCGAAGCACACAGGCTGTAAATGATCTTTATAGACCTTCTGCCAGAGAGTGTGAGGTTGTTTGACACCAAAACTATTGAAATGTTTCTATCTAAAGATATGTTTCATTTTCCTCACACTCTTTCACGGACCCTGCAGAACCAAGATACCCTCCAGTCTTTGACAGGAAGTTGTCACCAAGGGAGGTGACGGTGGGTGACAGCATTGAGCTGGAGTGTCACCTGACTGGCTCTGCCCCCATGAAAGTCAAATGGTCCAAAGACCATAAAGATATCCGCTCTGGGGGGAATTATAAGATCAGCTGTGATGATAACACGCCCCACCTGACCATTCTGAAGGCAGATAAAGCTGACACGGGGAAATACTTCTGCCATGCCTCTAATGACATGGGGAAGGACTCTTGCTCCTCTGATATCACTGTTAAAGGTATTTGACTCGGGACACATTCATGTCATCACGGCTCTCTCTTCTTAAACACTCAAGCCCCCTTCGTGGGCGTTTCTTTGTGTGAAGAATCCAAACTTCCTTTCCTCACTGTCACTTCACTCTTGTTCACACTCTTGTTTACAGAGCGTAAAAACCCTCCAGTGTTCACTAAAAAGCCCTCAGAGCACATCGAGGATACAGAGGGCAAACTGGTGAAGATCGAGGGCCGTGTCTCCGGCTCACAGCCCATGTCTGTCAGCTGGTTCAAAGACAACACAGAGATCTTCAGCTCTAATAAATATGACATCAGCTTTAAAAGTAATGTGGCTGTTCTGTGCATTAAGAGCAGCCAGGTGAGCGACAGTGGTAGGTACACCTGCCATGCCTCCAACGAAGCTGGAAAAATCTCTTGCGATGTCACTGTTGGCATCTCAGGTGGGTGTTTTACACCATCTTGGATTCATTACAACAGGAAGTTGATTTGTAGTGCTGAAATAATAGTTGATCATTTCCCAAGGACTCTAACACACTCACTATAAACAGATCGGTAGCCTAGCAACATTAATGCTACAAACAACCCATAACGCAACACTCCATGCAAGAGTTGGTTTTACACTGTTACTTTATCCATTCAAAACAATCTGATGTTGTGAACACGTAACACACAAATATGAGACAACCCCACGAATTCAGACATATTTCTAGGGAAAAAAATCAATAATACAGATAACTTTGCAAATGCTTTTATTCCTGTAAAAGTCTATTTGTATATTTCTATTGTCTAAATGTCTTAAGGTTTTATGTCTCTAAATGTCTTAACACATCATTCTTAATGATGAAAAAGAGAATAACTAGTGTCCCATCACTTGAGCCGCTCACTCTGCGGTGGATGTGGCAAGATTGCATTACGGCGGTAATACAGTGACTGCGGCAGCTCTGAAATCAGCAGATAAAAATATTTGTTTCAATTAAATTATGGAAAAAAAATTCCACATTCCACTATTAATGTATGAGTTTTATGTTGAAATGACACAATGTTCCAACACAAGGTATGAGTGGACAAAATCTGACTTACCCCTTTTCAATGTGACTCAGATCTGTTTTCATAGAAAGAAAATAATATTTGAATCTGACAGTTACAGGATATGTTGTCCTTACAAGGTAGATAGTTTTATAATGAGATACAGATCTTTGGATTATGAGCTCGTAATTATGAGATGCTGAGATATGATTACAAGCTATTATGATTACGAGAAAATTATCCTGTAATTACAAGCACAGATTTCATAACATAACAATTATTATAGTTATCTTTTTTTTCCTTTGAAGATTTCAACAGGCTTTTGTTTCCAAATTTAACTGTTGTAGAGCTGGTTCATGTTGGAAATGCTTTACTGTTTTACATCATAATATACACTGTGATGGACAGTTCAAGTGTGGTCAGATCAGTCCAATAGATGAGGCTGTAATTAATCTATCCAACTGTATCTCCCCTGCAGAGGCCAAGAAGCCTCCAGTGTTTGACGTCCCACTCAAACCAGTGACTGTGAATGAGGGCGAGAAGCTGAGTCTCAGGTGTCATGTCTGTGGGTCTTCTCCTCTGAAGATCCAGTGGATGAAGGACAGGAAGGACCTGACCTCTGCTGGCAGCACCAAGATTAGCTTCTCAGATGGAACAGCCTGCCTTGAGATCAGCACCGCATCCAAACACGATGCCGGTGATTACCTCTGCAAGGCCAGCAACGAGGCTGGCAGTGAGTTCTGCAAGGCCAAAGTAACCATTAAAGGTAAAGAGTGCCAGAACTTTACTTTCCTCATCAAATCTCTACCCTAAGTAAGAAATTCCAATGTAAGCTATCTATTAAATCAACAAACAAAGCAATCTATTAAATTGAGCTTTTCAGCTCAAGCCATACTGAAGGAAATGCAGTATGGCTTGAGCTGAAAAGCTGTTGCAGGAAAACTAAATGTTGACAGTTGAAAACTTGGAGCAATAGTCGATCAACTTTGATTCACAATAGTTGTGTCTTGGGAAGGAAACACAATGTCATTGCTTTGAAATGATCATACTATTTTATTAACTTTATTACTTTGCTGTAGTGCCATCTACAAGTGAAATGCACCCATGTTTTAAAGTAAAGTAAAATAGTTTAAATCATTGGATGTTTCTGTAAACAAGTGGGATAATGTCGAATGAATTATGAATGAATTATTTGTGTACACTCTTAGTAATCTCACAGTGTGACTGCACAATAAACACAACACAAACATAGAAATCTGTGTTGCTGTGTTGCAGAGAAACCAGGTGCAGCTCCACCTCCTGCTGAAGCTCCTTCAGCCGCTCCAACCAAAAAGCTGGAAAATCTGTTCTTCATCGAGGAGCCCAAGACTGCACATGTCATTGAGAGTGAGACGCAACTCAAACATAACACATATCACATGCAGAAATTAATGTAATATACAGCACATCTGTTTTTGTCAAGTGCTACATAAATCAAGGTTCTTCATCTCAAATTTCCAAATAAAAACCAGCATTCAAGTACTGGCCCAGCTTTAAATAATAGATGTGACAAGGACGAACAAACAAATGCTGAGTAAAATACATTGTACTCACCACCCTGCTGAAAACACATTTTCTGTCAATAACACCGTTCTGCTTCTGATTTTTTTCATGTGTTTTTTCAATTTCTGGTAACCTCCAGCCAGTAGACTCAGTTCTTCCTGCAGATATTTTAAATTAAATTGTTATTATAAATGGGAAGGTGTGTGTCCTTTGAGCTGCTGGCAGCCTTTCAATGTAAAACATCTGTGCAGAAAGTATTGAGTTTCATTGACAGCAAGAAATGAATTAAGTCAGGGCAGGTGAGTATGACTCACCTGTACCGTTGTACAGATGGAATTAGCACTGAATTTATTAAGATGTTAGGGAAACATAGAAGTGTATCAGAAAACAGGAAGGCTTCTTAGTAAATTATAAAACAATAAAGGCATATCTCAAGCATAAGCCTGTTTCAAATAAAGAGTTGGTTCTCTCTGCAGGTGAGGTACAGAAAATGTACACATTAACTATTTAAAACACAATACAGATACAGTGGCGGTAACAGTTTTTCTTAATAGAACAGGAAGATCTGGTTTGTTTTATTGGTTTTCAAATAAAAGGCATACCAGCATAAAAACCCATACAGACAACTGAAGGTTGATATGAGACTCACACATACTGTATTGTACATAACTTGTATAATATCTATTTAACATATCAGGTATACGTACATGACAGACCTTCAGTTTTCTGAAGAACTGACAAGAATCCTACATTTAGTAGCAGACTGTTGATTAAACCTCATACTGTTGCTCCGCAGAGGGCACTGCCACCTTCATCGCTAAGGTGGGCGGCGACCCCATCCCCAACGTGAAGTGGATGAAGGGTAAGTGGAGGCAGATCACACAGGGTGGCCGGATCTCCATCGTGCAGAAGGGCCAGGAGGCCAAACTGGAGATCAAAGAGGTGACCAAGTCAGACTCGGGTCAGTACAGGTGTGTCGCCTCCAACAAGCATGGAGAGATTGAGTGCAGCGCCGACATGCACGTGGATGAAAAGAAAGAAACAGCACAACTTGAGGGAGACCTCCGAGCCAAACTGAAAAAGTGAGTTTTTTTTGTTTCAGTGCTCATAAAATCATGGAATCCACCAGAAAGTCAAATATGCAGGAAGCTTTAGCATGAGCCCGCCGCCGCCCAGCACTACGCTGAGTGTTTACATAACCTCTGTAGTCAGAGTTTACATCACAGCTGGATGATGAGCAAAGTAGCACACTGGTTGGCAGCTTTAAAGGACTTTACAGCCTTCCAGAGGATGGAAATTTCAGGGACAATCTCTCCTTCCTTATTGGCGAGTGGTTGTGTGTGTGTTCGGCACATTTTACAGTTGAATTGAATGAGTTTGAGATTAATTGTAGAATTCAAAGTAAACATTTTATTTATTATAGTTATATGTATAAAATATGTGTATGCATATATAATTTTAAGTAGAATTCTGAGGGAAAAAAATCAAAATTTTAGGACAAAAGTTCGAATTTTGTATAAATATTCAGGATTAATTAATTCTTACACTCAAATGCTTTTAATTGCCTTCTCTACATTAAAATATCTGATTTTGTTTTAGCAACAAACAGCGTCCCCGTCGATAGGGAGCTGCTGGTCACTATAATAAAATCTTTCAATGTTTAAGTGTTGCAATAAGCAAACAAAATTTAAATGAGATATTGACTGTGGAGGGAGCTGAGTTTTAACAATTACATCAGGAAAGAACTGAACCATTACTGATAAAGAGGGAAGAAAGCCTTGAAGTTCCTGTTACTGACAAACTCTGAGCTGTTTGATCTTACAGACAGGTCAGAGAAATATGAGTCTGGTGTATAGAGCTCCATTAGTGTTAGATTTGCCTGATATATTTGTGTTTTTGTCTGATCGTAAACAATACACCTGCTTCAGGATTAGGATCAGAACTGCGGATAGAAGAGAAGTCCAGTACATCTCACTTTTTATGCATTCATTGTCAAAACAGGTTAACGGGTAAAATCAGTTCACCAGCTTCAACTTTGTGTCTCCTGTGTTGTGTTCTCAGGACGCCATCGAAACAGAAGAGTCCACAGGAGGAGAAGGACATCGACATTGTGGAGTTACTGAGGAATGTGGACCCCAAAGAGTATGAGAAATACGCCCGAATGTACGGCATCACTGACTACCGTGGCCTGCTGCAGGCCATCGAGCAGCTCAAGAAAGAGAAAGCTGAAGAAAGTGGAAGACCGGTAAAAACTCTCCACAGGCACCTCCTCAGATGTGTTTGTGTTTGTAGTCGAAATGCTCAGTGTTGTTGTTGTTGACAGGAACTGGAACGTGACGATGATGAGGACATGGCCCGACTGGTGGCCGACCTGCAGAAGAGGATGGAGCGAACAGAGGTGAGGATGCGTTCACTGTCTGCTGGAAAAGGGGAAACATGATAAGTTATCTGTTTACTAATCTGCAGCCAAACAGATACACTGAAGATAAACACATTTTATATGTATAAGTTCCCAGAGTTTCATAAAATACACCAGCATGTAAAAACTCTTCATTTTGTCTTTGAATTAGTCCATATTTGTTGCCTCCATTTTGTATTTCTTTTAAGCAACTTTATTTGTTTTTGCTGTTTTCAGACAAAAAGAATGGGTTGGTATGTGCAACATAAAAATTGTACAAAACAGGGTCTCTCAATGACATAAACAATAAGTTACATCTTATAAGTACATATATGTAGAGTATATAGTCCATTTTCGGTTATTCTACATATTGATCATAGTCTTAATTTCAATTCCTACGTACAGTATATTTTGTTTACAGTTGCAGGTCAGTCGTCCTTTGATTGAGGATTTGCCTGCAGCCACAAGTGTTTTCTCTGGAATTTTGCCCAGAAATAATGTGGCATAACAGAAGAGATCAACTTCTATTCCAAAACAAAACTTATTTCTTTAGCAATATCTTGCCAATATGAAAGAGGGCAAATCCAAAAACTAAATATTCATTTTTTTAACCACAGTTGCTGTGTTCACAACTGAAAAAAGTTAAAAACTTTCTTTGTTTCACTAAAATCTGAGCCTCATGTGGAAATGTGTCTGTAGCATTAGGTTTCAAAGAGTGTATTAATGCTTGGTGAATTGTAAGCCTTGTTCACTTCACTAAATCATGTCTTGTGACTATATTTTATTCAAAGCTTTTTATCGATCACTGATGCAGTAAACATTTTGTAAAAGTTTGTTGAAGGAAAAAAAGGTTGAAACATGTTTATATTCCCCAAACGAAAATATACAAAAAGTCTTGTTTTATATCCGAAACGTCTAGAAGCAAGTGACCAATCAGAACACAGATAACAGTTTCAAGTCCTGTCTTTATCATTTTTGCTACATCCAGAATAAATCTGTTTTTGTTTACTTGTTTGTTTCACCCATTTTTCATTTTTCCACGACAAACTCAGATAGTATTCAGGCATTTCTTTGCACACAGCTTCCCTTCTGATTTGTTAACAGATCACCTGGTAAATCTTAGATTTGGAGGTTGATTCACTCTAGAATGAGTCAAAGTTGATATTTAACCAAAACACCAGAGATGATTACTGGAGACTTCAGTGTAGAATAGTGTCATCCTGATTTTAACAATGAAAAATAAACATTCAGAGAATTAATTCTCTTGTCCCTCCGGCAGCCTGTCACTGTGGTGAAGGATATCACAGATCTGTCCGTCGAACCCAACAAAGACGCTGTGATGGAGTGCGAAGTCAAGATCAACTACCCAGAGATCGCTCTGTCCTGGTACAAGGGAACCCAGAAACTGGACACTAGTGACAAGTACGACATCAGCATCAGTGGCGACCGCCACCTGCTGAAAATCAAGAAATGCCAGTCGTCTGACCAGGGCAACTACAGGGTGGTCTGTGGGCCGCACATCTCCAGCGCTAAGCTCACCGTCATGGGTCAGTACTGATATACCTGCAGCTGTGCCCCATCTGCCAGTTACATACCACCACACATCATTTATATACCTTCATTCAGCTGTGCACACCTGTCATTTCTAGAAGCACCGAAGTCCTGAAAAGACAACCACACTAGACTGGAGAATGAACATGAACTGTTTGTATAGGGGCTGTTCGGTTCATGTTGTCTTACACATGATGGAAACATTAGTTTGACTGAAGTTCGACTAATCCAGTTTCAACTTTAAACCACATCTCTTGGGCTTCCTCTGTGGATGGAGTTTGCTCAGTTGAGAGATTTTCATTGTCACTCATTAAACTTTGGTCACTTTAATCATGTGACCAAAGTTTTAAACGGAAAATTACCAAAAAACATAAGGATAAAAAACATACAGAAAACATGTACAACTTCAGTCTTATGATACCACTGGGATATCCCCATGACAACTGGGCAGACTCCATCAGCAGAAGATGCAAGATAATATCATTTGTTCACTTTCTTCACCAGCTAATTTCTAACTTTGCTGCTCAGCATTTAATGTACATAGGGTTTATCAGAAAACAGCTGAGACTGAACCAACAAGGAAATGTGTGATTAAAACCATATCTAGAAGATAAAAGAAGCTAAAAAGTTGGTGATAAGTTTCCGTGGGTGAGGAACTATGAGAGACAGCTTTTAATTCATTGTCGATCTAAAAAAAAGTACTGATTAGTGAAGACATAAGTACATCTAAAGCATAAATAAATCCAAATGTCTTATCACTTTTAGAGTAATATAAAAAAAGTTGTAAAGTTACAGTAACAGATACCATGTGTTCTTCTTTTTGTGTTATGTTTTTCAGAACCGGAGGTTGAGAAGCATCTGCAGGACACATCGGGTAAGGAAGGCCAGACGTGCACTCTGTCTTGTCAGTTGTCCATCCCTAACGTAGAGGCGCAGTGGTTTAAAAACGGCAAGCAGTTAGAAATGAAGGGCAGGTACACATCTGAGGTGAAACACAAGGTTCAGAAGCTTCTAATCAGAGAACTGAAGCCCGAAGACCAGGGCAGATACTCCTGCAAGTACCAGCACCTGGAGTCCTCAGCCGACCTCTGGGTTGAAGGTTTGTACCTGGAAACCATCCTGCAACCATCTAGACGTGGTGGATGTTCTGCCCGTTTACTAACCTCTTACAACTTCCCCTCATCAAACTCTAAGACTAATGTTGGAGATTTGGATTTTACCCTCTTTTTTTCTCTTTCTTCTGGGATTTGTCTTCCTCTATCTTAACCTTCTCCACGCCTCTACTCTCGCGGATTATCTCGCAAAAAACTTCCGCCATCATCTCATTCGCTGTCTTCTTACATCCGTCTCGACTCAAACCCATCCTTCTCCAAACAACAAGTCATCATAACCGTTCCATAAGCATTACTATGATCATCATTTCTAACCCTGATGTGGATGTTGTGTCGATGAAATCTACCATTCAAGTTTTGTCATACATTCCTAGTTGTGATGCCAAACACGTTTACCCATTCACGTCTTTATCTGTTTTAGCTGAACAAATTCATTTCACCAAACGCATCCACAACATCGAAGTCAACGAGCGCCAGTCAGCCACCTTTGAGTGTGAAGTTTCCTTCGACAATGCTATCGTTTCATGGTACAAAGACACCTGGGAACTGAAAGAGAGCCCTAAATACAACTTCAGAAGTGAGGGCCGAAGACATTTCATGGTCATCCGAAATGTGGCCATTGAAGATGAAGGTGTGTAGAGCGCCATCGAGCCCCAAAGGCCCGTCCAAAAGCCCTATAGATTTTTTTCTCAACACTGTTTTTATGACTTGAGTGACAAACGTCTTCATTACTAATCCCATGTAGGCGTGTACTCAGTGATTGTGAGGTTGGAGCCCAGAGGAGAGGCTAAGAGCACAGCTGAGCTTTATTTGTCTGGCAAAGGTACAGTTCCTAGTCAGGCGTCACTTTTTATGCTTCTGTTCACCTTTTGTGTGTTTCAGTGTTTAATGCGTGTTCACTCTTCCCCTTTTCACAGAAATTGAATTAGCAATGGTGCCCCTCGGTAAGTATTTAATTTTTTTAGAATGCCAACAACTTAAATCAGTCACAACATTTTAGGAAATCCTCTTGTTGTCCATCTTCACCAGAGTGAGATAATATGATGAATACCAGTTTAATCTCTGTAGATGTGTTAAGCTTAGTTTAGCAGAAAAACTAGAAGCAGGGGATAACTGATAGCCAGTCTAACTCCAAACAGTTAGCATAATCAATATTATGTTAAGTGATTGTCGTGGACTAATGTTAGGTACAAACAGCCATGAACTGTCCATAATTACCGAAAACTGAATATTCAACATTATGCATATAGTTGGCTAAGTTAAAGAAGATCAGGACATCAAACATTATGCTAGCTCTTTGTAGGTGATTATTGTTACAGTTTCTACAAAAAGCTATCATATCCAACACTATGCTAGCTATTTGTAGGTTGGAAAAGGTATAGGTATAAACAGTTAGCCGCACAGTACACCCATAAACTATATCCCAGGCAATCTGTTTGTCCTGTGTTTGTTTTGTGTTTAGCTTTATTGTTTGTTTTTTGGGGGTTTCTTTTTCATATTCTGTTGTCTGGTTAAATATTTTTGTTTTGTATAAATGAAGTGAGACGTAAATCTAAAAATCTAAATATCTGTGCTGTCAAGTTACGGTGGCAACAAGCTGTTATATCAAAATTATGCCAGATGTTTGTAGTTGGCTGCTGTAGCCTACTAGAACAGTAGCTACAAACTGTTTCTATATAAAACATTATGCAATTTGCAGTTGGTTGATAGCTACAGTATTGTACAAAAACATGATTAGACAAAGACTGGAAACGGAGGGAAAACTTCTAGCCAGTGAAGCCCCAAGCAGATATAATCTACATCATTGATTCTCAACCTCAACCAATTTTGGGTAAATGCCCTTAAGAGTCGAGATGACATGAAAAACCCTTTAAGATCACATTTCCAGTCATATTGTACACCTATTTACCAATATATGCTAAAAAAAAAAACCCAGAAAAATCCATTTCTTTGTATTCTTATATCAAAATCCAATCCTGTTTTCTTCCACAGGCTTGAACCAAACCTTAACCAATAATATCATGACCCACCTATCGATCAGTCCTCAACTTTTAGCAGCACAGAGCTAAGATTCATTATGACATGCCCACTTTTCAACATTTAAATCACATGCCTGTCTATCCCGTTTCACTGGAAAATACATCACGATGTGGAAGTTAGATGCTCTCAGAATGCCCTCTGGACTTTAAGTCAGGTTGAAACCTCTTACCAGCATTAATATTACCCAGAGGGGTCTTCAGTGAGTAGGAACATCAGTGGGATCACTGCGCTCATTAATTTGACTTGAGATTAGCAAAGTGAAGATATTCAACATTGTTGCATTCTCAGGCACAAAACCACTTAACATACACCCGTGCTTTGTCAGCACCTACCATTAACATACAGTCGCTCTCGTCACAACTGCCAGACTTCCTACACCCCCCAATGATCCCTGAACACCCACAAGGGGGCCCTATCACCCCCATTAAGAATCACTGCTCTATATAGACTATCTTTAGACCCATAACATTAATGATGTCCAGTCAGTGGTCGCTGGTAGCTATAAACAGTCAGCATATCCAGTGTTATGGTGGTGGACTATGAAAACACCAGGAACAACAATGGAAATAAGTCTAGGACTTCATAGATATATATATATCTATATCTATCTATCTATCTATCTATATATATATATATATATATGTATGTATATATATATATATGTTTGTTAACAAAGTTGTTTTCCTCCAAAGTGGAAAAACACACCTTGCAATGACTCTGGCAAACTCTGGGAAACACAAGGATTTTCTAAAATGTCAACAAGTGACATCAGCTATTTATATCATGTTTTTTTTTCTAATACCACTGTAACTGCTTTTTTTAATACATATATTGTAATAGTTTCTTTAAAATCAAGATGTGGTATGAACCATATTCCATATTCTGTAGATGTCCCAGACTCCTCAGTTCAGAGGCCTGAAGTGGCTTCATCAGTGGCAATTGAAGGTAAGACTGGAATCAGGTGCAGGATTCAGTTCATTTTGAAATCAACTAATCAAAAAATAGATTTCTACCAAGAGTCTTTCCCACTGAATGGATGAATTAGAGATTTCATTCACTAAATCACACTTTAATTAATCTCTGGCTGAAGTCTTGAATTCAAATGCAGCATTTTGTAACTGATCAAATTTGAATGATTTTGACCAAAATCATCAACATTGTAATAAAAACCAACATGTTTTTTATTCTTTAAAGAATCTGCTGAATTCTATCATTATGAAGAAGAGATTGAAAAGAGAGGTATTTGTTTTCATCTCCCAATTTACATTTTACCTCCTTCATCTTGACCAGATGCTATATAAAAACCAATTACCATGACTTTAACATTAAACTTATTATGTTTGTCATAGATGTAGTTGTAGACTATGTTTAACATTTACAGTGTAAAAACACTGTTTATTCACTCTTTTACTGTTGAAAGCACCTCATGTCACTGACAGTCAAACTAATCCATACTTCTCGTCACAAACTGAAAACTTGTCTGTCTTTTGTTCTTAATAACGGAAACAAAAAACATTTTTGTTTTCACAAGAATCTGCTGAATATTCGTATCACTATGAAGAAGAGGTGGAGCAGAGAGGTACATCATGTTCATACAAACCTCATCCTCTCCATCACCATCTACAATCTGAGCAGATCTGAGGAAAAACATGTTAAAATAATTAATCATTTTAATTATTTATATATATATGGTAAGAAATAATAATAACTAGGAAAAAAATTCTGATGAAGATCATTTACTTTGCTTGTAAATCTTAAATTTTAATCTTGAATGACATGAACTCTTGTTCAGTAAGGTTTGTCGGACAAAAATAAAAAATAATTTATTTTTCTCTTACCAATAACAAAAACCAATAGATACAAATACTGGAGTTTAGAGTTATTAGACAAAGTGAAAAATCAGTAAATTAATACGAAGAAACTGTGAATTTTCTCAAATCTGCCACTTACTTTCATCAAAACATCATTCATTGCATTGTCTGATTGATCTCTGATTTATAAAGGTTGTTTTTTCTGAAAACAAATGCAACACAATTTTAATATAAAAGTCTTCATGCTGTTAAATGTACAAAGCTCTTGTGTGTGTCTTGTTTGTTTGTTTTTGTCAAACATTTAAAGGTGTTCAAACGTTTCACTCTTTAACTTCCATCCCATCTTCCATCTTTCTCATCACACACTGACTAACTTCCAGTCATGTTGGCATTTCACAGTTTTCAAAGTCTGTTGTCTTGAAGGTTTTGAACAGTAAACCCTGTAGCTTTATCAGGAAATTTAAAGGACCAGTATGTAAGATTTGAATGGAATATAACGTTCATAAGTATATTTTAATTAGTGTATAATCAGCTGAAAAGAAGAACAATTCTGTTTTCGTTACCTTCGAATGAGCTTTTATATCTTCAGAGGGAATGAGTCCTCTTCCACGGAGCCCGCCATGTTGCACTGCCTTTATTCAGCTGGTTGTTGCAACCTGACCACTATATGGCACCAAAGCCTACACACTGGTCCTATGAACAGTTCATAAAGAGCTGAAGAGATCACAACCAAACTTCAATCTGTGTGAAACCTGACATGTGCTGAAGAAAAGAAGTTGTTGAATAGTTTCAAACCAGCTGTTTGCAGGCAATGCAACTTGATTTGTACAGATATTTAATATAAAAGGTAAACTCTCATAAGACACTGAAGTTAAAAATAACTGAATGCAAAAGTTGAACAAACAAGCAAATCAGAAATTTCCTAAAGTTTTATAAAAAAAATAATAACAATATTAATAATTTAGTAGTAATTATTAGGGCTGCAAATATCAATTATTTTCATAATCAATCTGATGATTATTTCCTGTACCATTCGTGAACAAATAAGCTAAATATTCAGACATAAAAATGAAAGCTCCACCTACACCAACCTATCTCCTTTTTCTTCAGTACCTGCTTTCACCAGCAGATGTCAGGCTTCACACAGACAAAAACAAAATCTTGGCTTTTGTTGAAGAAAAAAAATGTATTTCTAAAAGTGAAAATTTAATTTGTACATTTATCTCATATTGTTCTGTGATGGATGAACTAACGTCTGAGACAACAGGCTAGTGACTTTATGAACTGTCAATTGACATCATGGGTTTTTGTCACTGTGCACACAATTCACTCACCGTTGTTGTTTTTTGTCACTTTTGTGATCGTCACACTTCAGTCGAGTATCAGAGCTGGACAGAAGAGACAATAACACAACAAGTGTCCACAGCTAAAGGTATCCGATCACAGTAACCAACAGGAAGGACATTGGTTACCTGTTAATACTTGTGTGTGTTTGTGTGTGTTTGAGCCGCTTTTAACTATGGCTCTCTCTTAATGTTTGTCTTTGTTTCTGAGGTTTAATCTTTGTGTTTTTTTACTTTCTTTCAACCTTTTTTCTTTTGTTTGTTTGTTTGTTTGTAATTGTTCTTCATCTGTGTTTACTATTTTATTACCAAAATAACCTCTCCAGGTTTGGCAATCTGAGGCAATATTTTGGCTTCTGCTTAACTCCTAAAAACTTTTTAGTTTTGTTCTAGCATGGGCAATTATTTTCTTTTCCAGCACAGGAGTTGTAATTGTCCTTTGCATACGGTTTCACTTCTGATTAGTCTACAGATTGCCTGGTAAATTGTAAATTTTAGGTCTTTCAACAGGTATTTTCTGACTAACGACATATTCTATGTGTGTATAAATGTACCAATGATTCTTTGGTGTAGGACTGATTAAAAGACTCAAATACATGTTGAATCTGATCAGCTTGTTTCAGAGTTACAAGCAGTAATTCATACATAAAATGAGCCATGGCTTGGTGCACTGCAGGAACATGGACATCATGGTCCATGGTTTGTGCTTTCTCACAGTAATGATGATTCTGAAAGTTTTCCTGTTTTCCTCCTTCAGTTGCCAGAGTTCCCATTGAGGAGACAGTGGAGGTCAAGAAAGTAGAAATGAGAGAAGAAATTCCTACAAAAGGTAACACAGAGATGACCTTCCTGCAGCAGCTCAGCGCTCTGTCCTGCAAAAGAAAACCACTCACACACTCAACTTGTTCATCTGTCCTTTGCTACTAAAACTGTGTTTAGCTTCATCATTCCTGTTTTTGTTCGAATCTTTAAGTCTTTTATGTCTTATTTGGGCTACAGATAGACTTGTCATTACATTATCTACTGTAGTTGCTTTTTCTTTTGTCAGTCCTGTCTTATGCCAAGCTTCTCTGCTTCACGCACAAATGCACAGCATCTTCCCATTGATGCTAACATACTCAGTGTCTTTTAAATCCCCGAAGCTGAGAAGAAGCCTGAAGAGAAGCCAGCTGTGAGGGAGCCATCACCACCAAAAGGTACCAACATACCTCCAATGTTGGCATGTACCACTTCATCTATGACTTTCCATGTTGTTTACTCCTGTAAAATAACTCCCATCTATTTAGTGTAATTGTGTTTGTGTGGTCTTTTGTTACTGGATGTTTTTATCTTGTTGAAATTTAGTTGATTGTACTGAAATTTTGAAATACCTCCCGTTCCTGTAGTTTCAGTCCCAGAGAAGAAGGAAGTTCCTGCTCCCAAAGGTAGAGATGTCTGATTCTAACATCTTTCTACTTAATATATTCCATCCGTACTGATGACACCATCCTTTTGTGGACTATTCTATTATGATTTGGTTTGAACTGTGTTTAGATGCTCTGTGTCTTTTATCACCTTGTTTTCTTTGATTTACTGGTTTATAATGTGTTTGAATGTATCTTAAAAGAACCAGAGGAGGTTAAGAAGCCTGTGGCTGCTCCCTCTCCGCCTGAAGAGATGCCAACTAAAGGTACTTTTCACTCTCTTCCTGTTGATTGACATGTTAACCAGAATCCACAGTAGAAGCTTATCTGTGTTCAGCACTACATAGCTTTCCACCTCTTGATGTCTGTCTTGTCTGGATTTCATTCTTTTCTCTGATTTCATCTTACTCTGTTTGTACTGTTTTATGCATAATACTGTCACCAATTTCATTCTTCATCAGTGTGTGTCTAACTGTTAAGTGCCATCTTACTCTTTTGAACACCTCTTGAATTCTCTTAGATGCTACCACAACTTTGTGCTAATGTTAGTTAATGTTTGTGTTACTTACCTGAAGATGAGCCCAAGCCTCAGGTACCAGCAGAGCCCAAAAAAGTGGCACCTGCAGCTAAGCCTGAGCCTGAGCCCAAGCCCAAACTGAAAGCAGAACCTGAACCAAAGCCTAAGCCCACACCAGCTCCCAAAGCAGAACCTGAAAGTAAACCTGCGCCGAAGATCGAGCCAGAGCCCAAAACAAAGCCAGCAGCGATAAAGAAGTCGGTGACACCACCATCCAAAGGTATTTCCTGTCTTGTTTAGATTGTTAAGTCTAATTGAGTGTTTGTCTTTACTGCGTTTGCTTAGCTTCAAATGTGGAAGCCAATCTTTGATTATCTGTTTGTCCTGACTCTCTGTTCTTATCTAAACCAATCTGAATGTTGCTTTAAGTCCCCAAAGAGGCAGCAAAACCAGAGTCAGCAAAGATCAAGCTAGAACCAGAAGCCCGAAAACCTAAACCAGAAGCAGAAAAACTAAAACCAGAAGTCCATAAACCTGAACCTGCCATCACCAAGCCAGAACCATCTGTTGCAAAACCAGAACCAACAGTACAAAAAGCTGAAGCTGAAGTGAGAAAACCTGAGCCTGCGGTGCCAAAACAAGAACCTGCAAAGACCAAACCAGAACCATCGCCTGAACCAAAGGAACTTCCGAAGAAAGGTATATGACATCTCTTGTTAAGATGCAGTTTTGGAGTTTTTCTTAATCTTCTTAACTCCGCCTTTCAACTTTAATGTGTCTGGAGTGATTTTCTATGAGTGCTAATTCATCTTTTCTGTGTTTGATTTTGTTTAGATGTTTGTACAAGCAAACTCCTTAAATCTTTAACCAAACCTGTTGACTTTTAATGTATCTCCAACTTTTATTGTCTGTAATGTCAGTGTTTTAGTCTGGGCTTTGTTGTGTTTGTCTCATTTATTGTCGTCATAGAACATTTTACTTCTTGCTTTGAGCCACAAAACTACAAAACAACCAGGCTCCTTTTACTTCCTTCACTTATTTTGTCTTTTTTTAACTTTCACATTCACAGAAGCATAATGATTTTAAACATATCTTATATATTTCAGTGTCTGACAAACGTGTTTTTTTTAAAGTGCCAGAAGCACCAACAAAGAAGAAGGTTGTTACACCTCCACCTCCACCTACAGTCCTAAAAGAGGTGGAGAGAGAGGAGGAAGCACCACAGAAGAAGCCTGTGGCAGCTAAAGGTACCTAAAGCTCAGTTGGCTGTCAGTCATCCAAAGGTCCTCATACTAAAATCTTAAACTCATCTTAAACTCTTTTGGGTTCTGTTAAGTGTTTGTCTAGTGTCTAACCTCTGTCTCACATAGTTCCTGTATGTTATGATGGGGCTGCACGTCCTCTGTGTCTCTGTTTAGTTGAGTTTTTCTTGTTTTGCACTCGATAGAGTGTTGGATTTTGGGGTTTCTTCAATTTGAATTCATTGTAAGACTTCTAATCTATGTGAATGGTGCTCTTTAAAGTATCTGTGGAGAAAAAAGCACCTGAGCCAAAAGCAGCCAAGAAACCAGAACCTGCTGTTGTTCCTCCCAAAGAAGAGCCAACAAAGAAAGAGAAAGGTATTTTAATGTTTGTGACGGATCTTTCACTCTGTTCTTCTGTTTGTTTTTTTCATGTTGGTCTGATCATGTTTTAAACAAGCAGGGTTATGTTATTCAAATTACCATTATACATTTAAATTATATTTTACACTTTCCTCTACTATGTCTCTGCTGACTGACCGTAATAACCCCAGACTGTACCAGTGAAATATTGATTGGCTGATTGAATGGTGTGAATCGTGTCAATGAATGCTATGATAGATGCCACGCTATCATTGAATCCTCGTGTAGAATTTATTTGCATTTGTTTTATTTTAAAGTGCATTTACTTTCCTCATAGACTCAGATCTTTTGAAGCCAGTAGCCAGATTACTTTTCTGTTTTTTAAATCAGTTATTCAGAGTGTCATGCTGTACTGCAGTACAACATGGTTCAGCAGTCTATCTATGAAACTTAGAACTAATCTACATAATCAAATTTGTGCAAAGATTATTGGCCAACCTGTGGCGTACTCCTTTCAAGTTGCTCACACCAAGGGCCTGCTCAGACTTGCTAAGAGCATCTCTTCCGACTCCTTGCATGTTTTAAATACCAACTTCTGCCCTCTCTAAAGGCAATTTAGTGTCCCTAAATTTAAATGCAACAGAAGAATTTTTAGAATCTTTTATTCATCAATCTATCCTGTTGATAAATCAGGATTAGTGTTCTGCTAACTTAGATCTGAATGCAGAGGATATGATGTGATATGTATGACTGTTTGATGTGTTTTGTGAAAAGTGCCACACCAACAAAATCAAAATCTATATGGTGCATTACCGTAAATTTTCCAGATCCCATTCCTGCTCTCCAGATAATGAGCCATTTTTATTTTAATGTCCTGTTTTTAAATTATCCCAAGGGTAAGTTTTATCTCCACAACTGATAAGGCTCTAAGAATAGTTAAATCACCAGTTGGTGGTGTTGTGTCAGCAATCGACAATAGCAGCACTTCAGCACAGTCTGATTAAAAAAGGTAAATTTCAGGAAAGTATTCCCTGTTGTGTCTAAAACATTCTTGATTGTGCGCTAGCACATTTTTCTATTCTTTATAGTCATGTCTTGTGCATGTTCTTGTGTCAAACCCTCTTAAAGCTTTGAAGCCCAAAGTCATACCTGAAGGGGTGCATGAGCCTGAAAAAGTACCTCGGAAGGTGTTTGATGAAGTGGTTGTGTCGGAGACTGAACCTGAGAGGCTGCCTGATAAAATGCCTGAAACAGTACCTGAGAGGAGGCCTCCAGGGAAAGTTGAGGTGAAAGAAAAGATCTCTGAGAAAGTTCCGGCACCTGAAAGAAAAGTGGAGGAAATTCCAAAGATGCTTCCAGAAGAAGTACCAGAGAAGGTTAAAATTAAACCCCCAGAGGAAAAAGTACCACAGAAGCCTGTAAAAGTTCCTCAGAAAATAACTAAGAAAGAGAGGATTCCTGAAAAAAAGCCTCCTGTAGAGGAAGAAAAACCTGAAAGAGTGTCTAAGAAACAAATGGAGATGATCTCTGCAGATAAAACAGTTCCTACAAAGATCCCTGAGAAAGTTTCTGAAGCTAAACCTAAAGGAGAGGTAGAAGAAATTCTTCCTAAAGGTACAGGCAGACCTCAGCTATTTCTCTCTTTGTATCTTCTTCATGCATGCAAACCGTCGGCAACAGTCCAGTTACAGAAGTCAGTTATCTGCTGTATATCTCAACACAGACTCAAAAAAATGAAATATTTTACTCCAAATAACAATTAAGGCAAATTTATTAGATCCACTAATGACATACATACAGTAAAAGGGCTGAAGGCTTGAAGTGAACCAAGTAATTCCACCAATGAGGTTTATGCAGGATATTATTTAAAATAATTGTAATATAAATTATTTTGATATTATTATAATTATAATCAAATAATAGTTATGATAAATAGTTATTGTTGCATACTATATTTTTCATATTTAATGTGTATTTTTAATTTTAAATTGAGATTGGGAATTAAAATGTCACAAAAGCTGTTTCCAAAGAAATACGCTGCATTTCATTATTCTTACTACTATTTATTAAAACCAAAGTACATAGAAATGACCATATTCCTCTATTAGTGGTATCATCAAAAAAGACATCATGGCAGAAAGCAGATTGAAGATTTATTACTTTGGGGCTCTCTGGTGGTTGGCTCAAGAATGACAATGTGGATCATGAAAATTCTGCAGACAGTGACTTCAAATTGATTGAAACATCTTTAGTCCATCAAAGTACCAGATGTACAAGAACAATGATTCATTCTGCTGTACCCATAACTTTAACTTTAGCAAAATGTTTTAGTCCAAAATGAGTTATTTTTCTAGAGGCAAAAACATCAGAATAATATGATGACATAATCACATTACAATTCTGTACAGAGTGCTTTAAGACATCACAGCAGACATAATTTCATCTTTAAACAAAACTGAGTCAAACTGTTTTGTAAATTAATTCGACTGATGAATGAACAGAAAATGTTCATTTTTTTGAGTCTACAGTACATTATATGTGATAGTGAATTGGCACAATGTCATAATGTTGTATGAAATCAGTCTGTCACAGTAAAGGCCCATACCCTCTAGACAGGAATGACTGTGGTTGACAAAACGTGCTGGTCCTTCGCTAATGAGTTAACCCCTTGGTTGATCAGTTAGCAGAGTCATTCGTGGTCTGGGAGACTGGGCTTCGAGACCCAGTGTGGAACCCTCCTTTGCTACAAAGTTTGAATGAAAAAAGCAAATTGAACACAAACTGAACTGTTGCCACTTCTTCTTTCGTAATATGTTACATTCCTCTTTCATGTCTTAAGGTGTGTTGTGTTTTGTGTTATGTAATGTATCGTGGTTATTTATATATAAGTGTATAACTGTGTAAATTCTCTTCTTTTAAAATCCTCTACACCAACATGGGTTAAAAACTGATTCTTTAAAAGCAATAGAAACTAAGAAGATTGAGAAGATTCTTTCTTCAGAGATGGAACAAGAGAAAAAAGTCTCTTCTCCAGAAAAAGGTACCGACCATCTGAAAACATGATGGAGTACTTTAACCACATCGTAACTCTTGATGATAATACACAACAGGTGGATTATCACCTCAAGCATTAGCCCTTTAATCTGTGTTGTCTCTTTCTAACACTGATGCTTGTCTTTGTGTTTTGTTGTCACCTCTTGGCGCCGCCACATGACGCCTCTTCTTCAACACCTCTTAAAACTTCCAGCAGCTACGAGTCTTATCAAGATTGAGAGAAGGGAAGGAGCTCAGAAGATACAGGAAGCTTATTATGAGACGGAGAAAGAATCTCCCACAGAGGAGGTGTGGGAGCACGAAGTATTGGTGGAAGAACATACAGAATTGTTGTACGATGACGAAGTGGCTCCTGTGGGCAAACCGATTGTATTGTTATCAGAAGTAGATGGCTTAAGTATGGCAGAAAAGCCAAGCCAAAGAGATGAAAAGTCAGAACTAAGAGGTGAGATATCTGTTACTGACACTTCAAAGAGGAAGGAAACTAGGGTAACGAAAAAGAGAGTTGTCCCAAAAACAAAAGAGGCCATAGTTTTAGTTCAGGAAACTGTATCTGAGAAAGGTAGGGAAGATAAACCTACAAAAGAAAAAAATGAAGAGGAGTTTTTTGTCAGGTTAACTGAGTCACCAACAGAGGAAATTACAGATGAAAGGAAAGACAGCACATCAGTCAGACATCAGGAGGTTACTGAACAACAAACAATTGTTACAGTTAAAAAGGGAAGAGACAGAACCATTAAAACAGAAAGCAAAGAGAGAACAGTAAGAGAGCAGGAAGTAACAAAAACTCAAGAAGCTTCCTCAATCAAAGAAATAGAGTTAGTTAAAGATGCAGATAAAATCAAACCTTCCCCAATTATTATTAGCACAGAAGCAAGAAAACAAACTCAAAAGCTGCAAATGGAAGAAAAAGCTTTGACAGAGGAATCAATCGACCACGATGTGGAGGCCATATCAGCTATTCCAGACGAGAAATACAGCAGAACTGAGGAAATTACAGTTGAGCGGAGAGAAGTCATAGTTAAAGACCAATCAACAAAAGTTATTCCAACTCAAGAAACAAGGAAACAGGAGGAAACTCAAATTAAAATTATTCCTGACTTCAAAAAAGATGAAAGCACTGCACCAGGAAAAGTGTCAGCAAAAAAACATGAGCTAAGTGAAAAGAAACAGGAGAAGGTAAAATCTGATGAGATACCTGAAAAATCAAAACCGAGATTAGAAGTTATTGCCAAATCTAAAGCCAAAGTCAAACCAAAAGAGTCAGTAACAGATATTGAGCTTCAGGAGCCAAAACTGGTCGAACAGGAGACTGAGTCTGAGTCTGCAAAATATCACTCAGAATACAAGAAGAAAGAGGAATCTGAAGAAGTCCCTGTTCAGGGAGATGATACTGAAAGGAGAAAAGAACAAGAAACAAGTCTTTTAGTCGAGGACATGGTCCAGACAAAACCTTCAGTATCCTCAAAACCAGAGGAAAAGAAAAGGATTTCCCTGAAAGCACCTTCCAGAGGTAACGACAGAAAATCTATCATCATCATTTTCATCTTTAACTTTTTCATATTACTCCATGTTTGGGTACAGTCTTTGTTCTTGATTTTCATCCAAAATCTTGAAAGACCACTAGGGGTCATCATTTCAGCCTTAATCTACAATTTTTACCTCATTTCTAAACATCTCTTCATCAATTCATATTTTTTGGTTCATTGTGTTCCACATTGTCACCATGTCTTGATTTGCATCTTTTTAAAAGGGTTCTTTTTTTATCCCTTTGTGTTTTAAAGGCTGTCTTTCTCATACTTCTTTCCTTCTTTTAAATATTAATATCTTGCATTAAACCAAAATTGATTATTCTTTAAAGAAACAGAAGCCAAGGCTGAGATGATTCCCACACCTGTTCCTGGTGTAACGTCTCCTGGAACACAAGTTGAGATAAAAGGAAAAAGACCTGAGAGAGGTACAATTGTAGCACATGTCCTTGTCGTCTTCCATGATGACAAATACACCACAGGTTGATAATCAGTTCCTGTTACTTCTTATTATTACTGTGTTTGTCTGGTTTAACTCCAAATGTTTGTGTCTGTGTTGTTTTTTCCTAATCTCTTGGCACCGCTGCATGGTGCTTTATCTTCACAACTCTTAAAATCTTCTGTCATCAAGTGGCTGAGAAAGGAGTAGAAACTCAGAAGATTCTGAAAGATTATGTATCAGAGGAAACATACTCTACAGAGAAGGTCGTGGAAAGAGAAGAAGTTATTGAAGAAAAGGACAGCGAAGAAATGATTGGCAAATCTATCAAATCTTTGCCGCACAAAGAGATTTTAAGTACAATGCAAGAACCTGATGAAGAATCTGAAATAAGTGGTGAGAAATCTGTCACTAACGGTTCAATGATACTGGGCGTTAAAACAAGAATCATCCCAAAAACAAAAGAAATGGTCAAAACTAAAAAAGGTGTGATACTTCAGGATAAACCTACTGAACAAAATTCTCAAGTGGGTGTAAAAATAAAAGACATTACAAAAGCAGTTAAAGACAAAGATGAAGCTTCTAGAAAAGATAAAACAAAAGATGAGAGTCCAGAAATTTTAGTCAAAGCTGTTTCTGATCACAGACAGAGGGATACCGGTGAGGCAGACTCTGAAGAGAAGGGAGGTATTATCACACAGGGGTTCCAAGAAAAACCTAAAACACCAGTTGAGTTACTCAGTATGACAGACAGTAAGCCTTTAGCAAAAGACAATCTCCAGAGGAAACTAAAGCACACTGAGCAGGAAGAGAAACCTGAAAATATTGAAATCACCTCAAAGACACAACAAATTGATTCTTCAGAGCTTGTTAAACAAATGGAGGAGATATCTTCTAAACTTAGAATTGCCAAATCTGTGGAGGCTGAGGAAAAGCTGCATGTTCCTGAAGACGTCCATACAAAGACAGGAGTTACTGCAAAACCAAAGTCTGCCAAACAGAAAACGTTAGCTGAGAAACCAGTCAGACTAGATATAGGTTCACAATCTAGTCAGTCATCAGATTCACAATCTAAGGAAGGTGAATTTGCTGTATCAGAGAAGAAACCTTTGAAAAATATGTCACATGTGGTTGAAAATAAAGTTGAAGAAATTCAGTCAGGAGTTTCTAAAGACATTCCAAAGAAAGAAAAGGACAAATTTGATTCTGTAAAAAAGGAACCATCTACACTGGAACCGAAAGACTCTGAATTAGACATAGCAAATAAAGAATTACAGTGGGAAGACATTCCTGACAAATTAACTAGAACCAAGGAACATTTTAGAGAAAGTGAGGAACTAACTAATGAATTAAGACAATCAAAGAAGATCTTTAAAAAGAAAATACAACCAGTGACACAAAAAGAAGCGACTGCAGAAAAAACGGAAGACTTGGACAGCTTTCAATTGAAGGCAGTCATGGTCAAAGAAAAAGAGATAAAACAATCAGAACAAGGAAGGACAGAAGGAAAAACCTCAGACATACCTGTGATGGAAGTAACACCAATGAAAGAAATCTCACCTTCTGAAAAACTGACAAAGTCAACCAGGCAGCTTCAACCTCAATCCATCTGCTCTAATGTAGTTAAACTTAAAGACAAACTAGTCAAAATCAGTCCTATGGAAGGAACAACAGAGGTGAAACCCAATAGAGAGAGCTCAGTTACTTTTGCAAGAGAAGATAAAAATCCAGAAACTGTGACTGATGAAACCCTTAGAAAACCTGAAATCATATCACAGGGCATGTCTCTAAAGAAAGACATACCTATAAAAATGAAATGGCAGACAGTGGTTGAAGATGAAAAGCAATCTGAGGCAGATATCACTGAAGACAAACAAGTTAGTCCAAAAGAAAAGACCAAACCAAGAGAAGAACAAACTGAAAATCAGTCTTCCATGAGACCTGAGATAAAGACAGCACCACAACCACTGGTAGAACATTATACAACAAAACAAGTTACCACTAAAACCGAGGACACTGTTAGTAAAGAAAGTATCCCTTCTACAAAGCCTATTCATTCAAAAGAAAGAGAACAGGCATTAAAAGAAAGCAAAGATGTAGACTTTCAAGTCACACCAGATATGGTTACAGCTGAAGACATGCAACAAACAATTCATCTAACTGAAGTGATAAAGACAAGACAGGAACAAACAGAAAGAAAAGCATCAACTCCTGTATTTGAAGAAGCATACATAAAATCATCGACAGAGCCAGAGGACCCCAAAAGAGCAGTGTCCAAAAAAGAAAAAGGACAAATAATTACCAAAACTGAAGAGTGTACTGTTAAAGATGTTCCATCAAAACTGATCACAGGAAAAGAGCCAACATCAAAAACTGAAAAAAGAAAAGAAGATATTTTATTAGAAGCAACATCTCAAATTAAAGAAGTACTGCTGAAAGATAATATTACAGTTTATGTTCAGCCAGAAGTCAAAGAGGACAAAATTGACAAATTAACACCCACTGAAGAGCAGAAAACAAAGACGAAGCAAAGTATAAAAATGTCTTCGGCCAAGGAAAAAGAGAAGCAAGAGGCCATTTACCAAAAGAAAGAGGTAGATCAAAAACAGAAACTGATTAAAGATGGAGTTGAAGATTTCCAGTCCGAGGTAATCAGAATTAAAGACAAAACTGCTGATGTCACTCCCAGTAAGGTAAAAGAGACAACAAAAGAAGAACAAGATAAAATTTATCAAACTGGAGTGAGCGCACAATCAAAAGAGGAAAAAACTGAAAGAAAATCTTCAGTGGAAAGTAAACAACTATTAACAACAGAAAGACCACAAAAGCCATTTGACACTGAAATTAAACAGGAAGAAGTCCAGTCACAGACAAACACAGCTAAGGTCAAACTTTCAAAAGTTGGTAAAACTGAGAAACCGAGAAAGCAAGAACAGCTTGAAAAACAGGCATCAATTGTTGATTTATCAGAAGACACTCCTGAAAAGTCACAGGCAGAGAAAATACAGAACCTAGCCAAACCTGAAGAAGCTGCTGTGGAGTCAATACAATCAAGTGTTACCACAGTTAAAGACAAATATTCTAAAGTTATGATGATCAAAGATACGACAGAAACCCAAAGAAAGCCCTCAGTCACAGATGTAGCAGAGATAAATGATCAATTTCAATCAATAATAGCAGAAGATGTTTCCAAAAAGCAGCCAACAGCTAAAGAAAATATAAGACAGCGTGCATCTAGTAAGGAAGCATTTACTGAGTTAGAGGTGATTTCTCCAAAGAAAGAGGAAGTAATGCAAGGAAAAAGCCAGATGTTACATAAAACTGATAAAATGACAGAAACTGCCACAGATACTCTCATAGTACAGAAGAAACCCACAAAGGGTTTAAGTACACCTGTGGGTATGGTAGATGCTGCTGAAAAACATGAAAAAAATAAAGAATTCCTCAAAGAGCTTGCAACAGCTGACACAGAAATCGATACAACACAGAAGGAATCAGCATCTCCACAAGAACCAGCACAAAAAATTACCAAACCTCAACAGATTATGGTGGAACAGGACCAACTTAAGGTCAGTAGAGTAAAAGATGCAACTTTTAAAGTTGCATCTCTGAAAAAGACAAAATCAAAACAAGAAAAAATGGAAAGAAAGGTTTCACTTACATCCATGATGGAGGAAACCTCTAAAGATTTTAAGGTAGAAGCTGTTCCTGAAAAACATGTACAAATCAAAGAAGCTGACTTTTCACAAGCTGAAAAGGAAACTTATTTGTCAGAGGATGCATCTCCAAAGGAATTACTATCCCAGAAAGAGAGACATCAAAAGTTAGCCAAAACTAAAGAGGTTGCAGACAAAAAGATCCCATCAAAGTTTGTCACAGTTAAGGATAAAACTGACAAAGTGACTCCCACTAAATTTAGGACACCTGAAAAACCTTCAAAAATGGAAGAATTTGTCACAGAGCAAGCAGCAGTTGACAAGGATATTAATATGACAGAGAACAAATCACTATCTCTACAGGAACCACAACAGAAATTTACCAAACCTCAACAGATTAAAGTGGAACAGGACCAACTAAGGGTCAGTACAGTAAAAGATCCAACTTTTAAAGTAACACCTCTTAAAGAGACAAAATCAACACAAGAACAAATTGAACAAAATATTTCCATCACACCAATGTTGGAGGAAACTTCTAAAGATTTTAAAGTGGAGTCTATTCCTGAAAAATATGTACAAATCAGAGAAACTGACAAGGGAAATGAAGCGTCAGAGGATGTATCTCCAAAGGAATTACTATCCCAGAGGGAGAGACAAGAAAGGTTAGCCAAAACTAAACAGCTTGCAGTCAAAGAAATCCCCTCAGAATTTGTCAAAGTTGAGGATAAAACTGAAAAAGTGACTTCCATTAAAGATGGGACACCAAAAGCACCCAAACAGCAAATAAAAAGAAAAGTTTCAGATAAGCCAGGCGTAACATACACACAGTCTTTGGAAGAGCAAGACACTCAAGAAAAAACTGCTAGAACAGAAAAAATAGGAAATGAGGGAATTGTTAAGCCTGAACTCAGTTCCACAAATGAAGAAACACCAAAGATAAAGAAACTACAAAAGTTACCAAAGAATGTAGATATAATTGATGAAAAATTCCAAAGAGCAGTTGTTACTGCCAAGGAAACGGTACCTAAAGAAACCATCGAAGGTGACACACCAGAGCTGGTTTGTCCTAAGGTAGATGAGAGAGAGAAAACGCCAAAGTCAGCCAAATATAAAAAGATGACAGTTGAAGATTTCCAGGCCAGGACAGTCACAGTTTCAGATGAATATGGTAGTGTTACTCCCTTTGAAGTAATAGAAATTAAACAGGAACATGTCAAAACAAAGACTTCAGTGTTACCTCTGATGGGAGAGGCAGCTGGAAGATCTGTGATATTGAAAGATAAAGATTTTCCACAACAGACTGTTTCATCTGATGGCAAAGATATTACCTCTAGAAAAGAAAAAGAGATTGCAATCAAAGAAAAAACTGTGAATACAAAACCAATAAGGAAGGAAGACAGTAGAAGAAATGATTCAGCTATACCATCTAAAGAATGGACAGCTGAAGAGATCCAGTCCCAGACATTCACAGTTAAAGATGAATATGGTTGTGTTACTCCATTTGAAGTGACAGAAACAAAACACAAAAGAGTTGAAAGAAAGTTGTCAGTGCCACTTTTGACAGAGACTATCTCTGAAAAATTGCTGATAATAAAAGATGTGGATATTCAGTCAGATTCCTCCAGTATCACAGATGAACAAATCCAATCAAAGGAAAACATAATTAGAGATAAACCAGAGAAAGTTGAAGTTACACATCAACAGCCTTTGATAGAGCAGGAATATCGAGAACAGCTAAACATTTTGGACAAAAACCCCACAGTTTTATCAGCTGAAGAGATGAAAACCAGAAAGAAACAAACTGAAACAAAGGCAGCAGTTTACCCTGAAATGGTATTAACAAATACAGAGATACTAATGGAAAAAGAGGCTCTCAAGGCAAGTGATGAGTCAGAACACATTTCACAAGCAGGAAGGAAGGAAAGGAAGGAAACAACCAAAACAGAAGAAAGACAGAAGTATGACAAAACCTCAGGAGAACAGAGGTGCAAACAAACCAACAAAGGTGCAAAAACTACTGTAATAGAAATCCAATCCAAGACAGTCACAGTAAAAGATGAATATGGTAGTGTTGCACCATTTGAAGTAAATGAAGCAAAACAGGAAAACGTTGAAAGAAAGTTTTCAGTGGCACCTGTGATGGAAGTTGCATCTGAAAAGTCTCAGATACTGAAAGATGGAGATGTTATTTCAGACACACTTCAAAGATTTGTTATACCAGATAAGCTAATTAAAGACATTGCATCAAGACAACAAGACATTTATGAGCAAAGGGATGTTTCTCTAAAGAGGACTGAGGAGAAAGGTGAGATGTTAACTGAAACAGAAGACATTATAGATCAAGAGGTCAAGTCAAAAACAGACTTAGTTAAAGATAAAACAGAGAAAGTAAGTCACATTAAAGAGAAAATGCCTGATAGAAAGAAACAATGGGATAGAAAGGCCACAGTTGCAACTGAACCAGAAGTAACATATCAACATTCTTTGGTGGAGCAAGAATCTCCAGAAAACCTTACTTCAATGGACAAGAGCACCATAATTCTTCCAGTTGAACACATGAAATCCAGATCAAAACTAACTGAAACCAAAGCAGCAGTTTCTCCTGCAACAGAAGTAACAGACAATGTGATTAAAGTCACTCAGTTAAAGAAATCAGAATCAGAAGAAGAACAGATGTTAGGCAAAGGCACAAAAACTACAGTTGAAGCAATCCAGTCCAAGACAATAACAGTTAAAGATGAATACGGTAGTGTTGCACCATTTGAAGCAACAGAAACAAAACAGGAACGAGTTGACAGAACAATGTTAGCACAATTTGCGCCTGTGATGCAGGTTGCATCTGAAAAACATCTTATAGCTAAATGTGAATATGTTAAATCAGACACCCTCCAAAGATTTATTATACCTGACAGGCAAGTAAAAGACGTTGCATTAAGGAAAGAGAATGTTTATGAATCTGGTGAGGTTTCCCATGTAAGACATTCACAAAGTCCAGAATCCTCTAAGGAAAATGTGCACACTGTTTTCCAAAAACAAGAGATTATAAATGAAGATATTCAGTCCAAGGAACTCACAAGTCAATTTGAAACTGACAGAACAAAACAGAAACAACAGAAGGCAGAGGTGACAGCTGCTGCTAAACTAAAGACTCAAGAAACATTAATAGGAGAAGGTGCTAAAACAGACTCAGTGGTCACACTGTATTCACCATGGCATGAGGAAATTAAATATGATAGTACATCTCCAAAGAAACCAGACTCCCTGAAAGACCATGAACAGGTTACAGTTGAAGGCATTCAGTCCAGTACAGACACAGTTAAGGATGTTCTTTACAGTGTTGCTACAACTGTAGAATCGAAGCAAGAACAAATTGAAAGAAAGTCTTCAAGGACGCCTTTAATGGATATTGCATACAAGAAACCATTGATTATGAAAGGAAACACTATATTAGATACTCCACAAAGGCATATTACACCTGACGATCTAATAAAAGACACTACATCAAGAAAAAAAGAGACTTACGGGTTGGAGAATATCACTTTAAATAAAGACAATTCCACAAAAGGTAACAGTCAGAAAATAGATCAAACTGAAGAAGAAGTTCAAGAAAGCAAGTGGAAGGTTGAAATACTTGGTGACAAAACCACCACAATGACTCCATTTGAAAGAAGTGAAACCAGACCAGACTTTGCTGCTGAAGAATTGCTGCCAGGCCGAGATATTTCTGAAAAATACAGCTGTAGTGGAGAATTTGTCAGAGTTGGTGGAGATATTCAAATGGAGTTTCCAAAACAGATTTTGCATGAAACCAATAAATCTGATTTTACAGGAGAAGAAATTAAATCAAAAATAGTCACAGTTCAAGATAAAACAGCAAAAGTTAGTCCTATTGAAGGAACACGAGTTAAGCAGGAACGCATTGAAAGCAGAGCTCTAGTAACACCTGCAACTGAGGTGACATCTAAAGAAATGCTGATTGCAGACATTGAGCCAGAAAAATATAACAGAACAGAACAGACTCTCAAAGACAGTGCCACAACAAAAGAGGAAAATAGGACAACTACATCTGCTAAAATGGACATTCAAGATGAAGAAGTGCAGCCCACAATAGTCATTGTTGAAGACAGAACTGCCAATGTTACTTCTATAGAAGGAATGAAAGTTGAAAGACAACCCGCAGTTATGATACCAAAAAAGTCATTAATTGACCTAGAAGAATTGGAAAGACGGCAGAAATTAGTTCTACCTGAGGAAATTAAGACAGAAACAATAACAGGGAAAGACAAAATTATTGCTATGGTGCCCACAGTCAGAGAACCTTCAGTAACAGATAAAACCAAGCCAAAGATTATTGAGAAAAAGACTCCTGATGACAAAGCAGAGTCTTTAGAAGTGTATCCAGAATATGGGGAACGTGCTTCCAAGAAACGGGAATCAGAAGTCAAACAGTCTCATCTGGAAGCAGACGTCAGTCTCCATGAAGATGAAACCATAAGCAGAAAGAAGGGAGAAGCTCAAGGGCTTTGGTCCATCAAACAAACAAAGGTTTTGTCTTTGGAACCAGTAGGGAAGGAAAATGTCTCCCTTCAAGAATCTTCCAGAGGTATAAAGGGAAAAATGTTATGTGTCACCGAGCACGTGTTTTTGATCTGAGCACCAAACGTTGTTGTGCACTTCTTCGTTTTCATACCCTTAAGGATGTCAGTGTCGTATTTCATCATTTCAAGAGGATATCCATGTCATATCACCCATTTTGTTTGGGCACAAAATGTATTCTTGCTCATTGTGGAGAACCGTCATGCTATCAACTGAAACAGTCTCTTATTTTTGTCACAACACACCTCTCTTTTTTTATCTACCACAGATTCATGTTTTATGTTGATTTTTTTCTAATTCTTTGTTTGTTGTGTTTGTTATGTTTCACTGAACCCGTGTGCATTGAGAAATGTTTTGCACAGATGAGGTGAGGAATGTTTTTGTAGAAACATCTTGGCAAAACAGCCTTACCTTTTAAACTCAGTGTTCCAATCTGTCTGTTTTCATTGTAGATTTTTGTGTTCTGTCTGTTATTTGTCCTTGCATGGTCATTGCGCACCATCAGTCTTAGAGAGGTCCTGATTGTCTTATAATTTCATTTCCAAGTTCCTGTGAAGGAGAAGGGGTCGCCACTACAAATCAAAGAACAACTAGCAAAGACAACCACTCCTCAAGAAGGTACCCAACTTCTCTTTTGAATGTGTTTTTGGTGTTTACATCTATGTGTTTGTGTGAGGTTTTCTTAAGGCATTCATAAAAGAATGTCACTCTTGGGCAAATATAAATCTTTGAGACAGAAACGAAAGACATTACCATTAGTACCAGGTGGTTATGAATATAGAATAGTAATACAGAATAATCTTCAGCAACTTTTTGGTCTTAAGCTCATAGAGGTAGAAAGCAGAGAGTGTGCAGAGCTTTCTGTTAAATTCCCTGTATACCTTGTACTTGAAGAGAGCAAACCACAGGCTGCTGTAAAAGTTCACGAAGCTGCCAAAAAGTCTGAAGTCACTGACAAGACAGAGAAGTTGGAGGAGAGAGTGACTCCACACGAAGAAATCAAGCCAGGTACCCAGACAAGAATCGTTAAAGAATTGATGCCAACTCTGTGTGTTTAGTGATACTTTGCAATACTTCAATTTCCTCTTTTATAATTGAAGTGACCAAGTATCAGACCATCGAGAAGACTGAAGAACCAACCAAGATTGTTGTGGAAGAAGAAAAACCAATCATAGTTGAGAAGATAGAAGATAGTAGAGGTATCTGAAAGTCTGAGAAGGAAACAAACTCTTTGTTTGGGGTTTCAGTCCTTTTCATCTTACTTAATCACTGCAAATGTTCACTGTTTGTTGAGTTGTCAGTCTGTCTTATCTGGGTCAATAAGACCATTAGTAGTAGTACTGTCTCCAGCTGTGGTTTTGCATTGTCTTTTCATGTTGTCTGTCCTGTTTTTCATTGTTAATTCACTATACCCTTAATCCAACACAAGCATGCCCCTTTGGTTGGACAGAACTTAGCTTTATATCACCTATTTATCTTTACTTACGATAACATTCCTCATTATTCAGCTAAATCATATGATACTGGACTACTTTATGTCATCCAAATTCTGATTCAGATTCAGATTATTTCTTAATGTGTTTGATGACAACTTCTCACAGTTTCATAAGGTCTTCCCATTTTATTATCAATATATTGCTGTTCATAACAGATTTGATAGCCTGATTAACAACTTTTTGAACTATACTTTTGTATTAGATGAAACCAAGGGACCTGTCCAAGCACCAGGAGGAGTCAAGAAAGGTAGGAGCAACGATTACCACTTATTTTACTTCACTGCATACAGGTCACAGCACATTGCAGGACATCATAAATGAAAATACGCCCCTTGACTCTGTTACATTGCCCAGTAGCATCTCCAGATCTAAAAAGTTGTTGGTACACTGTTGGGAGTTTACCACTAATTAAGTAACTGTAACTGAAAATTGTCTTTTCTTGTGTTGGTCCTCCTTTATGTCTGTTTTGTTTTTGTAACTGTCATGTAATGTTAAGTTGTTTTAGAATTATCTTTTTTATTTTCTTTGTATTTATACTATATTCATTTTCTAAGTGTTGAGTACATGTTTGTACAAATTTCAATGTCATTTAATTGTTAATAAGTAATGTCAAACCTTTGCTGCCTCAGAAATGGTGGTTCTGCACAAAAAAGGTAAAATTCAGCTGGAAGAGGCTGAGACATTTGAGATTCCCACTTTGAAGAAAACAACCAGGATCATGAAGGTAATGGAAGAGGAGCAGGAGATTATCAAACTGAAGAAGATTCCATCAGTTTCACCTAAAGAGGCTGAAGAAGAAGAAAAATCTCAGAAGGTCACCAAGACCGAAGTGTTTGATGTTGAGGAGATAGTTCACAAAGAAGAGGTTGTCGAGATGTCATTTGCCACCAGAAGACCTGCAGAGGAGAGGAAACCTCGAGAGAAAGCAGATATAGTGAAAAAGCCAGAAATCATAAAGCCTAAAGACAAGGAACAGAAAGAAGCTCCTAAAGATGCATGGACCCGCCAGAAAGGCATCCCTAAGGATGAGAAACCAGAAGATAAGATTTCTTTGAAGAAAACTCCCAAAGCCTTAAAGGAAGACGAACCTGCACCACCTAGTGCAGCCTTGAAGAAAGTGAAAAAATTGCCTTCAGATGAAGCAGAACCTGAATCAGTCAAACTCAAACCATTTGAGAAGCCTATTAAATCAGCTGAGGAACCAGGGAAAGATGAAAAGGAGAGGCCAGACAGGGATGCTGTACCTTTCCAGAAGGGAGAGAGAATTCCCAGAGAAGTAGAAACTAAAGAATCTCCAAAGAAACCTGAGAAAGCCCCTGCAGAAGAAAAGGAACCACCAGCCAAGGTGCTGAAACCAGTAGATAAAACAAAAACTCCAGAGAAAGAGCCTGATGAGGTGAAAGCACCAACCAAGGTGAAGAAAATTCCAACACAAGAGCAAGAGATTGAGAGCGTAAAGCTGAAGCCTTTCTCCAGGCCTTCCCAAGAGGCTGGAGAGCCTGAGAAGAAACCACCAGAGGAGAAAGAAAGGAAGGCAGCAGATGACCTACACCGTCGCCGCATAAGTCCAGATGAAAAACTGAAAGAACAGGAGTTTGAAATCAGACCAAAGAAACCCGAGATCCCTGAAGCTCCTGAGAAGAAGCCAGATAAGCCAAAGGAGGCTGATGTGGTTCCTGCAGAGAAGACAGTGTCTCCTGTTCCAGCTTCTGTTAAGAAACCTGAGAAGTTTCCTGAGGAGCCCAAACCTTTGCAGTTGAAGAAGGGACTTACACCAAAGGTGAAAGAAGAAAAGGAAGAAGTGGTTTTGAAGCCTGTGGATCAGCTTAAGAAGGTTGAGCTGAAAAAGACACCATCTCCCAAGGTTGAGAAGCTGAAAGAAGCAGAGAAAGTCCCAGTTGAGAGGAAGCTGAGTGTTGATAAACTGAAAAAGATTCCTAAAACTGTTACACCAAAAGACTCTATTGAAGCTGTCATTCTCAAAAAGGTTCCAAAGAAGCCTTCACCAGAGGAGGAGAAAGTTACAGACACAGCAAAGCCTGGTAAAGGAAAGGTTCCCTTGGTGAAGGAAGTTTCTCCTGGTGCAGTGCAGATAAAGAAGGTTGCCACCCAGCCAGAGGAGGAAGTGATGGAGGAAGAGGAGTTTGAGGCTGAGGAAGAGGAAGAGGCTAAACAGGGGGAGGAAGAGGTCTGGGGCTGGGAACTGGTTCCCCGAGAGAGTTATGGCTCTGAAGACTGGCAAGGTGAAGGAGAGGAAGGTGCTCTGGAGGTTCCAGGGGTGACCAGGAGAGGTGAGATGGTGGTGGCCCCAACATGTTGGGTGGTGACTTGGAAAAACCCACCCTTCATACCTTGAATAATATCCACCCATTCCCACCATCATGCCTGCACTTAAATCGTCTTTACCTCATCATATCTTAAGTGTGACGCGATTTACGCCATCTTTTTCTCGTACTTATGTTAATTACCATTCCTGTCCAGTCATATTCATTGCTTTATGTCATTTCTGTTGTGTCATTTGTGTGTCTACCATTCTGATATAATTTCATTCCTGTCAGTCCAACATGTGTTTTCCCCACTCATGCCATCTTTACATTTGTTTGTCATTCCATGTCGTCATTGTGTTAAAGCTACATCACTGTAATACTTTAATTATACATTATTCATCCATGTGTGTTGTCTACATTGTTTAACACCAATGCATTCTATTCATTCTCATTATTTCATATAATTACCATCATCATCACTTCATATTTCCTCATTCATTGAAGTAGACATTACATTCCCCTGGCACTGCCATGTTTATGAAGACATTAACATATGATTACATACTGTGCAGCAAATTCATTTAAACTGTTTCTAAACAGAGGGTCAACCAACAGAAGAAGCGGGAAGAGGTAGAGGTAGAGGGATGAAAGGTAAGTCTTTGTCTTCATAATTCAATTAATTAGGAATTCTCAGCAGAGATGAGAGATGTGAGATAATCTTGAAATTCAAATGTGAAATCGATTTTTTTGTCTTCACTTTGTATTTCAGCTAAGCAGACCCCGTCCCCTGGAGAAGGCAGGGGCCGTGGTTTGAAACCTGGTGGAAGAGGTCCAACACCCCCAGAAGACCCCTTTGGAGGATTCAAACTTAAAGCTGTCCCTCTGAAGTTCACCAAGAAGCTTCAGGACATTGTGTTGAAGGAGGCCGAGTCTATTGGCTCTGCTGCTGTTTTTGAATGTGAGGTCTCGCCTTCCACTGCCATCACTTCATGGATGAAAGATGGCAGCAACCTGCGTGAGAGCCCCAAGCACAAGTTCACCTCTGATGGTAAAGATCGCAAGTTGAACATTATTGACGTCCAGCTGTCTGACACTGGTGAATATACCTGTGTGGCCAAGAATGCTGGCAAGGAAATATCATGCACAGCCAAGCTCATTGTTGAAGGTATGTATATCTTTTTCAGGCCTAAAAGTAATACCAAGATACTATAACCAATAACAACAAGATACTAAAGCTAGCTGCTAGATCTTCTTGGTGTCCTGAAGACCTGAAGCCTTTGTGAGATTTGCTCATCATCTTATCGTCCTCCCACAGAGCTTCCTGTCAAATGGATCAAAGAGCTGGAGGAGGAGACCTCAGCATTGAAGGGTCAGCCTGTGTATATGACCTGTGAATTGAACAAAGAGAGAGACGTAATATGGAAGAAAAATGGTGAAGTCCTGAAGAAAAAAGCCGGCAAGATTCAGATCAATATTATTGGTATGGGGCATGCTGTGACCATCCAGAACAGCACTGATGAGGATGCTGGTTCCTACTCATGTGAAGTGTCCGGCCAGGAGGATGTAAAGACTACAACAAATGTCAAAGTGATTGGTAAGTAGCAGAAGATATTGTACATGTCCTTAAACACACACATTGATATCAGTACTTCCTAAAGAAATATTCAGTATATTAGAGTGGTTTAGGGCAGAAATTATGTTTGTTGTACCTCAGGACACCATGTTTGGCCCATTATTATTTTCAGTTTGCATGTTACATTACATCAGATTTATTTGTATGCTGATGATCATTTTTTAAGATTGATCGCAACATTACACAACTTTATATACAATTAAAAACTAGACTCAAGGGCCAGACACTGCAAATGCAGATTATGAAGTACCTTGTATTTGTACCCCTAGACATTATGTAAATCTACAGAATTCACTGAAAACCACCTGAAATTAGATCAACTAAGCCTGTTTTAGCTGCTCTTCTTTGGTGCATATTGTCTATGTAATGGTGTGATGGGAGCTGATTAAGTCATGTTGAACTCCAACAGAGATCGTTAAAGATTGGATCGTGAAACCGCTGAGAGACCAGCACGTGAAACCGAAGGCTGCAGCTACATTTAAATGTGCACTCTACAAGGACACTCCTAACTGGAAGTGGCTCAAAGGAGAGAATGAGATTACTCCTTCTGATAAGGTTGAGATCAAGAAGGATGGAAAAGAGCTGACGCTCACCATCAAGAACTGTCAGCCTGAAGATGTATCAGAGTATGCCATGGAGGTGGAAGGACGTGTCTATACTGCCAAGCTAACACTAGGAGGTTTATCTATCTACTTATCTTCTTATGAGTCCCTCAAGCACTTTACTTACCTTTCTATCATTCTTTTGATATTAACTCACTAATAAAAACCTTTCTCAGAGCGGGAGGCTGAGATCCTGAAGCCACTGGCAAGTGTTGAGGTGGTCGAGAAGGAAGATGCCATGTTTGAGACAGAGATCTCTGAGGAGGATATTCCAGGGGAATGGAAGCTCAAGGGAGAGGTTTTGACAAGATCCCCGGTAAGACTGGATGGATCCCGTTTTCGCAAAGTGACACATAAGTCTTGTAATCTTGTATTTGCGCATTTGCATGTTGATGTTGACTACCCATTATGTATAAATGTACTTCAATATATTCATCAGACATGCGACATCCAAATGGAGGGTGCGGTCCGTAGGCTTACATTGAAAAATTGCCAACTGGACCATGCCGGTGAGGTGTCCTACCAGGCTCTGAATGCTACAACCACTGCAATGCTCAATGTTAAAGGTAAGCAGAACTCCTGGTACCCAGAATGGGAATTACATTGTACCATGATTTTAGGGTATTAGCTGTAAAAATAAAGGCGTAAGGTCCGTTGACAATAAAATAAAGCATTGTGGCATGAGTGCGGACCTTAAATCTTTATTTAATAGGGTTGATGAGTCGAATTCTTGTTAATGTACCATTCTTTGAGATTTTATGCAGCCCAAGAAGAAGAGAAGAAATTTTGATTTGGGATTTTGAATATTTCCAAAGGCCAAAGCGGTGTCCTGTATTGATTCCAATATGCTATACTGTTGTTATTTCCATTTGTTCTGTTTGTTGCACAGTCTGTTCAGCGGAAAATGTAAATTCATCTGGTCTTTCAGACTTGACATACGTGGGAAATGTGCGTGGTGATGTCTCTTTATATTCGTACTGTTTGTCTGTGGTTAAATGTTTTATGTCTACAATCTACATCCAGTGGCAAGTTTATTACTTACACTATGTTCTTGAATTGATATCTCCCACAGACATGAAATCACACTGCCTGGGTTTCTTTAAATTAATAGAGCTTCAATATTACGGTAGATATTCCCAATAGTCACAAACAAAGGTAACTAGTCTGATTAAGATTTGATCAAAAACTCAAGACCAGTAGAAAGCGGAATGTCCTGAAGAATGAAGATTCTTGTCAGAATTTGATTTGATTTGAGCTGAACTGAAAGATGAATTGATCCTTCCTCGTGTCAACACTACAGTGATTTTTGGGTGAAAGTTTCCTTGGCAAACATGAAGATCCTCGTTATGAGCAAGAAAGCATTCCTTGATGACTTCATTTCAGCTGTCGTCACATGGAGTTCCTTTACACCTCACTTCAAAGGAGACCAAATTTTTAAACGATCCTGGGAGTGCGAAATGACATCTATTTGCTGAGATGACCTGTATAACCTGAAGATGTCTCCAACATGTTTTCTGTAGGATAAGATGGGATGAGCTGTGTTTACCATCAGAGAGCCACAATCTAGTCTGCAACAAGGAATGACTCAGGTTTTCATGTCAATGCCCATGGATATCACTGTAGTGGGATTCCATAAACTTCTAGAGCCATATAATGGTACAGCACACCACTACATTTGAGGGTGTACATGGTAAACTCGCCACTGACTGTAGACTGTTGTGCTGTTCATGTGTTTTGTTGTTTTGTTGATGTACTGTACCTGTGTCACCTTTTAACCCAGAAATCGAAATGGAATTTGTTGTCCCACTGAAGGATGTTTCTGTGCCTGAAAAGAAACAGGCCAAGTTTGAATGTACCGTCACAAAGGATGTTTCTAAGGTCATGTGGTATAGAGGGGCTGATATCATCACCCCTGACCAAAAATATGACATCATCAGTGATGGAAAGAAGCATATGCTAATCATTAACTGCTGTGAGTTTGATGACGAGGATGAATATACGATTGAGGTTTCGGGCAAAATGTCAACAGCTAGACTCACAGTAGAGGGTAAGTGCTGGACCACCATTGCTGAATTTAATTAGCAGAACCTTTATCATGATGACTCTGTTCATGAGTTGGTTTCCTCCTCTTTTGAGCTAACTCATATGAATATGCCTTACTAATACAATTATAGGTATCAGGCTCAAATTTATCTCGCCGATAGAGGACCAAACTGTAAAGGAAGGTAAAACAGCTCTCTTTGAGCTGGAGCTCTCTCATGAGAATATCCCAGTCACCTGGT
Source organism: Euthynnus affinis (assembly GCA_029490765.1). Classification (NCBI taxonomy): domain Eukaryota; kingdom Metazoa; phylum Chordata; class Actinopteri; order Scombriformes; family Scombridae; genus Euthynnus; species Euthynnus affinis. Next base: position 30,937,575 of record CM055850.1, read on the forward strand.
ACAGGAACGATGTTAAAATCCACCCAAGCAGAACAGTGGTCACTCATGTGGATGGAAAGAAACATGTGCTAGAAATAAATGAAGTGACGCTAGATGATACTTGCCAAATTAAGGCTGAGGCTAAAGGAATTCCTTCCATGGCCAACCTGACGGTCATAGGTAAATCCAAGAATACTTGCCTTTCCTCTTCCTATCCTCCTCATGCAATGTTTCTGCTTCTTCTTACTCACAGATAATTCCAGTTTGTCTATGTATGTACCTGTCCCATTCCACAAAACAAAGTTATTGTGTATTTGTAAGACATTGTTTATCTGTGTTGTATGTTGTTATGTTTTTCTGTGTTTGTCCAAGTCTGTGCCTGTCCCATTCCACAAAACAAAGTTATTGTCTATTTGTAAGACATTGTTTATCTGTGTTGTATGTTATGTTTTTCTGTGTTTGTCCAAGTTTGTGCCTGTCCCATTCCACAAAACAAAGTTATTGTCTATTTGTAAGACATTGTTCATCTGTGTTGTATGTTATATGTTTTTCTGTGTCACACATTTGTGTTCCTTGTCTTTTTTTGCCCGTCTTGTGTTTTGTTTATCTTGTGCAATGGAGAGTCACCCAAACATTTCCATTCCAGAGGGAGATGCATACTTCACAGTTAAACTGCAGGACTATACCGCAGTGGAAAAAGACAAGGTGGTTCTAGATTGCGAGCTCAACAAAGATGTCGATGTCATGTGGTACCACAATGAGGCTGAAGTTAAGGCCTCTAAGATGGTGGCCATTAAGGCTGAGGGCAAACGCAGAACCCTCGTCATCAAGAAAGTTGGGGACAAAGACAAAGGACAATACGTATGTGATTGTGGAACAGACAAGACAACAGCAATGCTTTACATTGAAGGTAAAGTCACAGAAATTGTTTTTGATTTTTGGCACACGCCACTGTTGAGGCAACTTCCTCTGTTTTTGATGCACCTCTTTGCCTTACCCTCTACTGGCACCACCTCCTAACCTCACCTCAAGCCCAATCACCCAGGTTTTTGCAGTTTATTCCCATTGCTCTCATCACTTCTTAATTACCACTATCAAGACATGAATGTGGTCTCCCTCATCTCTTTGCCCTTCCAAAAACGGTAGAAAACACTACAAGAGTTTCTAGAGAAAGACTCTCTCGAAATTGTGAAGGAAAACCAGTCCAGATATCTTGTAGTGTTCTTCCACCAGAATGTGTGCCATTTTTCTGTTCTATTGTCTGTGGTTTTGTTTGTCATTTGTGTGCTTTTGAAGACGCTTCTTCAGAGGGTCTTCATGGTTGCCATAACAGAACTTCATCCTTTGAAGAAAAAAATTCCTTTATTGTTCTTTGGTGCCTTTTAAGGAACTATGGCACCTCTAGGAACTAGAGGATGGGATAGGATGGAACCATATAGAACCAAATGGCTTCTCAGAAGTCTCCTTGCAAATTCTTGAAGTGTCCAAATGAGTTAACTTAGTGTTGTAACTTTCTACATTGAGCACCAAAATCTCCTCTGTTGACCCAGACAATCCTTGTATAAGTGGATCATTACAGTATTATTATTATTGTTATAGCCAACATTGAGAGCCATTTGGTTCTTTATGGTCCAATAAAAAGGCTGCTTACAGCACAATAAAGGAAGTAAAGGAGGAACCTCAAAGTGAGGTTTCTATATAATTTCAGTTACCAAAAGGGATGGACTGCTTCTTATTTTGAGCTAAATATATCTTGGCAACTCTATCTGTGCCTGTCTGTTGTCTGTTGTCAGTCTTTGTATATTTATGTGTGTACGTTTATTTATGTGAATTTTCTGTGAATTCTTAAATGTTTGAGCATCTTTAGTAAGAATTTTGTTCCCTCTCTTAAACATCAGCTCGTCAAATCAAGGTTGTTCGGCCGATGTATGGCACTGAGGTGTTTGATGGAGAGACGGCTCGATTCGAGGTTGAGCTCAGTGAGGATGATGTCCACGGCCAGTGGAAACTCAACGGAGAAGTTCTCAGTCCATCTGCCGTATGTCTCATTAAAAAAAAACATCTCAGCAGATATTCTCTTAACTTTGGTTCAATTCACTTTCGTTTTCACTAAATCAGGAAATAGATCTCATTGAGAATCCCAAGTCTTTAAATGTTTTCATTCACATATCTAACCTATCAGGTTAAGGATTTGAAGTATGTGAATGTAAAATTCTCTTTAGCTAATGACTGAAAGTGAATTGACCATAGCCTTGCTCTGACAACCTTCCTTTGAGTCTTGATATTTTTTCTGAAATACTGAAGTTTGTCGGCTATCTGCAGGACATTGATATCGTGGAGGATGGTGCCAAACACACTTTGGTCTTATACAACTGTAAAGTGCCTCAGACTGGTGAGGTGGTGTTCACTGCCGCCAACGCCAAGTGTTCTGCTAACCTGAAAGTGAAGGGTGAGCTTTCACTTCCGCACTCTACCTTCCTGTGCAGAGTCGCAACACATTTTCCAAGCACGGCACTGTGCTTAAAGATTCTTTCTGCTTCACGTTTTAATTTTCAAGTCTTATCGCTCTTCCATTTCATTTCATGTTCTTGTCTCACTTTTTCAGTGGTTCAAATTACTTTCAAAAATAACACAAAAATCATGTGGATTCATAAAATGCAATAGTGATTTACATCCTATGAATGGTTTGGTAAATGCTATTACATTGTGAAGACCAAGAACACCCTTTTGTATTATTTTTTGCACCACTCGGTCTCCATATTTCTTTCTAATCATTTTTGTTAGCGTGGATTAATTTACCCAAACACAACCGATCCAACGTTTTTTATTCATCAACACTCCACTTGCACTTTGATATTAACTCTATATGTCTGAATCAACAGAGCTGCCAGTCTCATTCATTACACCGCTGGCTGACGTACATGTGTATGAAAAGGATGAGGCAAAGTTTGAGCTGGAAATTTCTAGAGAGCCCAAAAGCTTCCGTTGGCTGAAGGGATCTATGGAGTTGTCAAACGATGACAAGTTTGAACTTCTGATGGAGGGAAAGAGACACACTCTTATTGTAAAATCTGCCAGATATGAAGATGAAGCCAAATACATGTTTGAGGCTGAAGATAAGAGAACATCTGGAAAACTTATTATCAAAGGTAAATAAAGTTAGAACAGATAGATGATGTGACATGTTACTTAGGGCATAACCTCAAAATGTGTCACCTTTCTTGTGCTCTGACTAAAATTCTATGTATAATGGTGTATTTGCCAAAAGCCTTTCAATAACTGACAAAATCACTCAATGGCCAATAGTATGTGGACCCTCTACTTTGCTGGCTGTTTTTCCTGCTTTGATGTAGGTCTCTCAGATCCAGTGAAGTGAAATCTTAATACACAAGAAAAAAACTGATATTTAAGACAATAGTGTTCCTTGTTTTGTTTTGTTTTTTTGTTTATTTATTTAAATCCCCATTACTTGTTACTATTGCAACAGCTACTGTCCCCTGGCTTGCCCTTTCCAATTTCAACATGACTATGCCCCCATGCTCAAAACAGCTCCACAAAGAAATGGTTGCTCCCATTTGATGTGGAAGAACTAGAGTGGCCTGTAGAGTCCCAGAAGGCTGTTACAGCAGCCATGAATGAACATGGTGTCAAAGTTAGTGCCATCCTCAGGACAAATATTTTTAGTTTCACAACTGCTAAGGCTCTAAGAATACAGAAATCATCAATATGTTGTTTGATAATTTGATTATTTATTTGGGCTCTGATAAACACTGCAGCCTCTAGGGGATGTTAGCAGCACACTTCACTAGTCTTACAGTCCTAACAAAGCTAACGCTAACTGCAGATAGCAGATAAGAAATGTTAGTATTATGACTTAAGTTTAAATGCTCACGTAGTAGTTTGAGACAGGCTTTGGGCAAATATTCATTCAATATACTTGAGTGAGTAGAGCACTTAACTTTGGACATATCACTGTTATAAACTGTATGTTTAAATGTCCAAATAACTCTGTTACAACTTCACATATAACTACATATATATAAAATGTCTGTTTGTCAGGTATTCGCCTTGAATTTATCAAGCCGATTAAGGATGTGACTGTGAAGGAACGTGAAACTGCAGAGTTCAGTGTTGAACTCTCTCACGATAACATCCCAGTGGTCTGGTACAAAAATGACACCCGTCTGCACCCCAGCAAGGTGGTGCACATGTCGGACACTGGAAAAGTTCACACGCTGGCCTTCAAGGAGGTCACCATCGACGACACCTCCATGATCAAAGTCGAGGCCATGAGCAAGACCTCAGAGGCCATGCTCACTGTGCTCGGTTAGTACTTTTGTCTAGAGGGTTTAGGAGGAGAACTTAAACTGTGTAGGTAGGATGTAGGAAATGCAGTGGTCTTGAATCCACACTCCCCTTAGTGCAATCCTACCCCAAGATTTGACTAGATGCTCAGATTATGTATTTTATTTCACATTTGCTTTCTTCATTTATCTGGCTGTTTCAAAGCCAATTTCATATAATCTAATACCAAAGCCCTCTTTGTTGAAATTTTGTGGCATTTTGCACCTCAAAACAATTTAAAATTTTTAAGATTGTAAGCCTGAAGAACCACTTCATCTGTTTCAAATAGTTTTTCTTCAGTTCGTCAAATTCCCCGAAAAAATACCAAACTTATGCCCTGTATTAATCACTTTTTTGCCTCATTTACTAGTTTTCCATCCTTTTATATATATTTTACCCATGCTTTTAACTGTTGCTGGTTGTCTTGTACAACTTCTTGCAGAGGGTGACCTATACTTCACAGTTAAGCTCCAAAACTACACCGCCGTCGAAAAGGACGAGGTGATTCTATCCTGTGAGCTGAGCAAGGCCAATGCCGAGGTCAAATGGTTCAAAGATGGTAACGAAATCTTTCCCTCCAAGAACATTCTCTACCAATCAGACGGCAAGAAACGCATGTTGGTCTTGAAGAAGGCAGCAAAGAGCGACATGGGAGTGTATACCTGCGACTGTGGCACCGACAAAACCACAGCCAACCTGAACATCGAAGGTAATACCTGCAGCAATCCAACCACTCCCCCAGACCCCGGTCAGGACTGCAGAATCAGACCACGCCCACCGCCATTCACCGAAACCTCGCCTCCATCTGGCCCACGACTCATCTCCCCTCCAAGCTTCATTTTTGTGTCTTGTTCTCTGATTCTGAACATTTGTAATATGTGTTATTCATAGTAACATTTGAGGATAATCCAACCCTGCACATCTCGATTTAATTATTATGACTGTGTATGGAAACACTTTGAGGACCTCTGAAGAAACAAGAGAGACATCATTATAACCCTCATGTCAATGTCTCTACTCTCAGATGTCCATAGAAGCGTTCATATGCATGTTATAACACTAAGAGGCTTTTTTTTTTGTTTTATTTTTATTTATATATTTTTATTTCATTTATTTATATATATATATATATATATATATATAATATTATCAGGACTAAAGCTTTTGTTTTGTTTTGCGAAGAATTACTTTTTAATGTCAATAATACACTCTGAACACTCTGAAGTATTTGTAAACTGATAAATTAATTGCTAGTTTACAAATGATTAAGGTGTGCATAACTACTATTACTACTACTAGTAATAATCATAGTAATAATCATATTGATGATTGTAATTGAGATAGACCAAATTCAAATTTAAAGCAAGCTATGAAACATTTTTTTTGTAAAATTTCAAAATACAATACAATACAAACATGTTTATGATTTTAATCAAAGTGTAAGCTATTTAAATTTAATCTAATCTAATTGAATTTTAATCTGCAAACCCACTGCAAATAACTATTTATTTGTGAGTATAATCTAATCAAAGGACTTTCTTAAGTATCTGTAAACCAATTTCTTGGTAGTTTATAAATGCGTATTGTGTGCTTTACTACTACTAACAATAACCACAGAAATAATAGTGATATTAAAGTTGTGATTAATTACAGTTTCAAACTATTGCACTGCTTGGTGGTCGGTTTTCCAGAAACGCCACTACTGATTAAATAATTTATAAATGTCTTCAAGCATTAATATGTTTTAATGCTTTATAAGACATTTGTAGAGTGTCTGTTGATAGTGTCGAGATGTTTTTAGGGTTGGGTTATTGTCTAAAGTTACTCAACATGTCCTGCTTCTGCACAAACTGTAAGTCGCTCTGAATGAGAGCGTCAGCTACTTGCTCAATCTGTCAAACATCTACATGTCCACTGTACATCCTCCACTGGTCAGACACACAGCTACCTGTCTCTCTGTTCACAACAACATCAAACTGCTTTCACATGTTGTTTCTTCGGTTTTTCAGTCAGCTTCACCTTCTGCTTGCTTGTCACTAACGTCTATTTAAACCTCTGCAGAGCGCGACATCAAGGTTGTCCGTCCATTGTACAGCGTGGAGGTCATAGAGACTGAGGTGGCCAAATTTGAGACAGAGATTTCAGAGGAGGACCCTCACGGCACCTGGAAACTGAATGGAGAGACACTCCATCCATCTGCTGTAAGATCAAACACTGAATTCGTTTAAAGAGATGTTAAAGCGCTCAAAATAAACTAAATGCTTTGTAAAATATCACAATACTGAAAATCTTCTTGACAGACGACTCTGGTTTCTATTTAGATCCAAGTGACATCTTTGGTGCTGCACTACACATGCACACTGTTACCAGTAAACCAGTAACAGTTTGATAAAGGAATTTACATGAAACCCATCGTCTCCTTCATCCTTATCTTGATAATACAAAAATATCATCTTTTGGGTTTCACAGAAAAATGCACACACTCCTCACCACCTCATGTTCATCTTCAGAAGAAGAAATTCTTTTTTGATGTTGTAAGTTTGTCTTCTGGGGTTTTTTGTTTGTTTTGTTTTTATTTTTTGGATGTTTTTTTCTCAGGATGTGGAGATCAAGCAGGAAGGAGCACGACACACATTGACTCTCTTCAACTGCCGCATGGACATGGCAGGAAATGTGGACTTCTCGGCAGCGAATGCAAAATCTACAGCTCAGCTCAGGGTCAAAGGTAACAGAAATAAGTTTGTGAAAACATTTACTGGTATTCAGCTGAAAAGCTTCTTTTTACTGGTTTCTGTTTACATTCAAGTGACGTCCTTGATGCTGTACTATATATACACTTGCATAGTTACCTAATTAACCAGATTTTGGTAATAGCTTGATAAAGGAATTTGGATGAAACCCAGCATCTCCTACATCCTGATGGGTTGGCTGAGGAGATTTCCGAAAAGTTAAAAGTTGCAATATGTGAGAATAAGAAATTTATTTCTCATCGATGACACCAGTGGCCATTAGGTGAGCTACAATCAGCATCCTGTTGCTCCCACAAGCAGTGGCACTAACATTACCCAGCTAAGACCACAATTTCACAATAAATGTCACATGCTTTGCAGTAATGCTAGCTTACATGTCCAATTGGAAGAAAGACAGCTCAGTGTCCCATGTTAGCGGACTCCATTTCCAAGCTAGTGTTGCACCCAGCCAGTTCACTTTTTGTCAACAGAAAGTAATTAATACACGTAAATTACTTTACAATTTATACATATAGCACTTTCTTGTTAACAGCAACATCTTTGTTAAGTGCATAAATCTTTCTAGGTGAAGCACATTTGCCAACAGTGTATAAAAAGAGATGCTCAGCCATCCAGCTGAGATAAAGAAGAGTCTGTTGAATTCATGGTTTGTCACACAGGTTTTATCTCATCAAACAAGAGAAAAGGAGCGTGAAGGGATTTTTGAGTTGTCATGTACAAGACATTTCCAACCAACCAACCAAAACCCAACTTTACCTGCAAAAAAACGGTCTATTCACATTTTGTTGTTCCCTTTAACCAGCTAAAATATTTTTTCTACACTGGAGGCAAGTTGGGAGTAAAATTTACATCAGTGAGACATTTATAAGGTATTTTATATATTCTAAACTGTAATAAAACTTCTGTCTTAACAAGTATTCCAGTCAATATTTCAGAACTTGTCTTTCAGCCAATGCAGTGAGGAACATCTTTAAACAACTTGATTTGCTTTGAAAAGAAGTGAAACTTACAACAATTGGCTGAACTGAAGAGTGTAGCATTCAATACATGGCTCTAGTATGACATCTTGTTAAAAGTGTCTTGGTTTAGAAAGAAATAAGAAAATAAAATAGTAGAGAATTAAAACTTATGTATTTTGTTCAGGAAAATCATCTCTCAACAATTTCAAAATTCACAGCTCATATGAAGATAAAGTGAACTCAGACTATCACAGGTTTTTGTAAATGATTTAGTTTATCTTCCAGACCCTCTGGAAGATAAACGAAAACATCTCCAGGGTTTAGGAATACCAACTAAACTCTCAAAAGGTGAATTCACTTGTTCAGATGGAGACTTTTTTTTACAGTGTATATACATTTTAATGTATTTGTAGAAGTCAAGACCTTCTTTCCTGTCAGACGTTGTCTGTATTCTTGAGCAGATAGTGTGAAAATATAAATGCCAGTCTACAGAGATAATCCTGGCAGAGCAGATAACGACTGTAAACTCTTCAGACTGACAGCTCGCTGATTAAACAGTACAGCACTCAGCTCACTCTCAGACAGCCTTTAAGTGGCTGTTGAGGGGCTTTAATTCAGGCATGTGAAGAAGCCTGTTGTAAATAGTTGATGCGCCTTTTTGATCCAAACTGACATTCTGGCTCTCGGTTTGGCCTTCATTACCAAAACTTCAACAACACCAGTTACATGACAGTGTTACAACACAGACAGCTACTAAACCATGATGTCAGCATTTTCTACATGTGACGTTGGGTAACTCCAGCAAGGAGCTCTGCATTTTCCTTTTCCAGGAAAATTGGTGATTGACAGGAGCAGACTGGCGCTCCCCTGATGGGTTTGGCAGAGGTGGGCTCTCAGCCAATCAGGCCCCTTGGTTATTTTAGAAGCCACATGCCTTATCTAGAGCAGGTTTGCAGTGATTGGCAGGGGGGAGGACGCGACCCCATCTCTCACTGGTTCCTGCTGGCCATATACATCTGACAGGTTGCATGCTAATTAGCAAGACCCCCCAATGCCAAGTCCCAGGGCGGCTGGCTTCAGTTGTCCTGAGGGCTTTCAATAGCCTGCCTTCAGCTCAACCACACCATGAGGACTCGCCACTGAGGATTAGCCGTTTCTCTCTGAGGATTTTTGGATCTATTGACCTGTTTTGGGGGGTGTCTAACCATGTCTTCTCCCCAATCCAAAGCCCGAGTGATCGGCCTCACAAGGCCTCTGAAGGATGTAACTGTCACCGCCGGGGAGACGGCCACCTTCGAGTGCGAGCTGTCATACGAAGGTATCGCTGTCGAGTGGTTCTTGGGGGGTACAAAGCTGGAACCAAGCGACAGAGTAAGTCCCAACACACCTGAGTGAGTCATCACAATGTTTCTGTACAAAAACAGGCAAAGACTTGACACTCACTTCCTGACACCTTCCTGACACACAGAAGACCTGTTTACATTCAGTTACTACAGATACTACAGACCTCAGCTCTCATGGTGGTTCTGGTCCAGAGCCAAGGCCGTTTCCTGTCACGTTTGTACACAATGTTCAGTTTTCTTTGCACCAGCCTGTTTCAACTTCAGTCTGTCTTTATATAAGGGCCTGCTGGTGGAGGATCAGGATTCCAGCTGAGCATACGATCCTGGTTTTGAGATAACGCAGGAGGGGAGGCTTTTTCTGCCCCGCAAGCGTTTCTTCGGGGGTTATTTTTAACAGCTGCAGGAGGTGGAGGCACTGGGCAGGTGGCAACAGAAGATATTTGACAGCTTCAGTTTTAAAAACAGGCGATGTGCTGTAAATGTTTTGCCTTGCCTTGAAATTGCGGCTGCTTCCACGTTGAAATAAGCGTTGAAAAGAGCTTACTGTGAGTCTGGGCCTTGAAATGATATCCAGTCATAACGCAGGATTAGATTGATTATTGGTTGTAACTCGAGAACCCTGAGGTTTCCCAGAGACACACGATCTCTCTCTAAATTGTGCAAGCATGATTTACTGCATGTTACATGGTCAACATGAGCAAAGATTCACATGCTACATAAAGTGTACCATCAAATCTGAACATAAAGCCACAAGTATGTATGCATGTATGTTTGATAGCTGTTGAAAAAGTGAGTTATAACATGTAAACATTTGTTATAACATAACATAACAAACATGTACACTAACAGCGTTTTAAAATATTTAATATTCATATCTGAACTATTCCCCACGTTATAATCTCAGGCTAAATTAGTTGTTATGTTGTCCAGTTGTTTAATGGCTCTGGTTTCATCACGGATATATTTGTTTGTTTCCCTTGTTATGAAATGAAGTCAATTGCACCAACAGAGATTGGTGTAATCTAAATTAGTACTAATCAAACTTCAGTTAAACCTGTTTAACTGAACAATCAAAACATATTTCTTTATCCTGGAAGCTTAATTTAAGCAAACTAGTAAAAGCAAACATAAATGTCAGTGTAACTAAAAAGAAAGAAATAATCACTGATTAAACAATGACAATTTCACTGTTACATCTAAGAACAGAACTGTTAAACTAAAAAAGAAAAGACAGTTTTAAAAGAGTTTTTAAAAACCAACAGAATTGAAAACATCCAGGTTTAAAAAGGGCTAAACTGAAATGTAAAGCTTAAAAATGTATCCTGACTAACTTTAAATCATTTGTGTGATAAAAAGAAGGATAAACACAGATTCAATCAATGCTTAATACTAGATAGTAAATAAAAACCATGAAACTGCAAAACTGTTTTGGTCTGGAACTCTACATATATTTTATGCAGTCATATGAATTAATTCTCCAGGAGCCAAATAAAATAACTCAACATGTCACCGCCTTCCCTGCACCAAACAAACAAGCTCTTCAGACACTGGCACTTAAAATGACATAAATAAATACTTTTTTAAAAAAGTGTGTTTCTGAGAAAATCTCAGTAATGTCACTGATCAGATCTGAGGCTAAACTTTAAGATTCAACTGTGATTTAAATTTGAACTTTGAAAATAAATATCTAGTCAACATATTTAGTCTTTTATCAACTCAGAATATGAGAAGAATTACATTTTTTCTGGTAGCAGACACTGAGAAATGTGTTAATGCCTTTATTTTAGCCCATCTCAATCTGCAAATCTCTTTATATTCCACTCATAGAGCAAAAACATTCAATTACTTAATGCTAGTTAAAAAATTAAGTTCCTCAGTTGTTTTTTCACATCATTGACATCTGATTGTTTTTAGAAAACAAAACAACATTGCAACTTTTATTGAGCATTAAAGCATTAAAATTTCACTCATCAGCGCTGAAACTTATGAAGTCAAAAGTTATTCTATCTCTCTTTGCCAGTTATTTAATGAAGATGAAGATAAAAATGAGGACAAGGCAAGAAAAACAGTAAATTAATACTGTACTGTATGTTTCATTCCTCCTTAGTGAGTTATGTAGCTGTGGGTTCAGACAGCTCTGTGATATTTAGTGGGTGGATGTGTGGTAAAACCAGCCACCAGGTGTCAGAGGTCAGGAAGTTTAAACTGGGGGAAGGAAAGCAGCTGCCTGTGTTCGTTTTAGCTGTCAGAGCTCAGCTGACTGACCCTTTGTGCGCTGGAGACATACCAATATAAAACTTCACTCTCAGCTCAAATCTGCGTCCTTTTAAACTGCACAGAAAACGTGCAGGGACAATTAAACCCACATCTTACTGACTGAATGTTTTAGACCTAACAGGTGCAATTTTGGAAAGCATTCTGCCAAATCACAGTCTCTGTGTTTTCTGAACTAAATACAAAAAGGATCACAGACAGAAAAACCCTCAATCTGACTGTCTGGTGGAAGACTTAAGTAACACCTCAAAAAGTTACAGAATCACTTATACTTAAACAACCACATAGGTCGATTGTGCCTTCACTCCAGAACAACCCATAGGAATAGTAATATGCAGCTTCCAAAATTGTTACAAATCACTGTTAAAAAATCTCCTTTACAATACTAAAAGAACCTTAGAAAACAGTTGAGGAAAGAAAAAGGGACCAGGAAGTGTTCTGGCAAGATAAAAACCCTCCTGGTCACTGACTATTGAACCTGACAGGCAACATCCAGGGAAGGTAAACACTGAACTTACTGACTGTCTAAACTTCATAGATGTACTTAAGGAAAGACCAAACCTGAACATACTGACTCTGTAAACCTGACAGGCAGTGTTGCAGGACAGTAAGGCCTCTACTTAGTGACTGTTCTTTTCAAATCAGTATGACATCCAGACTTTTTTGGGATAATGCAGATTTTGCTTTTGTTTGCATACTACATACTACATTTTGGCCAAATCAGTACATAATTCTAATATAGTCAGTGGTTTCAAATGCAGCCAGTATTAAATTTGACAGACGGTGTTCAGGGAGGGTCAAAAGCCCAATACTTACTGACTCTCTAAATCTAACAAGCATTGTTCAGGGAAGTTAAGGCCCTAAAAACGTTTCCATTGAACTGACAGACAGTGTTCAGGGAAGGTACAATCCTCGCTTACTGACCCTGGTAAACCTGACAGTACCTGTAAAACCCTTTTCCTGAAACGCTTACATTTTCTTATTCAGTTAAAACTTACAGACCTCTTTCAATGAAGGTACAACGCTTAGTTACTGACCTGTTATAATTGACAGGGAATGTTCAGGGAATGCAAAACTCTCATTCTTACTGACTCTGAGAGGCAGTATTGAGGGCAGGTAACTTCCCTTTCTGACAAATTATTTAACTTGGCAGGTTGCAACTGGGGAAGATAAAACCCTGACTGTATAAACTGATCGACAAACAGACTGGCAGGCTAAACCATCCTTACTGACTCAGTTGGGTCCTCTGACTCTGACAGACAGTGTTCAGAGCAAGTTAAACCTTTTTGCTGATGCTGCCGTTGAACCTCTAGGTGGTGCTGAAGGTGGAGGGTAATGTCCACAGTCTGACTCTACGGGATGTCCAGCTGAATGAAGCTGGGCAGGTCCGACTCGCTGCCATGGACTTCCAGACTGAAGCCAACCTTATAGTCAGAGGTAAGACATCAACCCCTGCTAATTCTACTGCGCTCTACTGATGATGTCTATTTGAAGTTAGCTTGAAGCAGGTTTTAAAGAGTAACTCAACAACTAATGAAATCACCAAGTGACCTCACCTTACAGTGATATAAAAGTGTACTCCTGGGTGTGTCAGTGCACCGTGTCATCACTGTTGGATATGTTACAGTTACAACAGAGCACATTTCTTGCAAGAGTTGAGGCAGACCTAAAACTGTCAACCAGGTGTTGAGTTACAAAGAGAAGAAGATGGCAAACAAAGACTTTTAATATTCACTTATTTTGTTCAAGAAGATAATCCACAACAATTAACAACTATTAAGTAAACACACTGCTATTTATATTCGATTGAGTGTTAAAAAAAAAACTGCAAAATGTGTTGTTGAGATATAGAGAGGTGTCGTTCAAAAAGTTATTTTTTATTCAGACCAAACAGAAACTAGTACAGTAAACAGTACTCTAGTTTATCGGAGTAGAATTTAAACAGGTACTCTGCTTGTTTTTGTGTCCGTTCAGAGCCGCCAGTGGAGTTCACGAAGCCTCTGGTGGACCAGACGGTGGAGGAGGAAGCCACCGCCACACTTGAGTGTGAAGTTTCCAGAGAGAATGCAGAGGTACAATGGTTCATGAACGGACAGGAAATCCGCAAGACCAAGAAATACGAGATGATCGTTGATGGCTGCAAGAGAACGCTGCTCATCCACGACTGCACTCTGGATGACTCAAGGACATACACTTGTGACTCAAAAGACTTCAAAACCTCCTGCTTCCTCAATGTTGAACGTGAGTACAGCTACAAGGTGGAAATTATAAATTGATATTCATTAAATATCATTACAAATTTAGGATAAACTCCAGGGAGAGTTAAAAAACCCTCTTTAAGAGGTTGGAAACTCATAAATATTAAGGAACCCCTCAAAACCGTCAAGGAATCACTCAAAGGATAAAGGAACCCCCTACAAGAGTTAACAAACCCTTTATTTTTATAAGGGTTTGTTAACTCAAGGAACCCCCGAAAAAGGAATCCCCTGTTAGCATTAAGAGACCACCCATCTTCATCGTCCTTCAAAAATGTAAAGGACCCCTCATAAATGCTAACTCGAAAATCATATTTTAGAGCAGGAACCCACTGTTATAGTTAAAGGAGTCATTAGAGTTAGGGGACCCCTTTAAAACACAAGGAAGCCCTTGTTAGCCTTAGCAGATTCTGCAGCAGATTGGGAACCTAATAAAAGTTAAAGAACCCTCTCTAACAGGTAAGGAACCTCCCAGTAGTGTTAAAGTTCCTCGTACAAAAGCTAAAGGACCTTCTATAAGAGTTAAGGAACTCCTTATAAGACTTTAGAAACCCCCTTATTTGAGTAAAGGGAAAATGGTTAATGGACAAAAAGTAAAAAGCTCCCTTTTTGGAGTTAAAGGATTCCTTCAATAAGTTAATGAACCAAGATAAAAGCCAAAGAATCTTTATAATTCTAAAGAAACTCCCAATAAGATTTAAGGAATCCCTTACTATAGTTAAGGAACCCCTTAGAAGCTAAAGAGCGATCTACAAGAGACAAGGAACCTTTTCTAAGACTAAAAAAGAACCATCAAAAAAGCTAAAGACACCTCTGTAAGAGTTAAGTAACCCTTTACAAAATAACCAACCAACATTCATTAGAGTTAAACAAAACTCAGAACAATTTTGGGACTCCATAAAAGCTTGACGACCAATTACAAAGACTCAAATATGCAAAATTCAATGAAAAAACAAATTAACCCTCTATAAGAGACAGAGACATTAAGACAAAAAAACCCTCATTATAGTTAGAGGCCCTAAAAAAGTTTAAGGACCTCCTAATAAAGGCCTCTCTCTTTTTGTGTCGACAGCTCCACATGTCGAGTTCTCGAAGCCGCTCCATGATGTCGAGGTCAGAGAGAAGGAATCTGCCAGGTTTGAATGTGAAGTGTCCAGAGAAGACGCCAAAGTGAGCATGCCTGTTTAATTCATCAGCTCACATGAACCATCAGTGACGGTTTTTGATCGTGGTTCAGTTTTTAACCTATATCCCTCTGCCACTGTCTCGCAGGTCCGTTGGTTAAAGGATGGAAGTGAAATCAGAAAGGGGAAGAAGTACGAAATTATTGCCCAAGGTCGCCAACACATCCTCATCATCCACAAGTCTGTGTTTGACGATGAGGCTGAATATGAATGTGACGCAAAGACCACCAAATCCTCCGGCATGCTCACTGTTGTTGGTAAGAAGAGAAATCTTAATCCTCAGTTTCATGTTACTGACCCTCAGCTTCCCAACACAGCCACAAACTGATGCCAATGTAACTAATAACTGTCACAACTGCTAGTCTAAAGGCTTTTTCAGACCTGTGTAGTTCAGTCGGGTTGTTTCTGGTTGGTTTTGCTCCACAGCAGTTGTACTGTGGCCAAAACAACCACACACAGACCCTTTAGACGAAGTGGTCACTGTTCATTTGTGGTGGGAACTAAATCCAAATTCCATCTGTTCCAGACCTCTGACCTCTTTCATACTTTGACCATGAAACAGCTATTAAAATGAGTTCTATGTGGTATGAAAATATCTTAAAAAGTCTTAGATTTATCTTGATGAAGCAGCAGAAACCCTGTTTTCAGGACTTTCTTACTGTGTTTACCTTCTTGCTCCTGCCCTGGACTCATCTCACCAATAAGCAGAGTGAACATTTTCACCTGGCTTATAGTGATGCATTTTGGTTCCCTTGAATTTTTCTCTGTGTGAGAAGAAACCAAACCAAGTTTACCATCATCCACTGAGTTAGACCAGAGCAAACCAACTATAGGTTTGAAAAAGCCCAAAACCTCACAAGAATGGTCATTGCTCTTCTTCATGTAAAATAGTCCAATTCAGAGTCATGGGTTACTGAGTTCATTTAACTTGTTTGTTGGTGATAATTATGGTTAATGAGAAATCATTATGATCACAATTGAATTTTTACAATAAGAGTAAAATACTAAAAGATCAAAAACAGCCAATCCCCAAATTTAGTTAATGATAAAGGATACTGATATTGAAGGTTATTGATAATATGGATATGATGTATGTTACTCTTTCCATTTTCAATAAGAACATTAAAACACTATTTTGTACCATATGTATGTTGGCTTCTCATATAAAGAACACTTGATTAACTAAACCAGCTGAAGACCATTTGTATTCTTACTAGAATTTGTTATGTACAGTATTTCAATTATCAGGGGGCAATTTCTTTTCTACTGACCTGTAATTTTGCAAGACAATACAGCAATAAAGGGTCAAAAGTCATCAGTCATCATCATCATCACAGTTCAAATCTGACCATGCTGCTGCTTCTCTATTCACAGAGGAGGAGGCGAGGTTCATCAAGAACCTGTCTAACGTAGAGGGAAGCGAGATGGACAGTGTGAAGCTGATATGCGAGGTGTCCAAACCCAGCGCTGATGTCAGATGGTACAAAGGAGATGAGGAACTGCCAGAGGGTGGCCGCTATGACCAGATCGTGGACGGGAAGAGAAGGATCCTCCTCATTCAGGACCTGAAGATGGCTGATGCCGGAGAGTACAACTGCAGGCTTAGTCCCAGCATCAAAACCTCCGGAAACCTGAGAATTAATGGTACAAGAAGATATACAAAACAAAAAAACATGATTGGTATTGATTGATTGATCACTTCTGAATGCACCAGTGGTGGAAAGTAATCAAGTACATTTACTGAAGTACTGTACTTAAGAACAATTTTGTTTGATTTATTTAACAGCTTTAGTTACTTTTCAGATGCAGATTTGACACAATGGATAATAAAACAAGCTTTTAAAATACAACACATTGTTAAAGATGAAACCAGTGGTTTCCAACCTTTTTGGCTTTTGACGTCTTACAAAAAGCAGTGTGTAGTCGGGGTCACATTTCACATGTCTATGAGTTGTTAACAGCTCCACCAAATAGTGATTTTTCCCTCTAAACTTCTCACATGCTTTCATTTCAATAAATGTTCAAATGATCCAATATTTCAGCAAAAATCAAAGATTAGAGAAAAAGTCCAAAAACTGAAAACAGATTTGTGTATCAGAACTTTGTTTTTTCTTCTTTCCTCTCCAATTAATCATCTCACGACCCCTCAGATTTATCTGCTGACCCTTTGGAGGGCCCAGGGACTAAACTAGCTAACTGTATATAAAGTAGTGTAAACTAGCTCCACCTCCAGCAGCTACAACAGTAACATGCTGCTCTAACACTGATGCTTCAGTATTAATAATCTAATGATGTCATATATAATAATATATCAGTCAGAGGAACCAAACCACTACTTTTACTGCAATACTTTAACTACATCAAGCTCATAATACTTTTCATGCAGGATTTTTACCTGTAATGGAGTATTTTTACATTATTGTATTGGTACTTTTAGTAAAGGATATGAATTCTTCTTCCACCACTGGGATGTGCTGAGGAGGCTCTGGAACCTCTATATATAATAATATGATATAAACTTTATCTTCCTGTGCTTCAGAATTGGCTGCTGAGTTCATCTCCAAGCCTCACAGCCAGGAGGTGGTGGAGGGCGAGAAGGCGGAGTTCACCTGCTCTGTATCAAAGGAAACCTATGAAGTCAAATGGCTGACACATGACAAGGAGCTGGAGGCAGGAGACAAGTATGAGATGATCAGTGACGGCAAGAGACGGACACTGGTCATCAAGGACTGTGAACCCAAAGATGAGGGCATATACGTGGTGATGATTGGCCCGAACAGAGTCAGTGTTGACCTCACCGTGCTTGGTAAGCCGTTCCTTTCTGCTTTTTTAACATTAAAATAGCTTCCATTTGCAGACTGTTTATTTGACTCTTCACTCTCTGATCTGTATCAACAGAGAAACTGAAGATCATCACACCACTGAAGGACATTGAAGCAAAAGAAAGTGAGGAGGTCGTCCTGAACTGCGAGGTGAACACTGAAGAAGCGAAGGCCAAGTGGCTGAAGAACGAGGAGACTATCTTCGAGAGCAGCAAGTACGTGATGGTCCAGAGAGACAGCGTCTTCTCCTTGAGGATCAAAGATGCCCAGAAGGGAGACGAGGCCCACTACAGCATCAACTTGACCAATCATAGAGGGGAGCACGCCAAGAGCTCCTGTAACCTCACTGTCAAAGGTCAGTGATTTACACCAACATGTTGATGTCATGTTTAGGTTCAGAATAATAGTTCATGTAAAATAAATTACTGTAGCTGATAGAGATTTAATATTGAGGTCAAATTTTCACATCTTGCTTAAGTTTAAAGTGTTTGTGTTGTGATGTTTGTATTGCTCAGAGGAGAGTCTGAGGATTGTGGTTCCTCTGGAGGACATTGACACTCAGGAGAAGAAGACTGTCAGCTTCTCTTGTAAGGTCAACAGACCCAAAGCCACTCTGAAGTGGATGAAGGGCGGTGAGGAGATTGTCTTCAACAAACGCATCGTCTACAGAGTCGACAAAGAGAAGCATACACTTACCATCAAAGACTGCTTGATGTCCGACGAGGGCGAGTACACCGCCGTGGCAGGAGACGACAAATCCACAGCCGAGCTGATCATCAGTGAGGCACCAACAGATTTCAACACGCACCTAGAGGACCAAACAATCACTGAGTTTGCAGACGCAGAGTTCACATGCAAACTGACGAAAGAGAAAGCTGACGTCAAGTGGTACAGAAACGGACGTGAGATCAGAGAAGGACCAAGGTATGTCATCATGCCACGGTCAATCATTTTAAACTCCACTGGACCCTCCATCTTAACAAAGTTATGTTTGGTCCAAGCTTTGTTCACACACAGAGCCTTGTTTTGATTTCAAGTGTCAGGAGTTTTGTCACATACAATATTTGAGTCCAGGGTTTGAATGTTTAATTCAGTGGAAACATCTTCTGGAACAGCCTGATACACAATATATATGATACTAAGATACAGACACAGCGAATGGACATGATAAAGAAACTGAACTAAAGGTGTCAATGCAGACTTAAGAGGTAAAAAAAGGAAACAATGTCAGATACGTTTAAAATCAAAGATAACAACAAATCTTATTATGAAAAGCCAACAAAACAGAATATACAAGACTTGTCTTTAGTTAAGACTTTAACTTTAAGTATTCTCCTTGTTTTCAATGTTAAGGGCATTTAACATTGCACAGGAAGGAATTCCTGAGAGCCTTGAAATGCACATGCAGGGACATGACTGGAGTTTCATTTGTGCCACTTAATTATTTCAACAGAAATGAAAGAAAATCAACAACAAAATGCTATTGTTCTGTGTATCCAGTTACTTTGAAGCAAGTTTTGGTACTTTCATATGTCAGGAGAGCTTATCCTCTTGTACAGGAATGTTTTAAGTGACCAGCATCTGAATAAACACATAAACACACTTCTGTGAAGTTGAAACACTTAACTCGAGTAGACACATCTAAAGCTACCTCATGATAATCTGCACCTGTTCACATCCATTTGCATCTTTTTATTGAATTTGTTTGTAGTGACATTGATTCTAATTTCCACCTTAAGTCTAAAGTACAAAACTCAAGAATACATTTTAGAGCTCTGACATGTGACAAAAGTCACTTTGTGTCTGAAATTATGTGAATTGCATTTGATGTGCTTTATCATTCACTGAATGTACTCAGTTCTGATGTGTTTGCTAAAATAATGATAATAATTTCTTTTTTCAGATACACAATTAAGAAAGATGGAAAGATTTGCACCTTGATTATCAAGGAGTGCAGACCAGACGATGAATGTGAATACGCTTGTGGCGTAGATGAAAAGAGATCCAGAGCAAGGCTATTTGTTGATGGTGAGCTCCTCAAAATTTACTGTATTAACTGTTCCTGTTCTGCTTTTACTGTCAATGAACTCTCATCATGATTGTACCTTACAGAGACCCCTGTGGAGATCATCAGACCACCACAGGATGTGTTCGAACCTCCTGGCACAGATGTTGTGTATGAGGTGGAGCTCAACAAGGACAGAGTGGAGGTGAAATGGTTGAGGAACAACATGACAGTTGTTCAGGGAGACAAATACCAAATGATGAGCGAGGGTAAAGTCCATAGACTGCAGGTCTGTGAGATCAGACCTCGAGACCAAGGAGAGTACAGAGTCATCGTCAAGGACAAAGATGCCAAAGCCAAGCTGGAGCTGGCAGGTAAGTAATTAACAAGAAATAAAATATTCATTGTACAATTAAATTTCAAAAAGTCACAAGATTTTGGTGGTTAAGGTTCCTTTAAATCACACATCATCAATCATCAAACAGAGATACATTTAATTCATTTAAGCTATGGAATGTAAGTAATCAAATTAAAGTTTTGTTTCTTTAAAAGGAAGAAAAAATTTGAAAAACATTTTGTTGGTCAGTACTGAATATTCCCATTACATTTTGTAAAGATTATCCAAAGGCAGAGTTCAGTATCTGCATTTTTTATGTATTATGTGGTCAAATAAGCTACCTAAAGCACATATATAACAACTTTTCTGTTACCCAGTTTGCAAGCCGCCCACTTGACCGCATCTGTAGTTACTGCTGATAAATTACTTGAGTGAACAAATAAAATAGAATTCCAGGCTGACGGAGAACATATATCCAGGTGTTCTTGTCTCCATGACAACGTCTACCCCCTCCCTCCTCTTGCAGCTGTGCCTCAGATAAAGACCACAGACCAGAGTTATGTCACAGATGCTGGAAAGCCCATCACCATGGCAGTTCCCTACAGTGCATACCCAAAAGCGGAGGCTGACTGGCAGTACAACAGCTCAAGTCTTCCCAAAGACAACATCCACACCTCTGCTGACCGCACAGAGTACCGCCTGAAAGATCCCAAGAAGGATGACCAAGGCCGCTACAAGATCATCATCAAGAACAAACACGGAGAAGGAGAAGCCTTCATCAACCTGGAAGTTATCGGTGAGTTCTCTGACACAAAGATGTGACTTGTTTGTTACCATACAGGAATTTTTTGCATAACATGTTGAGTTTAGCTACCACAGGTTTTCATGTGGTTAACATTAAGATAACATGAAAATACTTCTTTAACTTATCAAATTTACTGAGTGAGAAAATTACATTAATGTTAGATGTTGGAACCACAGCTCCTAAAAGGTTGAGGGTTAAAATGACCAGAATCGTGTTTCAGGTTTTCAGAAACAAGAGCTCTTTAAAGAAATAACAACAATTAAAAGTCACTTAAAACAGCTGAAGTGTGTATTTCCAACAGCTTTCCTAAAATTTCAATCACAATATATGTGTCTGAAAATCCTTTTAATTGAGTCCATGTTATGCTGAAGACATTTTTTCTTCTACACCTGATCTCCAGATGTTCCAGGACCTGTGAAAAACCTGCAGGTAGTCGACACTGCCGATGGTGAGGTCAGTCTGGCGTGGGACGAACCGGAGAGCGACGGAGGCAGCAAGGTCATCAGCTATGTGGTGGAGAGACGTGATGTGAAGCGCAAGACCTGGACGCTGGCCACTGACCATGCTGAGAGCCCGGAGTACACAGTGACTGGACTCCAGAAGGACTCCATGTACCTATTCAGAGTCTGTGCTCGCAACAGAGTCGGCAGTGGACCCAACGTAGAGACCGACAAACCTGTACAGGCCAAGAACAAATTTGGTGAGAATGATTTTGTATTTTTCTAAAAAGTAAACAGTCCAATCACACTTCATAAACTATGATGCTTTACTGAAACAGAAAGCTCACAGGAGGGTCAGATATGTCTTTATATGTTGAATTGGTAAAAAGGATTTAAACATGATATAATAGGTATTTTTTATTTATATGTGTGTATGTGAACAATAGTGGTCCAAGAATTGATCTTTGAGGTACACCAAAATCTAATACCCCTATCCATCAGAGCATTGCTCTCATTTTACTCAGTTTTCCTCCGTTTATCATTGTGTTCAGATGTTCCTGAAGCTCCACTGAACGTGAACGTCAGCAATGTCAACAAGTTTGGCTGCACCGTCTCCTGGGAGCCTCCTGAGTCAGACGGAGGTTCTCCCATCACCTCTTACATCGTTGAGCTGCGTGACAGGACATCGGTGAAGTGGTCACCGGTCCAGTTAACCAAAGCTGATGAGCTCAGTGCCATTATCAATGACGTCATTGAAAATAAAGAGTACATCTTCAGAGTCAAAGCTCAGAACAAAGCCGGCGCCGGCAAGCCCAGTGCTGCCACACATCCCGTCAAGATCATGGATCCAATCGGTGAGTCTGTCTAGCTGAAATTATGAATTCTGTTATTTTAGGGAGTTATATAAGTATATAGTATATAGGTCTGTATCTAACCCTTAGTCGTTATCTTACATTGCATTAACATTAATATTTAAATGTTTCAGAACGCCCAAGTCCCCCTCTGAACCTGGTCTGGCAAGACCAGACCAAGAACTCAGTACAGCTCACCTGGGAGACTCCTCAGAATAACGGAGGCAGCATGATCACTGGATACATCATCGAGCGCTGCGAAGATGGCACTGATAAGTGGCTGCGCTGCAATGCACGCCTCTGCCCCGACCTTGTCTACAAGGTACAGCTGCAAGCTTATGAAACTCTGAAATAAGACCTAAAAATACATGTCTGAATTTAATAAACTCAAAGTTTTCTAACTGATCCCTTTAAAAAACTCTTACGGGAGTAATTTGCTTCTATGTTTACTGAAACACTTCCGTGTACATAATCCAGCAGCTGCTTCATGCTTTACTATTGTCAGATTCATTCTCTAAAATAAATTTGCTCACTTGATCAGTTTTTACTTGACGTTTCTTTGTTTTTCAGCACGTTAAATTTGATATTTGTTGTTTCAGGTTTCTGGTCTGAAATATGGAACAAAGTACAACTACAGAGTGCTTGCTGAAAATGCTGCCGGAGTGTCTGACCCATCGAACATCATCGGACCTCTGCTGGCCGACAACCCGCATGGTGAGACAGACAGTGTTTTTTTATTGTCACTGAGTCTTTAATCTTTTTCATTGTGAGTTTTTAATGTTCATTTTATAAAGAGAGCTTTTTCCTGTACCCATCATACCCATTTTACCCATCATGACTATCTCTCCTCTCTCCAGTCGGTCCGACCTTCGACCTGAGTGCGTTCAAAGATGGCCTGGAGGTGATCGTCCCTCATCCTCTCACCATCAGAGTCCCCATCACCGGATACCCAACACCCGTCGCCAAGTGGACCTTTGGAGAGAAGGAGCTGACTGCCGAAGATGAACGCATCACTGTGACAACCAAGTCCACATTTGTAGAACTCATTGTCACACCAAGCGTTCGCCCGGACAAAGGCACCTACACCCTGCAGTTGGAGAATGATGTCACATCTGTCTCCGGAGAGATTGAGGTCAACGTCATCGGTATGCCATGAAAACAAAAATACTTATTTTGACAGAAAACATTTCAGTAATACCGAACAAGTCTGAGGAAACAGTTGAGCTGAAGCATTTTGTGATGAGTAACATGCAGATTAAAGAACATTTAACAGGACAAAGCCTGCTTGTTATGGGTTAAGGTTGTGGCATCACGTACGTCACA
Organism: Euthynnus affinis; assembly: GCA_029490765.1. Classification (NCBI taxonomy): domain Eukaryota; kingdom Metazoa; phylum Chordata; class Actinopteri; order Scombriformes; family Scombridae; genus Euthynnus; species Euthynnus affinis. The sequence continues at coordinate 30,961,246 of CM055850.1, forward strand.
GTACTGTAAATCTGTCTGTGTCCTCCAGCTGCACCCAGTGCTCCAAAGGATTTCAAGGTTCCAGAGGTGACCCGGCAGCACGTCCATCTGAGCTGGGAAGCTCCAGAGCATGACGGAGGAAGTCCTTTGACCGGCTACCAAGTGGAGAAACGGGACGTATCCCGTAAGACCTGGGTCAAGGTACGAGATTAGCGTCCACATACTTAACATAGTATCTATTTAATCACCTGTAATCATTGTTTTTTTAATTACAGACTTTTACATAAGTCTCATGTAAAATGGTTACAGTGATAAATGCTTAGAAATTCATAAGCATGATGCAAATCAAAAACAGCCAAACCAGTCAAGTGAAGGTCAGTCTTTGTTGGATTCTTCATGTCAGAGAGAAACTCTTAAACTTGTTTTCTGATTATTGTCTGGTAATTCTGAGTTTTCCCTTGTTCAGGTGGTCACAGGTATCCAGGATCAGGAGTTCACAGTCACAGATGTGGTTGAAGGGAAGGAGTATCTGTTCCGAGTCACGGCCTGCAACAAGTGTGGACCAGGAGAGCCAGCATACATTGACGAGCCTGTCAATGTCTCCTCTCCCGCAAGTGAGTCTTTGTATTCAACACATTAACCAAATATTATGATAAGTCTTTTTCTATCTTTCAGTTTGACAAAGTCTGAAGTTTACTTCCATAATTGAAATGAATGAAATATAATTTAAAAAACACAAAGGATTTAGATATCATGAGAGGATGGGTCTTAGAAACTTTCTTAGAAATTTTCTAACCCCATGTCTTGTTTCCCCTTCAGCCGTCCCCGATCCTCCAGAGAACCTGAGGTGGAGAGATAAGTCAGCCAGTGGCATCTTCCTGACCTGGGAGCCCCCGAAGTATGATGGTGGTAGCGGCATCAGAGGCTACAATGTGGATCGCTGCCAGAGAGGAACCGATAAATGGGAGCCCTGCGGAGACATGGTTCCTGAGCTGAAGTTCCAGGTGACAGGTCTGATCGAGGGCCAGTGGTACTCCTACAGAGTCCGAGCCCTGAACCGACTTGGAGCCAGCCGACCCTGCAAGCCCACTGATGAGATCCAGGCTGTTGATCCCAAAGGTAAAGGCGGTCAGAGCAGATCAGATCAGATCGTTTTCCTGTATGAAGAATCTGAGGGATTTTTTAACATTCACAATATTTGAGCCCAGTCACAATTATCTTGAGGCAGTGGAGTTCTTCAAAAGGAAATAAAACCTTTATACTGAAATACTAAAACTGCACCACCAAATTTATGTGTACTGGCAGAATCAAGAGCAACATAATCAAAATAACCAAAGAAAGTGAAGTTATTTTAGTGTCATTGTTGTGATGACCAATATACACCAAATACTGTGGACTGCTGGTAAAATACACATTAATCATGGAGGAAGGTGGTGATGACATGATTAAATTAACACAGACAAAAAAGAGGAAACACATTTCACAGTTCTTTAAGGATTGTATTTTATTAAATCTTACTGTTGATTATGTATCTGTGCAGAGCCTCCAGAGATCCAGCTGGATGCCAAGCTGCTGGCCGGTCTGACCGCCAAGGCCGGCAAAAAGATCGAACTCCCAGCCGAGGTGACTGGAAAGCCAGAGCCCCGTGTGAAATGGACCAAGGCCGACTTGGTCCTCAAAGCAGATGACAGGGTATCCATCGACACAAAGCCAGGACACTCCACTGTCACCATCGCCAAGACCAAGAGAGATGACAGCTCCACCTACATTATTGAGGCCACCAACAGCAGTGGTCGCGCCACAGCCACCGTTGATGTCAACATTCTCGGTGAGCTAGATAACAGCCGATGGTGCTAAAATGGAATGTAAATTAAGTGTTTCACAATGATTTCTTCTCTCCTGGTGAATTCATTTTCAAATATAACGTCTCCTCACAGATAAGCCAGGGCCTCCTGCTGCCTTCGACATCTCTGAGATAACCAATGAGACCTGCTTACTGTCCTGGAACCCTCCACGTGATGATGGTGGCTCCAGAGTCACCAACTACATTGTTGAGCGTCGAGCTGCAGACAGCGAAGTCTGGCACCGGCTGTCCTCCACCATCAAACATACCACATACAGAGCTGTGGATCTGGTCAAGTTCAAGGAATACATCTTCAGAGTCTTTGCTGAAAACCAGTTTGGTGTTGGACCACCAGCTGAACACCCATCCATCATCGCCAGATATCCCTTCGGTAGGTCATCTGAGGAGAGTGTAGGGTCCTGCTTACAGTGTGAATTTGTATTATACTGTAAAGATTCATTAAGTCACAGTTGTAAGAGTATATTAACACTTAATGTAACTTTACACCATTTAGATTGGACAGAAGAATGACTCAGGCTAGATTACTTCTCAGCCAGTCAGTTTTTTGGATTTGTGAAGAGTTCTAGTTTAAAAAGTGGAGTGCTGATGACATTTGGTGAGGTGTTTTAATCTGAGTGTTGTGGCTAACATCCCTCCTGCCCTCTCCTCAGACACTCCTGGAGCTCCATACAAGCTGGAGGGATCCGACATTGCCAAGGACTCCCTGACTCTGACCTGGTATGAGCCAGATGAGGATGGAGGAAGCCCCATCACTGGATACTGGGTAGAGAGATATGAACCCGACCATGACAAGTGGATTAGATGCAACAAGCTGCCCATCAAAGATACTAACTACAGGTGAGCCTGACTGCTCTACTGTCTGATATCTTAAGTTTCATACTGTACTTCATTGATAAATGCTAATGTGTCATTGTGTTTGTTTGTGTTTTCCTCTGCAGAGTCAAAGGTCTTCCCACCAGGAAGAAGTACAAGTTCAGAGTCCTGGCTGAAAATCTAGCTGGAACTGGAAAACCCAGCAAGGAGACCGACCCGATCCTTGTCAAAGATCCTATTGGTACAACACTTTATATTCATTTTTATCTAATAATTAATTACATGTGACTAAAGTTTGACAGTTGTTGTCTTGTTGTTACTCTTAATCTCACTCTAAAATCTAAAATGTGTTTTCTAGATCCTCCATGGCCCCCTGGCAAACCCACAGTGAAGGATGTAGCTAAGACTTCCTGCTTCTTGATGTGGACCAAACCGGAGCATGATGGTGGAGCAAAGATCGATGGCTACATCATTGAGATGCTGAAGAGCGGCACAATGGACTGGATCCGTGTGGCCGAGGACATCAACATTGTGGAGCATTTCCTGAAGGGCCTGATGGAGAAGCAGGAGTATTCATTTAGAGTGCGAGCAGTCAATGTGGCTGGAGAGAGCGACCCTAGCGAGCCCAGCGACCCCATCCTCTGCAAGGAGAGACTCAGTAAGACAAACTGATATTGTGTTGTGGCTATTTCACGAGTAATGCAGCGTTTTTTTGACAATGTGATCTGGTATTTGGCAGAGAATGATCAAAACTATTAAGTGGTGGTCAGACAGAGCAAGATCAGTGACAGAGGATATAACGATGTTAAGATCATAAGACATAATTAAATCCAAGGTGTGTTGGTATGTCAACATGCTGTTTAAAAGTCATACATTCTTATTATTCTGAAAACTCTTTGGCTCTTCTATCTGCCAGATTATGAACATGTATGTTAGAATCAACAATTAAAATGCAGGTATCATAGCTCCTATGAATGACAGATAGTAGGTCTGAGAATTCAATTAAAAAGGAGGAGGCATGTCAAACTGACATTTTGGACTGTAAAATGCTGATTATCATAAACTCAACATGTTAAATAACCCACTTCATTCTTTCACAAATTCCTCAGACCCCCCTTCGATTCCTCGCTGGTTGGATGTTGTCAGCATCAGCAGGAACAGTGCTGAGTTAAAGTGGACAGTCCCAGAGCGTGATGGAGGCTCACCCATCACCAACTATGTGGTGGAGAAGCGAGATGTCAGGCGTAAAGGCTGGCAGACTGTGGACACCACAGTCAAGGAGCTGAAGTACACTGTGTCTCCGCTCAATGAAGGATCGCTGTACGTGTTCCGCGTTGCAGCTGAGAACGCCGTCGGTGTCGGTCCATTCTGCGAACTGGAGGACTCTGTGCTGGCCAAAGACACTTTCAGTAAGTTAGAAAGGAATTTATGCCATATAGAGACCATTTTTTTATTGTTTATCTGTCTTGTTTTAAAAACAACACAGAGAGAGAGGAAGTTAAGGTGTTTGCTCCATTAGTGTAGGCTGAAAACATTTTGTTTGTTCATTGCAGCTACTCCTGGGCCACCATATGCCCTCGGTGTCAGTGCTGTGACCAAAAGATATGTGGACCTGCATTGGGAGGCGCCCAAAAATGATGGTGGCAGACCCATCCTCAGGTAGGGTTTCAGTCCTGAAAACATATTTCCAGTTTTAAGTAAAAGTAACTTTCAAAATACTCCATTTCTTACTCCAAGTAAAAGTAAATATTATGCTGAATAGGTCCTTTCAGAGTGTTATATTATTATACATTTTATGACACTGGATTATTATGATCATTGCAATGTATGATTAGCATGTTAATGTTGTAGCTGGTAGAAGTGCAGCTCATTTTAAGTGTTTTATATACTGTTGGTGGTTAAATCTGTAAAAGGCATCATATTTTAGATGATCATATGTTTTTTTATGTAAAAGCATAATGTGTAAGATAACAACAATTGACCTGCAACAGTTTCCATAGTCAATTTATTTTTTTAGTCCATTTTGAAACAAAAATGCAAAAAAATTCACTAGTTCTAGCATCTCAGATATGAGGGTTTGACGTTTTTCTCTGAATGAATCCAGAAAATAATCAACAAATGAATTGATTATGAAGACAACAGTTCAGTTCAATAAATTAAATTTGTAGTAGAAGTATAAAATATTATATAGATAATTATATAGACAATTAAAATACTCAAGTGAAGTACCTGAAATTATACTGTACAGTACTCCAATGATCTTAATAACAATGATCTTAATACTGATCTGAATTCTTGATATCCAATTGTGTATTTTAAAAAAAGGTTAGATTTGACTAAAATGTAAACGGGACATGTTGTAGCAGCAGTTTTATTTCCTCATGATTGGTGCTTTGTTAGGGTATGAACCTTGTCTTTCATTGACTCTATTCCGCAGGTATTCCGTGGAGAAGAAGGAGAAACTCGGAACTCGCTGGGTGAAGTGTGGCAAGACTTCAGGTCCTGACTGTAAATACAGAGTGACAGATGTCATCGAGGGAACAGAAGTTCAGTTCCAGGTCCGCGCTGAGAACGAGGCCGGTGTCGGACATCCGAGCGAGCCCACTGAGATCCTCACTATTGAAGATCCAACAGGTAAATTGTTAGATCTGACATCAGATGAAGAAATTCCTTCCTCAGTAATGACTAATAAATTACAATAAGTGTTAACAGTGGAAATTCAGTCTAAAAATGTCTCTGATAGATGTTGTAGATAGCAACAACAACATCTGTGAAAGATGCTTTTGGTTGCTTTTAGTTACAAATTATCTGTCACTGTCAAACCATCTGCAATCACTGACTTACAGTACCAGCCACTCCCTAGCAATATATCCATTGATTCCATTAGTACAGATCTGTATGGGTCCTGTCATGGACCAGATACATCTGTATTTGGAGAGACCTTCACACAAGTGTTCTGTTTCTTTCTCTCTTTGATCATCTGTTTTCTTATTAAAATCTCATTTAAACTGAATATACTACTGCGGCTGTGGCTCAGGAGGTAGAGCGGGTCATCCTCTAATCCGAAGATTGGTGGTTTGATTCCCGGCTCTTCCAGATCCGCATGTCAATGTGTGTGAATGGGTGAATGTGATTTGTAGTGTAAAAGCCCTTTGAGTGGTCAGAAGACTAGATAAGTGCTATACAAGTATGGTCCATTTACTTGTCTGTTATCTGTTAGGAAACTCAATAAATAGAGTTTTGAAATAAAACTGTCTGTCCTGTCCCCTCCAGGTGTCCCATCTCCACCCATTGAGCTGCATGTGACTGGAGCCAGCAGGGACTTCTTGTCCATTGCCTGGAAACCTCCTCAGAGGGATGGCGGTTGCCCCATTACTGGCTACCACATTGAGATGTGCGAGGCTGGAACAGAGAAATGGATGAGGGTCAACTCCCGTCCAGTGAAGGAGCTGAAGTACCGGGTTGAGGAGGGCATCGTCCCCGAGAAGGAGTACATCCTGAGAGTTAGAGCCATCAATGCTGTCGGAATCAGCGAGCCGTCCGACATCTCTGAAAACGTCTTTGCCGCAGACTCTGACTGTAAGACCGTCTACTGGACCCTCTGATGCTAGCTTAACATTAACACAGTTATTTTATTTGACACCTGCTGTTTTCTATGTTTCTAGGCAACCCGACTCTTGAATTCCAGACTCTGGACCTGGTTGTCGTGGAAACAGAGAAGCTGCACATCCCAGTTCCCTTCAAAGCCGTCCCCTCACCCAGAATCACCTGGCACAAAGATGGCAAGGAGCTGAAGGCTGACGAACGCCTTGGCTTCAGGTCAGTGCAACATTTCGTCAAATTCAGACTGTAAATTTATTCAAATCAGATATAAACTAAGAATGCAATTACTATCAATCCTATCAATATTCAGAGTTTATTTTAGTTTCCATTCAGTCACTGAGTCTATGTTATTTCACAAACATTAACCAGTAAAGACAGTCAGTTATTTTCTTTATTGCTTTTTTTACTGTTTGAGTGTTAAAAAAAAGTTTCCAACACAAAAACATCAGCAAATCTAATCCATTATCACATATCAGATTCAGAATAATTGATATCTGTCATCTGAAACCTGTCTGTATCTGATTGGCCTGTTCTTAGTCAGTCTGAGCAGCAGTGACTGATGGGATTATTTGTGCTCAACAGGAAGGAGTATACTTGCTGTCACCTGGAGGTTGACAGCAGTCTTCACGCTGATGCTGGACAATACAAAGTAACTCTGGAAAACAAACTGGGAGCCGCCAGCGCCACCATCAACGTCAAAGTCATCGGTACTCAAACACATTCACATCACAACTCTGAACCAATCACAAAGCTCACTGAACATTTTCTTCTTCTAAACTTTTCTGACTTTTCTCTGTGAGGTTTTCTAAACATCACGATCTCTTTACATCTGCATTTGTGGGTGAATTTCATTCACAAAAATGTTCCCAACGAGCGAAAAAAAGACACATAAGTATCAACAGTCATCTCAGAGGAGATGAAACAATTAGAAATGCCACTTCAGGACAAATCTGGTCATGTGAATTCTTCTTGCATGATGTCCGTTCTAATGAACTCTCCGCAGCAGATCATTTTTAATGTCTCTGTCTTCAGGTCTTCCTGGTCCCTGTAAGGAAATTGTGGCCTCAGAGATCACCAAGAGCTCCTGTAAAATGTCCTGGGATCCTCCTGACTACGACGGTGGCACCCCAATTCTTCACTACGTCCTGCAGGTTTTTAACATGTTTTTATTAATGCTGGTCTTTGAAAATGATATTGTTCATATTTCTTTAGTTCATTATTCACGTTTTCCTTTGCTCTCTGGTAGCGGCGTGAGGCCGGCAGGAGGACATACATCAATATGATGTCCGGAGAGAACAAGGTGAGCTGGACCATCAAAGACCTGATCCCTAATGGAGAGTACTACTTCAGAGTCCAGGCTGTGAACAAGATTGGAGGAGGAGAGTTCATTGAGCTCCGTAACCCAGTCATTGCCCAGGACCAGAAACGTAAGAGAACACCATGACATTTAATTTATGGTATAATACATGATGAATTAATATGTAAATGAAAAATGAACTTCAAATTCTTTTGATTCCTTAAATATTTGTAGACATTTTTTAAAATAGGAAATTAGAAAATCCTGCAATATGATTCCTAGTTTGGATTTTTTACATTGTAAAGCTTTAAATCTCTTTAATTACAGAAACATTTTGGAATTTAATAGAAAAATATGTGTTGTCTTCATGATGAATATTGCTCTCTATGAAACTCAGACAATGTCCCATCTCATTCTAGATCCCCCTGACCCACCAGTGGACGTGGAGACCCACAATCCCACATCTAGCACCATCACACTGACCTGGAAGCCTCCAATGTACGATGGTGGCTCCAAAATCATGGGATACATCCTGGAGAGGCAACAGAAGGGCGAAGACAAGTGGGAGAGGTGCAATGACTTCCTGGTGCCCGTCCTGTCCTACACTGTCAGAAGGCTGACGGAGGGCAAGAGCTATGCCTTTAGAGTCCGAGCTGAAAATGCAGCGGGGGTCAGCGAGCCGTCTCGCAGCACGCTGTTTGTCAAGGCATCGGACGCTGTTGGTAAGGATCAAATCCAAGTCCTGATGACCTGAAAACTGTTTTCTACTCATCTCTACTCTACTCTTATGTTTTTTTACTTTCCTCTTCTCAGAATCTCCGAAAGTGTTCCTGAGCGGCAGCCTGCAGTCTGGCCTCAACGTGAGGCGAGGCTGCCAGATCTGCCTGGATGCCAATATTTCCGGCGCACCATACCCTCAGATCACCTGGTACTGGAACAACCAGGTGATCCGGCCTGAACCACTCCGCAAGAGGCCTGACAGACCCCTGAAGAAGAAGTTGGAGAAGAAGGAAGACAAGAAGAAGGAGGAGGAGAAGAAGAAGGAGGAGGGCGAGGGAGAGAAGAAGGAAGGAGAGGAGAAGAAGGAGGAGGAGAAGAAAGAAGTAGAGGAGAAGAAGGAGGAGGAGAAGAAGGAGGAGGAGAAGAAGGAGGAGGAGAAGAAGGAAGGAGAGGAGAAGAAGGAAGGAGAGGAGAAGAAGGAGGAGGTGGTGGAGCCCGAGGTGGAGGAGACCGATTACCCAACACTGAACGAACGACTGTCCATTGATAACAGCCGGAGGGGCACGTCCTCCGTTGTAGTCATGGACTCACTCCGTCTTGACCATGGCGTCTACATGGTGAAGGTGGAGAATGACCATGGCATTGCCTCCGCTACCTGCGAGGTCAATGTGCTTGGTAGGAATTTTACTCTATTCTGACATTACATTTAAATGTAATTAATGTGTCTTGTGTTTCCCAGTATAATTATGTAGGTAGCTGCATACATCTCAAAAGTAAATATAGAGTTTTTAACAAATTTAAACACATTTAACTTTGAGTATAATTTGAAGAAAGAGGATTACATGTAAACATAGACAATGTTTCAGATCTAAGACCATTGTGAGGTTGTTACAACCTGACTTTCATTCAAAGTAAGACATCTTAAAATATAGTAAATCTTATAGTTTTTAGTCAATTGTGAAGGACATTTGTCATCACTTTTAATGATCTAGAGTGATTAATTGATAAATAAACAAAAATTAGAGTCTACAGTCATGTTAGTAGCTTTGTGAGGCTATACTTGTTAGTTAAATGCTAACATGGTTCAACATGCTAACATACTCATAATGACAGCACAAAACACAAAGTGCAGCTGAGGCTTTCAGGAGGTCACCAAGGATACAGCCTCATAGTTGTTGAAATATTCCAGTCTAGACCAAAGTGGTAGACTGACCAACAGATCAACATTTCTGAAGCTAATCTGCTAGCATGGTTATAAAAACACTGTCTCACCTGTCCACAGACACTCCTGGGCCTCCGGTGAACTTCCGATTTGAGGAGGTGAGGAAGGACTCAGTGATCTGCAAGTGGGATCCTCCTCTGGATGATGGCGGCAGTGAGATCCTCAACTACACACTGGAGAAGAAGGACAACTCAAGGCTGGAGATTGGCTGGAGCACCGTCACCTCGACGCTAATAGGATGCCACTACCATGTGCCCAAACTTATTGAGAAGAAGGAGTACATCTTCAGGGTTGTGGCCGAGAACAAATTTGGCGCTGGTCCACCCTGTGTCTCCAAACCACTCATCGCAAAGAATCCATTTGGTATGTTGGTATTTAGAAACACAATTATTTTTACTCAAGTAATCTTGTCTGGATTTCCAATTTGGGAGATAAATACTCCCAATGACTCTGACACTGAATATACACATTGGAAGAGGCACTGTATTCATTTGATTAATAATTTAGCTAGTAGTAAAATATTAGTATTAGTGTAATTAGGAAATGAAGTAATCACACACATCTAAATCTATATTTATATATCGAAATATGTTTTTTTCTTCTGTGACTCATGAATAAAAGGGTTTACTGGGCGAGCCAACTGACATTAATTTCCACATTCAACACTGGATGTTCCTGCATTCTGCAGTTTTAACTCATATTGACTTTTGCTGTGATAAATATGTTTTAAATTAGATATTTAAGTGTTGAACACATGCCATGCAAGTAAGTAATGATGAGCTGTTTGTTTATAGTGTTTTCAAAAATTATTCTAATTACATGGAAGTCAATGCGTCCAACTTCCAAACCCATGTTTATCAATTATGTGCATTATTCAACTTCTTGCCACTATTTAAAACTTGTATACATATATTTGAGCTTGAAGACAAAACAGCATGAATCAAATATGACTCACCTTTTATCTGTTGTCCCTTCCTCCTCCTCAGAACCTCCTGAGGCTCCAGAAAAACCGGAGATTGATGACATCACAGCCCACAGTATGCTGGTCATCTGGGATGAGCCAAACGACAATGGCAGCCCCATCCTTGGATACTGGGTGGAACGGCGTGAGATCAACAGCTCCCACTGGGGTCGTGTCAACAGGTGAGGGAACACAACAACAATACCTGTTCTCTTTTTACCTTTGACTCAAAAGTTAACATTAGTATTGGCAGATCTGTATCGAGATATCTCAGGGCATATTTCATGGAAAATCTGTTTGCTGTGTTGTCTGAATATTCTCCTGTGTCCTGTTCTACAGAAATCTTATCACTGATACTGAGCTGAACGTTGAAGGTCTTCTGGAGGGGTTGACTTACATCTTCAGGGTGGCAGCTGAAAACCAGGCTGGGCCCGGACAGTTCAGTGTCCCCTCTGACCCCAAGACAGCTCAAGCCCCGATCTGTATGTAAACCAGTCTAAACTGTCTGTATGACCTTTATGTTGTTTCCATATCTGTCAGAGGGGAGGAATACATAATAATGTATAGTCATCACCAAATTATTTGTTGTCACAATACTTTCCATGTGTCCCCACTTCTCCAAAATAGTTGCATACTGTGAAAATACTGGTTGAATACACTTGTGTAGACAGTGATCATAAACCTTGGGAACACTAGACTCCTGAAGAACCATAAGAGTCATGAACAGGATACTTTACGGGAACTTGGTCTCAGCATTAAAATGTCCATTCTGTGTGTGTTTGTGACCCTTTAGTGCCTCCTGGGCCTCCAGTTGCCCGAGTGGTGGCAACTACTGACCTCTCCATCGACGTGGAGTGGGACCCGCCTGCTGACAATGGAGGAGGAGAGATTCTGGGATACCATGTGGATAAGGTCAGAACACAAACAGTCTCAATCTCAGCTATGTACCAGTATCTCATTTAAACTTTTATTCTCCAGAATATATATCACTCCCCTCTGCAACTCACTCGTGTTTCTCTCTTCAATGGTGTTCTTCAGGCCATGGCTGGTACTAAAGACTGGTCCAGGTCTACTGAGCGTCCCTGGAAGACACGGGCTTTTACTGTCTATGGAGTCCGTGAGGGAGCAAAATACCTGGTCAGAGTCATTGCATGCAACGCTGCCGGAGAGGGGACACCAGGATTCACGGAGTCTGTATATGTCAAGAATCCTGCAGGTCAGCTAAAAAAATCAAGAAAGGGCTAAAAAAATAAGGAGAGTAAAAGTGAGATTTATTTAGGTTTAATGTCAACTAATCTCTTGTTGGTGCATTTTTTCTTGGGTACTGGTTCATTCCCTTCCACAGAGGTACCTGTGATTGAAATGGACCTGGCCATCAAGCAGGGCGTGATCATCAGAGCAGGAGAGACACTCACTTTGCCTGCCACAGTCACTGGTAAACCCTACCCGTCCATCACTTGGACGAAGGATGATGGCAAACCTGACAAAGATCGTGTGGTAATCCTCACAGAGGGCAACAATAGCATTGTTTCAGTCAAGAACATCCAGAGGAAGGACAGCGGCAAATACCAGATCTCTGCCTCCAACCCCAGTGGCACCAAATCTGCCAGTGCCAGAGTGGAGGTCATGGGTGAGTAGAAGTGCCGGCATTTGTGGCAGGACTTAATCATGACAATCAACAGTAAACTTACAGTAGGCAGATACTGTGAATAAAAAGAACACCAAAGGAAAATGTTGTTTTCGCCATAGATGTCCCCGGACCTATCAGAGACCTGAAGCCAGTGGTTGTCACTCGCAAGATGATCTTCCTGAACTGGGACGACCCTGAAGACGATGGAGGCAGTGACCTCACTGGCTTTATTGTGGAGCGCAGAGATGTCAAGATGCACACATGGAGGCAGCCCATTGAAACTGCCTCGTCCAAGTGTGAGTGCGTTGGCATCATGGAGGGACAAGAATACATGTTCCGTGTCATTGCCAAGAACAAGTATGGCCAGGGCCCGCCTGTTGAGCTGGGACCCATCAAGGCTGTGGACCCACAGGGTGAGACCTAAAATCAATTGATTTTTATTACATCAAAAATTATCTTTTGTGAAGAGACCAAGACTGACTGTTTGGGAGTAGATAAATGGCCCATGTAGAAAAACGGGCTTTGTCCTTAAAGACAAAAAATAGTGAAATATTATAGAATAAAATATTATGTTTCATTGCACTGACTAATTTTCACTGCTGGTTCTGCAGGGCCACCGTCATATCCTGAGAAGTTCCACTACACTGAGCGCACCAAGAACTCTATCACACTTGCCTGGAGGCCACCGCGCAATGACGGTGGCAGCCCTGTCATTGGATACTTTGTGGAGAAGAAGAGGCATGACCAGCAGGCTTTCGAGCCCTGCAACACAGAGATCTGCCCCAACATGACCCTGACAGTGGAGGGTCTGGATGAGACCTTTATGTATGAGTTCAGGATCAAGTGTGCCAACCTGATTGGAGAGAGTGAGCCATCCATCCCATTGACTGTGGTCATCCAAGACGATGAAGGTAAGTGTAAATGTTTGAAATCATCTTGAATACTAATTTTGACATTTTCATTTCATTAAGAACTGAGCAAAAAGATCTAGAAACTTTGAAAATTTTGAAATTAGAATAATCACACATTTTCCTCTTTATAGTTAAGAGGTGAGGGTAGGTTTTTCTTGAGACATCTTTAAATTATTGAAAGGGAGCAGTGTTTTTTCTAAAGGGTGTCATCTCAGGAATCTCTCCAGTGATGGTGTGTTAGCCTGTGGGGCCTTTAGCTTTAGAGTTTTTCTGATTTACTTTATTTTTTCTTGTCCCTCCCAGTTGCTCCTGAGATCCACATGCTGAAGCATTTCAAGGGTGACTCCGTTACTGTGAGGAAGGGCGAGCCCATCGAGCTCCCTGCTGATGTCCTGGGCCTCCCCATCCCTAAGGTCGAGTGGTCTAAGGATGACGTGGTAATTGCGGAGCCAACTGAGACTCTGTTGATGGATACAGTAGTGACTGGCAGGATGAACTGCAAGACCACATTGTCCATCCCAGAATCCAACAGGAAGGACCGTGGCAGCTACACTATCACTGCCTCCAACAACATGGGCTCAGCCAAGCACACCATCTCCGTCCTAGTGCTGGGTGAGTCAAAACATGTTAAAGTTTATAAAACAGAATGTATTACATATTCGAGTCCGTGACAATTACAGAATAACCGACTGGCAGCTCCCTAAATTAACTTCTGCTCTCCTCTCAGACCGGCCACTTCCTCCCAGAAATGTGACAGTATCCAATATCAAGGCAGAGTCTTGCTACCTCCATTGGGAAGCACCACTGGATGATGGTGGCAGTGAACTGACCAACTACATTGTTGAGAAAAAGGAAGTAGTAACAGAGGAGCCAGATCTGGAAGAGGGAGAGGAAGCTCCACCTGAACCACAGTGGGTGGAGGTTACCAACAGCATCATTGAAAGGAGATATGGGGTATGTCTTGATGACATAACAATAATAACAATAATAATTAATGGGGTTCTTACAGACCTTTAAGTCTTATTTGACTACCTGCTCCCTCTCCTGCAGGTGTGGAACCTGGAGACCAACAAGACATACCTGTTCCGAGTACGAGCTGAGAACCGTTATGGTAAGTCTGACCCCTGCACAACAGAGGATGTCCTGATCACAGACCCCTTCGGCCTCCCCGGCCCACCAGAGAAACCAACCATCGTCGAGCACACGAGGACTTCCATGACCCTGAGCTGGGAGCCTCCCAGAGACAATGGCGGATCCCTGATTATTGGCTACTGGCTGGAGAAGAGGGAGAAAGGCACCAGCTACTGGGCCAAAGTCAACAAGATGCCAGTCACTAAGCGGAGTATGAAAGGCTGGGAGTACCAGGTGAATGGGTGGTGCTTTGTTTTTGCATTAGCACAGAATTAATGTTTTAAGTGGAAAATAAAAAGTTGGAGATCTCTTGGAGGTTAAGCCCATGAGTCAAATGATTTGTTCTGATCACCAAAATAAAAAGTGTTTATTACTTGGCAGTGGTTCTTTTAAAATGTTCCTCTCTGCACTTTCCAGGTGACTCGTCTGATTGAAGGAACCGAGTATGAGTTCAGGGTTGCTGCCTGCAATTCTGCAGGAACTGGACCATTCAGTGCACCATCTGACTCTGCCTTTGCTGTAGACCCTCTGAGTGAGTATAAAAACTACCATCTGTTGCTGACCAACAGATTACAGCATATCAAAATTTAAACAACTTTAAACAATGTGAGTTCAATTCTAGGTAGATGATTCTTTGAATAGTTGTCATCTTTTTTGGGGGAAATGATGAATTAGATTTCCACAAAATGTGTTTACAAACTGCCACTCTACCTTTCAGCTCCTCCCAGTATGCCTGCTGCTCCTGAGGTGGTTGATAAGACAAAGTATAGCATCACACTGTCCTGGAAGCCACCAGAGAGAGATGGAGGAAGCCCTGTCAAGGGCTACATCATCCAGATCCAGGATGAGGGTACGTCAGAATGGGCGAGTGTCAACGATGCTGATAACCTGCACCCCACCACTGAGTTCACTGTGCCCAGCCTCCGTGAGCTCAAACGCTACCGCTTCAGGATAATCGCAGTCAATGACATTGGCGAGTCTGACCCCAGCCCCCGCACCAGTGAGGTTCTGGTTGAGGATGTCCACCGTAAGTCCTTCTTTAAAGTCCCACTGAAATATGTAAACATCAACTTTCATCACTGACAAAAGTTTCTCGGTCTATCATGGATGTTTTCACTAATATTTCTCCTCCAACAGTCCCACCTTCCATTACTATCAACGTACAAGCCGATGACCTGCTTTGTATACGTGCCGGAGATCCAATTAGGATACCTGCCACCATCAAGGGCCGCCCTGTTCCCAAAGTGACTTGGGACTTCCAAGGAAAAGCCAAGTCACACAAGAAGAAAAAACTTCACACACTGCCGGTTGACTCGGAGGTGAGAGTCTGCACAGCAACACAATGCATCTCTTCATGTTTCCAGTAAAATCTCGATTTTCATCCCCCTACTCTGAAAAACAGTCCCAACAAAGAAAAAATATCAAGGATGAATAAATCGATGAAGTCTTCATTAAATTTTATTTTCATTTTTGCAAATCTTTTTTTTCAAATTCTACATTTATAGAATACTTCTATCATCTACACAATCTTCTATAAAATGTCATGCTGTACTTTTTAGTCTAATTTTCGCCTAATTGTTTTTATTTATTCAGGTTGAGTCCACAGAAACTACGTCCACTGTGATAGTCCCTGTCAGTCTGAGGAGCCACTCTGGACGCTACACCATCACAGCCAAGAACAAGTCTGGACAGAAACATGTAAACGTCAGAGTTAATGTTCTCGGTATGTCTTTGCTATTTATATATAAACTATCTATAAGCTGCTCCTTTGCTATTGAGTGTCTTCAGTTACAGAGTGTGGGTATGTTTGCTTCATTAACTGTACTTTGTCTCGGGCAGATGTCCCCGGGCCTCCGAAGGACCTGAGGGTGACAGACATCTCCCGGTCAACCATGAGGCTGATCTGGAAACTGCCTGACAATGATGGAGGAGAAAGAATCAAGAGCTACTATATTGAGAAAAAATGTGTCACTGACAAGGCCTGGACCAAGGTAAACAGTCTATTAGACCAAGTTATTGAAATTTCAATTTTTCAATTAAGGTTTAGTTTCCTTTTCCATTTTATTATGAGTTTGTTTTAATCCAGCAAGAGTTCAATCTTATTTCAAGTACTTTTTATTTTTGAAAATTAATTGCTTTCATTAAATAGTTTTAGCTTTATCAACTGCACTTGGCATTTGAATTTTAGTAGATCATACCTATGTACCAGAATACGTTTAACCTAGCTTGGCACAAAGACAGGAAACAGTGGGAAGCTGCTTGCTTAGGTCAATCAAGCAAAAAACAGAGGATTTAAAAAGTTAATTTTACCAAATGTCTTTTGTGTTAATTATTATCAATTAATAGATCAACTGAATTAACATAAACCCTGCAATTTGTGATTGATTAACTGAGGGATGATTAATTTGTTATCAGGTGAATGCAGCCTGTGCCAGCCAGGCCTTTGTGGTCCCCGGACTGCTGGAGGGCCAGGACTACCTGTTCAGAGTCCGAGCTGAGAACAGACTTGGATTCAGCCCGTACACTGTCACCACTGAACCTGCCCGGGCCAGAGACCCCATCTGTGAGGATAACTATTCTAACTATAGAGCTACTGCACAAACTATTTACTAGAATTATTCTGTGTCTAATGGTTATTTCCCTCCTCCTCAGACCCACCTGACCCTCCCACCAAACTGAAGGTCAACCTGGTGACGAAGAACACTGTGACTCTGACATGGGAGGCTCCCAAAAACAACGGTGGCGCTCCCATTAAGCATTACATCATCGAGCGTTTGAGCTGGGACACCACCGGCACAGAGAAGGAGACCTGGAAGCAGTGCAACAAGAGAGATGTGGAGGAACTCACCTTTGTGGTGGAGGACCTGAAGGAGGTCGGTCCTTTAAAAGATCACACTACTCTCACTTAACTAGTATTTTAAATCTGTATCAGTTCAACGATGAAGTCTATTTTTATCATTTTACCTGTGTGTGTGTTTTTTGAATTGCATTATACAGATAAAGTTTATTAATTATTAGTACGGTCACAAAGAAAACACAATTGGCCCAGAATGGAAACCTGAGGAACCCCACAAGTAATTGGACATTCAGCTAAAGAACAGCGAGTGATGGACACTGAAATCTTCCTGTTTGAAACAAAAAATTTGGATTGATTTGCTTTTATTGTGTCATAAAACAACCTACACATATACCAAATATTCACCAACAAAACAAAAAAACACCGAATCAAACCTGTAAATCATCTGGTGCTATTCCGCTTTTATACTCATTCTGCAAGATACTGTATCCTGCTAGCAATGTTTAATCATTTTCAGTGAAATTACATGCAGAGGAAACCAATCAAGAGCTGAGGCTGAGCTTCTCACCCATAAATCCAGATGGTATAAAAACAGGAGTTTGATTGTTCATGGTGAATCAGTTTGTGAGAAAGACATTGAAGTGAAGTTTAAACTGGACTCACTGCTGACTGTGTTGTCTTTGATCTGCAGGGAGGAGAGTATGAGTTCAGAGTGAAAGCTGTGAATGCTGCTGGACCTAGCCGTCCCTCCGCCACTGTTGGACCAATGGTCATCAAGGATCAGACTTGTGAGTCCCACTGCAACTAATGATTGTTGTCATTCATAATTATTTGAAAAAATGGAAGAAATTAGCGGTATATGTGTGCTGCTCCTCAGTTTTGCACCACTGATTGGTTTTCCATTGATGTTTTCATAAAGCGTCTCATCTCCTCCTGCAGGTGCTCCCACCATCGAGCTGCGTGAGGCCATGGAGGGTGAGGAGGACTGTGATATCAGCATTGTGGCAAAGGTGACCGGCTGTCCATTCCCGACGCTCACCTGGCAGAAGGCCAGTGTGGCCAAACCTGAGGAGAAGGCTGCTGTTCATTATGACCAGCACATCAACAAACTGGTGACACAGGACAAGTGCACGCTGCTGATCCATGAGGCCAGCAGGAACGACAGCGCCCTATACAGTCTGACAGCCAGCAACAGCCTGGGCACAGTCACCAAGGACATCAAGCTCACTGTGCTGGGTGAGAGACACAAACCTTAAATCATAACAAGAGAAATGTAAAGAAAATGTCATTTTAGCACTCAAATGATTAACTGGTCAGTCACCACAGAATTAAATAATTACTGGTTTGATCCTGCAGGACCTCCTGGCCCACCCGTTGGACCAGTCAAATTCACAGAGGTGTTTGCAGAGAGGATCGGCCTGGCCTGGAACCCGCCTAAAGATGATGGTGGCTCCAAGATCACCAACTATGTTGTTGAGAAGCGTGAAGAAAACAGGAAGTCTTGGGTCCACGTCTCCAACGACCCCAAAGAATGCGCCTATGTGGTGAACCGGCTGACGGAGAACCATGAGTATGAGTTCAGAATCATGGCCCAGAACAAGTTTGGAGTTGGGCCACCTCTGGTCAGCGAGCCGGAGAAGGCCAGAAACCTCTTCAGTGAGTTCAGAACAGTTTGTGTAGAAACTTCCTGAAGTGTCAGTTTCAACCTTAAATAGCTTTGCAGTACCAACATTTTATTGATACTACAGTATATAATTCTTATAATGAAAGAAGGAGCATGCGGTGAAATGAAAAATACATTATTTCTTCATAACCATACAGCTTAGATTGACAAATACTCAAACATAAGTATAGTTTCTTCATATTTTGGGTCAGTCAGTCAATCTTTGTGTCGCCATTATATTTGTCATCACTTTACTCTTTTGTGTTTTTGGTTTCCTTGAATAGTTTATGTCCAAATCAGTTTTTTTTGTCATGGAATTGGTAATATAAAGACCATTATTACTTCATTTCTGTCTGAGTATAAATTTAGAATAATGATGAGAATGCCCTATCACAGCTTAAAATATGTTCATGCCATCCAGCCAATCAGAGAACAGGATTCTTAAACTATTTAAAAATTTACTTAAAACTTACTTTTATTTAATGTATCTTGATTAACTCTTGACAAAATGTTGTTATAGTCATTTCAGGAAGTAGCATGTTATGTTTATCTTTGTATACTTAAAATTTACTGATAATTGTAAGTATTATTTATATCAATAAATGTTATCAGTGTAGTACATTAAACCGAGGTTGAGTGCAGTTCAACAACCAAAAGCCTTCAGAGATCAATACCTCTGATTCTTATAGCTGATGTATTGATGATCAATGTCCTTTTCCCCATGAAGCTGTCCCGGGTCAGTGTGAGAAGCCCACAGTGACAGACGTCTGTCTGGAGTCCATGACTGTCAACTGGGATGAGCCCAAGTACGACGGCGGCTCCTCTGTCACTGGCTATATCATTGAGAAGAAGGAGACCACCAGCAAACGCTGGATCCGTGTGAACAGAGACCCAATCCGAGCGCTGCCACTGGGCAACTACTGGGATGTCACTGGCCTGCTGGCGGGTGCCATGTACCAGTTCAGGATCATCGCTGTCAATGCTGCGGGCTGTGGTCTGCCCAGCCCGCCCTCCGACCCTGTGCTCTGCAGAGATCCCATCGGTAAGAGAGAGACACTGAGATGTGCTTTCGGTTTGTCACCAATCATTTTAACTCAAGATTCAGAATTCAAGATATTCATTGGCACACCGGTTGTACAAGTACACTCGTGTGAAATTCTTTCACTGGGATGTTCTATTACAGAAACAGTGAATAAATAAATATAAGTCATATAAATATGAGGACAAGCTTATAAATAAGGATGTATTATGCATGCTGTCTGTGGTGGTGCAGCTGCCGTACCAGGCGGTAAAGCAGTTCTCTGTGGCTTAGCAGAAGAAGGGACTGAGACCATATAGACACTGTTGGGCCTTTTTAATGACAGGAGTGGTGTGGCTATCCCAGTTAACTTCCAGATATTTGAAGTAGTCTGCCCTCTACACCACTGTGCAGTTGATGGTTTATAATGAATTGTCTTCATTATATTGTCATGATACTTGATATATTGACCTGTGTGTTTGTGTGTGTGTGCAGCGCCTCCTGGCCCACCCACTCCGAAGGTGATAGACTGGACGAAGTCAACGGTGGAACTGGAGTGGATCCCTCCTGTGATAGACGGAGGGTCAAAGGTCACTGGCTACATTGTGGAATTCAAGGAGGTGAACAAGGAGGAGGAGGACAAGAAAGCTCAGAGGAGGCTCCTGTTGAGTGATGAGGAGGAGAAGGAGCCTGAGGTCGATGAGGGCTGGGAGAAGGTAAACAAAAAACAACTGATGAGACTCTGTTGCTGATGTTATCAGGTCTAGATGTAGAGCTGTGAAGTGGGAAGAGCTGTCCTGATGTTCCTCTCTTCACTCTCCAGGCAAAGGACACAGAGATTAGAGGAACTAAGTTTGTGGTGGCTGAACTGAAGGAAGGCGGTCTGTACCGCTTCAGAGTCCGAGCTGTGAACGCTGCTGGCGTTGGCGAGCCAGGACTTGTGTCTGAGCTGATCGAGGTCAAAGACAGAACAAGTAAGCTTCTGATCCACCTGTGAAGTGTGAGGTGTTTGATCTAACATTCAATCTAAAGTGCAGGAAGTACTTTCTAATGATAAGAACATTCTTAATTGTCACCTTCTCCTTCAGTTCCTCCTGAGATGGACCTGGATGCCTCAGTGAAGGAGAGGATCGTGATCCACGCTGGTGGCACTATTCGTATCATCGCCTACGTTTCCGGTAAGCCTGCCCCACAGATCTCCTGGTGCCGAGATGACGCCGAGGTGCCCAAAGAGGCCGTGGTGGAAACAACAGGTATTTCCAACTCACTGGTCATCAAGAACTGCAGACGCCAGCACCAGGGCATCTACACCCTGAGTGCCAAGAACGAGGGCGGAGAGAGAAAGAAGGCTGTCATCGTGGAGGTTCTCGGTGAGTCAATGTAGCCACGGCGATCTTCCAAAAAATGAGCAGTGAAGCAATGACTTATTATTTCTGACTGTTCATTGCCTGTTCCTCCAGATGTCCCTGGACCAGTCGGTCTCCCCTTCGCTGGCGAGAACCTAACCACCGACTCCTGCAAGCTTACCTGGTACTCCCCCGAGGATGATGGTGGCTCTGCCGTAACCAACTACATCATCGAGAAGAGGGAGTCGGACCGCATGGGCTGGACCTCAGTGTCCTACACAGTGACAAGGAACAATGCTGTGGTGCAGGGCCTCATCGACGGCAAGGGATACTTCTTCAGGATCGCAGCAGAAAACATCATTGGCATGGGACCCTTCATTGAGACAGACAAGATGGTGATGATCAAGGACCCCATCTGTAAGTCTCCATCTGTCATATGTTTATCTACAGTGTTGTGAAAGATATTTGATATTTCAGTTCTGAACAATTTCTTCTGGAAATAACAATATAATTTTTTGCTTCTTATACGGAAAAAATGGTCACATTTTTGCTTGTTAAAGTGGACTGCTGTGTCCTCACTCTGGATTATGCATTCTGAATTAAGTGTACCAATTCTAAAGTTCACCACTCATTTTTGTCTTCAGCCGTCCCGGAGCGTCCAGAGGACCTGATAGTCACTGCTGTCACTAAGGACTCCATCTCCGTCACCTGGAGGCCACCGAAGTATGACGGTGGCACTGAGGTCACTGAGTACATCCTGGAGTCCCGCATGATTGGTCGGGACAACTTTGTACGTGTGGGTGGAGACAATAAGCTGATGGACAAGAAGTTCACATTGAGTGGGTTGAAGGAAGGCTCAAGTCACGAATTTAGAGTCTCTGCCGTCAACAAGGTGGGACAGGGCAAACCGTCCTTCATCACCAAACCCATTCAGTGCAAAGACGAGTTTGGTGAGTGACACAACAAGACAACAAACTCTATTCAGCTTTAAAACATTGCATACCATGTGTGAAAAATTAGTTAAACAGAGAATACAGAGAACTTTTTTAATTTGTTTGCCCTACCCCCCTAGAACCACCCATCGTGGAACTGGACTGCAGGGACAAGATGATGGTGAAGGTGGGAGACGCCTGCACACTGACTGGATCCTACAGTGGCAAACCTGCCCCGACTATCGCCTGGACGAAAAATGACGAGGAACTGAAGGCGGATGATGAGATCAGTCTCCACAGCACCGCCCACCACCTCAGCCTCAACATCAGCAAGGCCAAGAGAGAACACAGCGGCCGCTACTGCGTCACCGTGGAGAACGCTGCTGGCAGTCGCACAGGAATCTGCAATATCACTGTGGTTGGTGAGTCACCAAAGAAACTCAAATTTTGCAAATTTGCTCTGAAGAACTTTTTTTTTTTAATTTGGTGTTAAACTGAAGCATAATTTCATTTTACAGTTCCAGTTTGATGTTCTCATTAAAATCTCTCTAAATAGTCTGTGTGGCTGCCACAGTACACATGACGGAAGAGAGAAGCTGACAAAAATGTAGATAAATGGATAAGAGTCAGCTTTAACATAAGATAAGATAAGATATTCCTTTATTCGTCCCACAGTGAGGAAATTTCTTTGTTACAGCAGCAAAGGGATAGAAGTAAGGAAACACACAGTATAAAAACACACCATTATAAATAAACACAGTATAAAAATGAGCTCACAGCACGTAAATATTCTCATAAAAATAACTGAACATCAGGCAAAGATGAGTCAGTAAAGGACAGTCATGTAAAGATGCAAATACAACATAATCTGTTTAAATATCACGGCTCTTATTGTTACTACTCTTAATTATGGAAAGCACAATAACCAATGTTAATCTAATTTGTGAATTGCATACATACATTTTATATTATTTTTCTTAATTGTGCCCCTCCAGTTCTGAAACTAAACCTATGCCCTTTAAAGACAAAAAAATTAGCAAAAAAAAAAAGACAACTGATGCAGAGAATGACCTTTGTGAATTATTCTTCCTGTCAGATCGACCTCAGCCTCCACAGGGTCCTGTGGTGTTCAATGAGGTCTACAGAAACTACATGGTGATCTCCTGGAACCCCCCTCTGGACGACGGAGGCTGTGCCATCTCCAACTACGTTGTGGAAAAAAGAGATACCAACAGAGACTTGTGGATGCCTGTCACCTCATCCTGCACTAGGACCTCCTGCAAGGTGGGCAGTTCAGCATTGAAATGCTCGGAGAGAAAACTTTTAGGGAAATTCACGAGTGATGTGACACCACATTGGTTTAAAATAGAGAAAGTGGGAAAAATTGAGTTTGTTGTAAGGTGAGCAGGGTCACTCTCTTTGGGTGTCACACCATAAGACTCAAGATACATTGATTACTTCAATGACAAAATGTGAGTGGATTGGCAATTACAGGAAAAACAGGAAAAAATTTAAAAAATAAAGAAAAAGGATTGAGGAAAGAAAAACAATAGTTTTAATAACATTTTTTTCATCTAGCTATCTAGAAAATAAGAATTTAGAAATAACCCCCACAAAATCGAGGGACTCAATAAAAGTAAATATTTACATATTTCATGTTCCAGAGCTCATTATAATGATAAAAATTGATAAAAATCCAATGGACAGTAGTTTATGTTTGTGTAATAACATATACTTTGAACAGTCAATAAGGCTAAATTGACAACAGTGACTGACTCTGTTCTTAATGATTTAACATGATTATGGTTAGGTATCCTTACTACTATACCACTACCCAATACGATTGCAGATATGATACCTGAGTTTTCAAAAACTTTTTTTAATACCTTGTTATAAAAAATGACAAAAATGTTCTCTTACGATACCCTTTTATTGAATGAAACAAAGACGCTATGAATCTGACCCAACATTCAAGGGTAGCTTTCAGTACTTAATGGACACATTTTGAATGATATCAAAAAAAATATTGAGGTTTGGTCCTCAATGATCAGTGGTGGAAAGTAATTAAGTACATTTACTCAAGTACTGTACTTTATAATAATAATCTAATGATGTCATATATAATAATATATTAGTCAGAGGGACCAAACTACTAATTTTACTGCAATACTTAAACTACATCAAGCTCATAATGCTTATGTGCTTTTACTGTAGGAGGATTTTTCATGCAGAACTTTTTACTTTAATGGAGTACATTGCTGTTTTGGTACTTTATTGATGTAAAGGATCTGAGTATTTCTTCAACCACTGTCATGATGATAAACATGACAGTAACTCTTCAGTATTGACATCCTCCTCTTGTTGTTTTTTGCTTCAGGTGCCTAAACTGATTGAAGGTCGTGATTACATCATCAGGATCATGGCTCAGAACATCTATGGCATCAGCGACCCCCTGCTGTCTTCCGAGACCAAGGCCAGAGACATCTTCAGTAAGTCCTGACAAACACAAAGACAAAGCTACATCAAGAAACAAAAATATTCATTATCTACTGTATGTATTGAGTTTAAAGTCACATCGTCTGATCATTGTGACTGTGTTTGTTTCCATCACAGAGGTGCCCGATGCTCCCAAACCACCCATAATTAAGGAAGTTTACCATGACTGCGCTCTCATCAGCTGGGAGCCACCCGCCGATGGAGGAAAACCAATCACAGGCTACATTGTGGAGAGAAAGGAGACCATGGCCAATAGGTAGACAAACACACAATTACTAACTAATTACTATCCATTACTAACCACCAGTCCACAACCAATGACATTAAATTGATAATGATATAAAGCAGAGAAAAAAAAGATGCAGAGAATGTTTGACATTTTGCTTGATGAATGACTTAAAATGACTAATCAACTAATTGATTTATTGACTAAAGTCTCCATCTTGAGATAACAAACTCAATCAATCTAGGCTGTTTCCAGCTTACATAAAAGACAGTAGTGACCAACTATGTAAAAAAGTGGAATAGTTATGTTAAGAAGTTAAGACATGTTTGTCAGTGGCTAACAGATGTTCATGCTTCTAGGTGGGTTCGCTGCAATACAGACAGGATCTTCCCGAAGGTGGAGTACATGGTGACAGATCTGTTGAAGGGCTGTGAATATGAGTTCAGAGTCAGTGCTGAGAATGTGGTTGGAGCTGGAGACCCCAGCCCACCATCCAAACCAGTCTTCGCCAAAGATCCCATCGGTAGGCTCAGCTCATGAAACACTTTATTTCACCACAATTACTCCATCACCTCAGTACATTAATACCTCCTTGTCCTGTGCCACAGTGAAACCCAGTCCTCCAGTGAACCTGCAGGCTATCGACCACACTAAGGAGTCTGTGACTCTTTCCTGGCAGCCACCTACTGATACTGGCAGAGGAAAGATCTTCGGATACCTGCTTGAGTACCAGAAGGCCGGAGAGGAGGAGTGGGTCAAGGTAAGGCGATTATCCATATTTCATCTGAGTCACCTTGAAAGGTCGCCTTTAGTTCTGACTTTTACAGGACAACTTTCCACCTGTACAAAAGAAATATCAACATTAAAGAGACTGCCTTGAAATTTCCTTCACACAATTTCTACTCCTCAAAGGGTACGCTCTGTTGATGTGAATAACCCCGTAACCTTGTAATCTTCTCTAAGTTAAATATGATATAGACTTCCTGTCTGGCTGCTGTCTGCAGGTGAACCAGACTCCAGACTCCTGCCAGGAGACCAAGTTTAAGGTGATTAACCTGGATGAAGGTGCTCTGTACCGCTTCAGAGTTATGGCTGTCAACGCTGCCGGAGAGTCCGACCCAGCTAATCTGAGGGAACCAGTCAGAGCGCAGGACAGACTTGGTGAGTTACTCACTCACCATTCATATAAAGCTGTACAAGGGATGACATTCATCAGCTAATCAGCTCATTTTTATTGTTATGTGCCCTAATTGCTATATACACAAAATGTAACATTATAGTATTGACATACACAGATTCTCTCTAATTAATCTCTTATTTTTCTTGTGTTCCTCTTCTTCACCCTTGTCACCCCCTCAGAGCCCCCAGAGTTGATTCTGGATGCTGGAATGACCCGGGAGGTGAAGGCCATGGCTGGCACCCACATCACTTTGATGGCCACCATCAAGGGCATACCCTTCCCCACTGTCACCTGGAAGAAGAACGATGCCGAGGTACCAACCAGGGCCGATATTGAGACCAAACAGGACAACACCAAGCTGGAGATGAGGTTCTGCAACCGTGGTGACTGTGGAGACTACACACTAACTGTGGAAAACCCAGCTGGATCAAAGACTGTCACCTGCACTGTGTTGGTCCTGGGTAAGGATGGCACAAAACATATTTTAGTTTTGAAAACATCAGTATGATTATCTATTAATTAATCTTTTCTGTGATGAATTCAAAACATTTTGTAAACATTTGTACACTCATATGTGCTCCTCATGAAAAGTCATGTGTTTTCTTTAGACAAACCTGGTCCTATTCAGCACCTGCGAGTATCTGATGTGAGGAGTGACTCTGCCTACCTGTCCTGGAAAGACCCAGAAGACAATGGTGGTGTTCGTATTACTAACTTTGTGGTGGAGAAGAAAGACACAGCATCCACTCAGTGGGTCCCTGTCTGCTCCACATCCAAGAAGCGCAGCATGATGCTGAAGCACCTGATGGAGGGCACGTCCTACGTGTTCAGAGTTGCTGCTGAGAACCAGTATGGCCGCAGTGAATATGTTGAGACACCAAAAGCCATCAAGGCCATGAACCCACTCTGTGAGTAATAGCACAGTAAACACTAAAACAGCCGATTTAGTGTGCTTGGACTGAGAGTAGATCTCAGAACAAAAACATCAAAAACAAACAACTCAAATTCATCACTCACAGGATAAAGCTCTTATATTTATCATTTCATTGTAATTGGAGTCCCACAACAGAATAAAATCAACATTTTAATACACATTACTGGATAAAAGTATTTGCAGATTTCCACAAAATTGAAGATTTTTCTTCCAGCGTTTTCCATAGATTGCCTATCTCAAACTATTTATTACTCAAATAACAAACATTGAGAATCATCCTCCTTAGTGACTATGGTAGGTGGGTGAGTACTTCTCTGACAAAACTTAAATGTATTTTTCCTTCCAGTCCCTCCTGGTCCTCCCAAAGACCTGCACCATGTTGACGTGGATAAAACTGAGGTGTGGTTGGTCTGGAACTGGCCTGACCGAGATGGAGGAAGTGAGATCACAGGCTTCCTGGTTGAGTATCAGGAGGAGGGAGAAAAGGAATGGGATGAGTGGAAGACCGTCAGTATCCCAGAGAGTCATGTGACTGGCCTGGAGGAAGGAAAGACCTACCGCTTCAGAGTGAAGACTGAGAACGCCATCGGCCTTAGCAGACCTGACACCACTTTACCTATCCTCTGTCAGGAGAAACTGGGTAAGATAAAGAGACCAAACCCAGACACGTCTCATGAATTCATAGGAATTTACACTGGAGTGGTAGATTATAATTTGAGGTGCAATGCTTTCCGTATCATCAGCATTAGTGCTTTGGAATTAGTACTTGTCATTAGCCTATCCACTCAAAGCAAAGTAATGTTTTTGGTGTACATCTGATGGACTACTTTTGGTCAGTTAACATTATATTTCAGCGTTTTTTAAACATAATGTGTTGTAGCAGGGAGTAACCACTTAAGTCTGCATTTTTACAGTGCCGCCAATTGTCGAGGTTGATGTTAAGCTCATTGAGGGCATCATCGTAAAGGCCGGCACCACCATCAGGCTGCCAGCTATTATGAGAGGAATCCCTATTCCCACCGCTAAGTGGACCATTGAAGGAGAGGAGATCACCAGCGAAGGCAACATCAAGATCGACACTGACAATTTCTCCACTGTGCTAAACATCAATGACTGCACAAGGAACCACACTGGCACCTACCTGCTCACTGTTTCAAACCCAGCTGGTACTAAGACAGTGGCATTAAACGTCACGGTCCTAGACGTACCTGCTGCTCCTATTGGACCTGTCAACATCCTGGAGGTAACTCCTGACTCCATGATGATCGAGTGGCGTCCTCCCAAGGATGATGGTGGCAGCCCCGTCACCAGCTACATTGTGGAGAAGAGAGAGTCTAACAAGGAAACTTGGGGAGGTGTGAGCACTGGCAGCCTGGCCACCAACCTCAACATCACCCGACTGCAGAAGGGAGTGGAATATGTGGTTCGCATTCGTGCTGAGAACAAGATGGGCATTGGGGCTCCTCTGGAGAGCAAGCCCACTGTTGCTGAGCACACTTTCATGCCACCAAGCCCACCTGGTAAACCACAGTCCTATGATATCTCAGAGGATGCTGTTACAGTGGGATGGACCATGCCCCTTGCTGATGGTGGCAGCCAGATCACTGGCTACCTCATTGAGCGCAGACACAAGAAAGGAAAGTGGATCCGTGTGAACAAGACGCCCTGCAAGGACCTGAAGTACAGAGTTCTGGGGCTGTTTGAGGGCAATGAGTATGAGTTCAGAGTGTTCGCTGAGAATATTGCTGGTTACAGTGGTCCTTCTCCCATCTCTGACCCCTGCAAGCCCTGCAGGCCCATCACTGTCCCCAGCCCCCCTGTCAACCCCAAAGTTAAAGATTACAGCAAGACCACCGCTTATCTGGTGTGGACCAAACCCAACAAAGATGGAGGCAGCCCCATTCTGGGGTACACTGTGGAAATGAAGAAAGCTGATTCTGAAGAGTGGAAGAAAGTCAACCTGGATGATTTCATCAAGCATTGCGCTTACACAGTGAAGGGCCTGGAGGAGGGCGAGACCTACAGGTTCAGAGTCTATGCCTCAAACATGATCGGAGATGGAGAGTCCAGAGAAATCCCAGAGTCAATCACTGCTCACGACATCCTTATCCCTCCAGAGATTGAGATGGATGCCAAATGCCGCGAGCGTCTCACTGTGCGAGTTGGACACAACATCAACATCATTGGCTTCATCAAGGCCCGTCCTGACCCTGAGGTGCTTTGGTTGAAGGAAGAGACGGTTCTGGAGAACAGCAAACGTGTCACTATCACCCAAAACTTCCCTGTGGTCCACATGAAGGTTAAGGAAGCCACTAGAGCTGACCATGGCAAATACACCTTGAAAGCTTCAAACGAGGGTGGTGAGGCTTCCTGCACCATCACAGTCAACGTGCTAGACAGACCCAGCCACTGCCAGAATCTCCACATGACCTACGTTACCAAGAACTCATGCATGATCAACTGGGAGGCCCCTAAAGACAATGGTGGCTCTGAGATCACCAACTATATTGTGGAGTGCCGTGAGCCCAGTGTTAGCATGTGGTCTATGATCTCCTCCCACTGCACTAATCGCATGATCAAGGCCAAACTGATGGAGGGTCACGAGTACCTGTTCCGTGTCTGTGCTGAGAACAAGATGGGACCTGGGCCAACTGTGGAGACAAAGACACCTCTGCTGGCCATTGACCCCATCGAGAAGCCAGGCGAGCCTGAGAACTTCAAGGCCACAGACATTGGCAAGACCCATGTCAATCTGAGATGGAGGAGGCCTGACTATGACGGAGGCAGCCCCAACCTCTACTACAACCTGGAGTGCAAAGCCAAAGATGCTGAGGAGTGGGAGAAACTCAACACTGACCCCCTGATCAACACCTTCTTCCTTGCTGACAAATGTGTTGAGAACCAGATGTACACCTTCAGGTAGGTTACGGCATTCTTATTTTTAATGTTCATTCTGTTTTCCAGGGTTATTCCTTGAACAGTATTCTTCATAACACAGAGACATAAGACATAACTTATAAAAAACTAAACCATGGTTGTTGTGTACTTTGAAACAAAGACAAAAGTTTTACATACAAAACCTTACTTAGAAATATTAATTGAAAACTTGAAAAAAATGTTATTGTCATATCTAACATAAATAAGTTTCAAATAATAAATATTTATTATCCAGGGTGCAGACTGTAAATGAAGGAGGGGAGAGTGCTTGGGTGAAGCTTGCTGATATTTTGGTGAGAGAGGAAATCCAGAAGCCTGTTATCGATCTGAAGCTGTCTGGAACTCTGACGGTAAAGGCGGGAGAGTCAGTCAGGATAGAAGCTGGCCTGAGAGGAAAGCCCCAGCCTGAGGTCAAGTGGAAGAAAGACAAGGCAGTTGGAGATAACCCCAGAATCAGCATTGAGACTGGCCCTGACTACTCCAAGTTCCTCATGACCAAGTCCAAACGCACTGACACCGGAAAGTATATTATCACTGCCACCAACTCTGCTGGCACATTTACAGCATACGCCAATGTGAATGTCCTCGACGTCCCTGGCCCAGTTAGGAACCTCAGGATCACTGGCATTGGAGCTGACAAGTGCAGAGTGGTGTGGGATGCTCCAGAGGATGAAGGAGGCTGTGAGGTGGACAGCTACATTGTGGAAAAATGTGAAACCAGGAGGATGGTATGGTCCACATACTCTGCCTCTGTGGTCACACCGTACTGCAACGTCACTCGACTGGTGGAGTCCAATGAGTACATCTTCAGAGTGAGGGCAGAGAACAAGATGGGAACTGGCCCCGCCATGGAGAGTAAGCCTGTGACTGTCAAGACTCAGTTCAACAAACCTGGACCTCCTGAAGCACCTGAGGTCACAAAGGTAAGTGAAGGACTCACTGTTTTGTTTATTTTCCTAAATTTGGATCATACAGCTAGTATGATCTTAGTTATGAAAATATTCACTAACTCAATTTTTTGTCATGCAGGTGAGTAAAGATGAGATGACAGTGGTCTGGGCTCCTCCTGAGAATGATGGAGGGAAGTCAATCACTGGCTACATCCTGGAGAGAAAAGAGAAGAGGGCAGTTCGCTGGGTGCCATGCACCAAGAGCGCCATCTCTGAGAGACGCATGAAAGTCACCAACCTGATCCCCAACCACGAGTATCAGTTCAGGGTGAAGGCCGAGAATGAGGTCGGCCTGGGAGAGCCCAGCAAACCCTGCAGACCCGTCGCAGCCAAAGATCCCATTGGTGAGTAAAGAGTTGCTGTCATAGCTCAGTTTACATCTTCAAAAACTTTCTTCAGACTTGTGTTCAGTCCAGAGAACATGTAAACCACAAAGGGTGTTAACCCTCACCCCTGCGTCCTCTGGTCTTTAAGTATTTTCATTGAACTCTGTTTTATTGTCCCTTCCTGCAGAGCCACCTGGCCCCCCCGCGGGCTTGAAGGTAGGTGACAGCACCAAGACCTCCATCACTCTGTCCTGGTCTAAACCGGTGTATGATGGCGGCGCCCCTATCATCAACTACAGCCTGGACATGAGGCTAAAGAGTGACGCAGACCCCGAGAAGCCCTCAGAGGGCTGGAAGAGGATTGATACCCATGGCCCGCTGGTCCTCACAGAGTTCACCATCGGTCAGCTGGATGAGAAGCAGGAGTACGAGTTCAAGGTCTCTGCCCAAAACCAGGTGGGCTGGGGACGTCACGCCTACCTGAAGGAGGCCGTGTCCCCCAAGGAGATCCTAGGTAAGAAAGGTTTACTGAAACCATGTGCTCAACGATAAATGGATATATATTGTACATTATAAATGTCAATAACTTTCAGTTGTTTAATGATCTCAACATCAATATGTTTCCATGGTAACAGAGGCTCCAGAGATTGACTTAGATGCCAGTTTGAGGAAAGGCCTGGCCGTCAGGGCTGGCTGTCCAATTAGGCTCTTTGCCATCATCAGAGGAAGGCCTGCCCCCAAGGTGACCTGGAAGCGTTTGGGTGTGGACAACGTGATCCGTCGAGGTCACGTGGACCAGGTTGACACCATGTCCTTCCTGGTCATCCCAGAGAGCACCAGAGAAGATTCTGGAAAATACTCCCTCACTCTGTCTAACTCTGCTGGGGAGAAGGCCGTGTTTGTCCGTGTCAAAGTGCTTGGTGAGGAACAAAGAATGATATTAAAACTTTTATTTGTTTATACAGAATTTTTCTTTAAAAATGCTTAATTGGGAAGGAAAACAAGCAATTTGTTATTCTCAAATTCATTCTCTGTAGATACCCCTGGTCCTGTTGGTGGCTTGGAGGCTACTGACGTTACCAAGACAACAGCTCAGCTGTCCTGGTTGCCACCAGAGAATGATGGCGGCAGCACTATCCTCAACTACATCGTGGAGAAACGTGAGGTGGACAGGAAGACCTGGACCAAGTGCACAGAGGACCTGAAGAAGACCAGCTTCAAGGTGACCAACATGACACCTGGTATCGAGTACTACTTCAGAGTCATGGCCTGCAACAAGTACGGCATTGGAGTTCCTCAGGACTCACCCAAGTCCTACCTGGCTGTCGACCCCATCAGTGAGTGTGAACAAGGATTTTATCAACAGAGTTTAGCATGGAGACGTTATAAAATATCTCATTAGTGGAAGTAGAAACCCATTAGCGAAGGTGTTTGATTTCAATTTAACGAGTCACTCAGGCTTCAAATATGTTTTGTATATCATTACATTTAAAAGGAAATTAAAAACCAAACCCTGTCATCTCCTTGCATTTCTCTGCTTCTTCTTGTTTTTCCTTTCTAACACCTGCTGTATGTGATGTTAAGGTGAGCCGGACCCTCCAAAGAAGATGGATGTGTTGGAAATAACCAAGAATAGTGCTACTCTCGGCTGGCTGAAGCCACTCAGAGATGGAGGAGCCAAGATCAACGGTTATGTGGTGGACTACCAGGAGGAAGGTGCACCAGAGGACAAGTGGACCCCTTATTCCGTGGTCAAAGACTTGACTATTGTGGTGGTTGGTCTGACGGAAGGAACGAAGTACAAGTTCAGAGTAGCAGCGAGGAACTCAGCAGGAGTCAGCCTGGCACGAGAGGCAGAAGGAGTGTTTGAGGTCAAAGAGCAGCTCAGTGAGTAGACCACCTTAAAAATCTACAATTTATAATTAATCTCAGAGTGATAACTGACTGAAATATTGAACTTTATATTCCCAAAAATGGTAAGGGAAAAATCAAGTAACTCTTTTGATTCTTTTTCTTCCTCCCAGTGGCTCCTAAGATTATCATGCCTGACATTGTGACAGTCAGAGCCGGATCCAAGATGGTGGTCGAAGCCATTGTGGCAGGTAAACCTGCTCCATTCTGCAAGTGGAAGCAGGGCAACGAGGATGTGCTGACCTCCGATCGCCTGTCCGTTGTAAAGACACTGACAACCTGCACACTCATCGTTAAGAACGTGACCAGAGCAGACAGTGGCTACTATAGCTTGTCAGCCGAGAACAGCACCGCCAAGATCAACCAGATCCTCAGAGTCATCGTCATGGGTTAGTTTGAATGACAGACTGTTAAACCTGCTGGTCCTAAACAAAAAGCTCAATGGATTATCCTGTTTACAACAATAGTAGGTAGTATTCACAGTAGAGTTTTAAAATATAAACTATACACTGGACCTTTTCATTTTAACAACAATTTCTTAAATAGAACAGCACTGTTAAGACAGCCTGGACAGATGAATATGGAGGAACAACCCTCTACCTGCCTATACAACTAATGTGAATGACAAAAAGATCATTGATTTGTTGTGTACAAGATCAGCGTTTCATCCTCTTTGTCCCTGCAGACATCCCTGGACCCCCTGAAGGTCCTCTGGAGATCACTGAGCAGGACACCGATGCCTGCACATTGCTCTGGAACTCTCCACAGGAGGATGGTGGCAGCAACATCACCAACTACATTGTGGAGAAATGTGATGTCAGCCAGGGCGACTGGATCACCGTGTCCTCATCCTGCACCAAGACTAGCTTCAGGGTGACCAAACTGACAACTGGCAAGGAGTACGGGTTCAGAGTCCGTGCTGAGAACAGGTTTGGCATCTCTGCGCCCATCTACTCTGAGAAGATGATTGCCAGATATCCATTTGGTGAGTCTAAACTATACATTTTTAATTTACTGCTTTACTGCTAAATTTCTAATCCATCAATATTTTGTTTTCTACTGTAAAATACTTTCATATTGAGGCTGTAATGAATAGATGCAGGAGCAGGACTTTAGACTATCATTCTAAATTAACTTGTGGACTGTCTTTTTTTCCACCCAGATCCTCCAAGCGAGCCCAGAAACCTGCAGATTAACAAGATCAATAAAGATTTTGTCATCCTGTCGTGGGAGTGTCCCAGCAGCGATGGTGGTAGCCCCATCACTGGATACTGCATTGAGAAAAAGGAGAGGAACAGCCTGCTGTGGGTCAAAGCCAACGAGTCACTAGTCAGAGCCACCCAATACACCTGCACTGGCCTGATGGAGGGCTTGGAGTACACCTTCAGGGTGTCGGCCCTCAACTTGGCCGGACAAGGCAAACCTTGCAAACAGACCGACATCATCACTGCCAGGACTGCTGTTGGTATGAAAATATCTTTCAGCTGATAATTAAATAACCATCTCACAATTTCAAAATGGTTTGGAAAGTTAAAAAAATAAATAAATGAATGGGAAATTTAATTTTCAGGCCAGTGACACCAACCTCATTCTTCATTGTTCAGATGCCATCACTGAGTTTTCAAACCTTTGTTTCTTTCCATCCAGACCCACCAGGTAAACCTGAGCCCATGGATGTGACCAAACACTCTGTGTCATTGGTATGGAGCCGACCCAAGCATGATGGTGGCAGCAAGCTGATTGGCTATTACATGGAGTACGCAAAGCTTCCAGAGGAGAAGTGGAAGCGCTGCAATGCCAACTGCATGAACATCCAGACAGAAAGTTATGTGGTGACTGGCCTGGAGGAGGGCCAGCAGTATCTATTTAGAGTTATCGCCAAGACCGCTGTTAACATCAGCCTTCCATCCGAGCTGTCCGACCCGATTCCTGTAATTGCTGAGAATGGTATGACTCCACACACCAAGGGGCACTGTAACTGAAATTAAATTATTGACAAATAATATTGATCATTTTGTCTCCTCTACGTTTGCAGTTCCTCCTCGTGTGGAGCTGGGCATCAACATGAAGAACCTGATTGTGTTGAAAGCTGGAGAAAATGTCTTCCTCGATGCTGAGGTGTTTGGCAAGCCCCTGCCCAAGGTGAGCTGGAAGAGAGATGGAGCACCTCTGGTCCTTGCAGAGGGAATGAAGATGACCCAAAAGAAACACGTTCATGTGCTGGAGCTCTATTCCGTCACCAGGAAGGAATCTGGAGACTATTCTATCACTGCTGAGAACATCAATGGTAGCAAGTATGCTACTATCAAGGTCAAGGTTCTCGGTAAGTTGGTTGTACTATTATTTTAATGTTATTATATAATGTTATTTGTTTCTCGTCATTTTTCTTGTACAAATAAACAAACTATCTCCCTCTGTGTCCTCTGCAGACAAACCAGGCCCTCCAGCCTCAGTGAAAACCGCTAAGGTGTTTGCTGACCGTGTTAAGCTGCGGTGGGAACCTCCAAAGGCAGATGGCGGTTCTGAGATCACCAACTACATCATCGAGAAGCGTGAGACCAGCAGGGCCAACTGGGCACTGGTCACCTCCAATGTTCATGGACACATCACCGACTGCTCAGTGGAGAAACTCATCGAGGGACACGAGTACCAGTTCAGAGTCAGCGCTGAGAACCAGTATGGTGTGGGAGACCCTGTCATGACTGACCCTGTCATGGTCAAGAACCCATACGGTATGTTCAGACTGCTACAATAAGCAAAGCTACAAAAGCTCAGATTGTACTGTATTTAAAAAGCCACAACTACTGTGCTAAAATGTATACTTTTCCACAATAATGACTATTTCATTTTTTTCAAACACGTAATGTCATGTTGATTAATATAATAAATAGTTTATCGTTAAAAAAATAGTTGATGTATAATATAATCAATGTGTTCGCTATGCTAAATTAATAAAATGGAAGACAAGTAGGATTTGATTGATTAACAATATCCAGTTATCATTCTTGTGAGTATTTACAATTTACGATGTGACATGGCCAATGTGTTAATCATTTATCAATCCTGTTTTTAGTCATTTAAGTTCAGTCCCTCTTTACTCACCATGTTGACGAGATATGATAAAAACAAACCTTATCATTGTGGGAGATTATCATGATGTTGTCTCGTATCTCAGATGTCCCTGGTCCCTGCGAGCCACCTGTCATCACCAACATCACCAAGGACTCCATGACAGTCAGCTGGAAGGCGCCAGCCAATGATGGCAAGGCCACCATCCTCGGCTACATGTTGGAGAAACGCGAAGCAACTGAGCTGACCTGGGCTAAAGTCAACCGCCGGCCGGTCATTGACAGGACCCTCAAG
This sequence comes from Euthynnus affinis, assembly GCA_029490765.1. Taxonomy (NCBI): domain Eukaryota; kingdom Metazoa; phylum Chordata; class Actinopteri; order Scombriformes; family Scombridae; genus Euthynnus; species Euthynnus affinis. The sequence goes on from CM055850.1 coordinate 30,997,456, forward strand.
GCTGCTCAGCTAACCGAGGGCTCAGAGTACGAGTTCAGAGTCATTGCTATGAACAAGGCTGGGCTGGGTAAACCCAGTGACGCATCCAAAGCTGCACTGGCTGTCGACCCCGTCTGTGAGTACCTACTTTGAATTACACACTCAGAAATGGAAGTACAAACTAAAAATGCTTCAGATAGGACTACAACTAACAAAACTATCAAAAATAATAAAAAACTTTGTCACTGTAATTCTTCTTCAGATCCTCCCGGCCCACCTGCCTTCCCCAAGGTGGTGGACTCCACCAAGAGCTCCATAAGCCTTAGCTGGACCAAACCGGCATACGACGGTGGATGTGAGATCATTGGCTACCTAGTGGAGTATAAGCTAGCTGAAGGAGAGAACTGGATCAAGTGCAACGTCCCCAAGAAACTCCAGGCCACCAAGTTTTTGGTGACTGGTCTGATGGACAACACCGAGTACCAGTTCAGAGTCACCGCTGTCAACAAGATTGGCTTCAGTGACCCCAGCGAGGTCCCTGGAAACCACATGCCCAAGGAAATCCTCAGTATGTTCCTCGACTGTTTATTATACCACCTCATTTAGTAATTAACCTCACATAAAGTCATGTGAATCAAGAATTCTACCTTTTAACACCACTGAGTAACATACATACAAAAATAATATGAATGGAGATCACCAGATCATTAACAAAATCATTATCAATTTTAGGCTGGAAATCTACTTGCTATTTAATCATGCGTTTGTGTTAGACAACCGGTTGTGTCATCAACCTAAATTGTTCACATACTTGCCAATGTACTTTGCAGTTTAAATGCTATTTGCTGTTAAATGCAGCCTATTTAACATGTTAGCTTCTTTAATAGGCCACATTATCATATGGTTCAGCTTGCTTAAAAACATTAGTCAGGCAGCATGCTAGAAAAATACACAAGGTGGAGCATCCTCCTCATGTTCTGTTGTAAAAGTCCAAATTGTAACAGTGATAAAGTGCTCTGATGTGAAATGGTAGTGGAAAACAAATGGAGTAGGTGGAAAGAACAACAGTTAGCATCATGGGAATATTTGGTATTAGCTCAGTGATTGTTTACTTATGTGACAAAACCTCATTGTGCATTATCACTTAACAAAATAGCAAACATTTATTCACAGTACTGACCATTCTTGGTAAACTTGATAAGATATGCTAGCTGTGTGCTAGCTATGGTAGCTTCTATGGTAACTGAAAATGAATTGGTGATAGAAATTAAAATCCTCATGTCAAAATTGACAAAGAAACAGTTATGTCTAATAAGTGATCCCTCTGTTTCTCCTTCAGTTGCTCCTGAAGCTGAGCTGGACGCTGACCTGAGAAAGGCACTGGTTCTTAGGGTGGGTGTCACCATGAGGCTATATGTTCCCCTGAGAGGACGCCCGGCACCTAAAGTGACATGGACCAAGGTGGACGCCACTCTGTCAGAGAGGCAGGGTCTGCTTATCAAGACGTCAGAGTGGGACACACTGCTGATGGTTGAAGATGTTAACAGATATGATGCTGGCAAATACGTCTTGACACTCGAGAACAGCAGTGGCTCCAAGAGCTACACCATCGTTGTCAAGGTTCTTGGTAAGACTGTCTGTCAAAGACTTTCAAGAACATTCAGAAATGGAAATTTTAAACTTTCTCACCCACGGAAAAGTCCCACAATCATGAAAACATATTTGTATTCCCATCATGTGTGTCTGACCTATTTTGTATCAGTTTAGTTAACAAATACTTTGAATGGTAATGCTTCTCCTCCCCCCAGATTCTCCTGGACCGCCTATAAACCTGATTGTTAAGGAGACCTCCAGAAACCACGCCCACATCACCTGGGATGCCCCACTGATTGATGGTGGAGGCCCAGTCAAGAACTACATTGTGGAGAAGCGTCTGGCTGAGAGGAAGGCCTGGACATGCGTATCAGCAGCGTGTCTCAAGCCATCATTCAGGATCATCAACTTGGAAGCAGGACAAGCCTACTGCTTCAGAGTGCTGGCCGAGAACGCCTATGGCATCGGAGAGGGCTGTGAGACCGCTGGCAGTGTCCGGGCCTCAGGTAGCTACATTATACTTGCTGAAATAATTTTATAATGCAAAGCATTATAAAATTGATTGTCATCCAGGTTTATATTAACTTTGATGATAAGAAGGATAACAACAGCTGATAGTTTTGTGAATTAGAATAGACCATTTTTTGCACAGCGGAGTATTTTAGATTAGAGTACAGTAGAGAGTATAAAGGGTGTTATTTTTGGTTAAATAAATCTCTGGCCAGGGTGTGATGTTATCATGTGTACCCTCAGGTTGTTGTTGAGTGATATTTAATTCAGACCTTGGATATTCTGCAAATTACTATATCTGTTGTTATTTTTCTATTTATTGATGGAAATCAAAAAACTTTCCACACAGTGCTTCTTAAGTTATCAAGAGTGGTGATCTCTTTAGGCGCATCTGCATCACTTTCTGCCATTTCTGATATTGTGAGGTTATGTTAGCACATTGAACGTGAGATTGTGATTCAGAGTCAGATTCAGAAACATTGTTCATCAGATGTGACAAAATAATTTCATTATCACATACAAGTAGATCAAGGTGAGAAGGGTGAGATTCATGAACATTAGCCAACCCATTTATATAAAAAAATATACATTTGAATAGTAATTTCAGCATTTGATGATTATTTTTTTACTATTCCATTTATATTCAAATCCCAAATTTGTTCCTACAACCCTAGCAGCCACTTCCTTGACTGCAACTGAAATTGAAGAAAAATAAGAAAGCAAACAAAACTCAAAACAAAGCTCTACCTAAGAGCAATGCTCCATATTTGTGATCAAGACCAAGACACGTCAAAGTCAGGAAAAAGCTACAAGAATAACACAAATCTGAGACAAAAAACCCCATCATGTGTCCTAGAGCCTCAGCTATATTTAACACATCTGGTTTAATACAAATCACATGCTCAGTTTTGTTCCACTCTTTCCCTCTTTAGAACAACCTGGTCCAGTGATGGACTTCAAAGCTAAGAAGATCACCAAGGACTCAATCACTCTGGGCTGGAAGAAGCCGATTGGTGATGGCATCAGTCATGTCACCGCCTACATCCTAGAGCAGGGTGAAGGCGAGGACAAGTGGAAACAGATCATGAAGGGCAAGAATACCTCACACACCGTCAGCGAGCTTACTGAGGGCACGGAATACTTGTTCAGAGTCAAAGCACTTAACGAGTCCGGAGAAGGACCACCCACCGAACTTGCTGTTGTTGCCAAGGACCAGTTTGGTAAGAAATTACTGTCACATTCTCATGTAGCTTAATCAGAAATGTTGCTAATTATAATTGCTTTTTTTATTTTATTATTATTTGTGTTGTATTTCCATCTATTTTCTGATATGCCATTTCCTTCTGACTCTGACAGTGCTGCCTGAGTGCGACTTGAGCAGTTTGCATGATGGTTGCTGTGTGGTGAAGGAGGGCAGTACCACACGTATCAACATCCCCATCAGCGGTATACCCTACCCCACTGCCACATGGAAGAAGGGTGATGTAGCCCTGGGAGACACTGGTCGGATGTGCGTGGAGGCGTCTCAGGGCATCACCACCCTGCTGATCAGGGACTGCCAGAGAGGAGACGCTGAAACCTACACCATCAATGTCAGAAACAGCTCAGGCTCTAAGGACTGTAAGTTCCAGCTCAAGGTGGTAGGCAAACCAGGCATCTGCACCGGACCTATCAAGTTTGACGAGATCACTGCTGATGGCATCACCCTGGAATGGGAGCCACCCAAAGATGATGGCGGTTCGGAGGTGTCCAACTACATTGTAGAAAAGAGGAGGACGACAGACAATAAGTGGGCCACAGTGGCTTCAGCAATTCAGAAGACCACCATGAGGGTGATACGACTCCATGATGGAGTGGAGTACATCTTTAGAGTATTCGCTGAGAACAAGTATGGGGTTGGAGAGTATCTGAGGTCAGATCCGGTCATTGCCCAGCATCCATTCGGTGAGCACTACCCTCCTTTTATCTTTGTCTTTTATAGTCTCTTGTTAGTCTGTTGGACAATAATGCCTGATAAAAAAGTATAACTGCCATGTTAAAATCTTTAGAGAGGTATCTAAAAATATGTATATATATATATATATATGTGTGTGTATATATATATATGTGAGTATTAGTTTAACTGCTGGAAACAAGATGTCTTCTGCTTCAATGTAAAGTCCATCCTCAATGTATGTGCATTAGAGGCTTCAAGTTTCTACATCAGGCTTATGTATATTGCATATTTGTTCAATATTGGTTTCTAAACTAGTTGTAATGTCACAAATCACACTCATCGGCCCACCCCATAAAATCAGATTTTCAATGGGCAGAAACTTTCCCCTTTCAGCAGATGAGTGTGATACAGACTTGTCAAATTTGAACATACATCAATCTGCACAATGAAGCCCAAGCATTCAACCTGTTAAAGGGGACTTTAAATCAATTCTCAAAAGTCAGTTAATGTGAAATGAAATTAGCTGCTCCCAAAAGAAAATGTTTCAATAGTTCTTTAGATATTTTCCAGATTCTAGTGTAGTAGTCTTATTTTAAGATGCTAATTGTTGTTTCTAGAATATTTCGAGTGAAATCATCTTTGTTTTTCCACAAAATTGATTACTTAGTATTGTTTTTATTTGCGAAGATGACGTAAGCCTTGATCAGGCACTTACAGACATGTAAAGATTTTATCCCCTTGACTCACTCTTGTGTTAAGCATTTGTTTATTCCCTTCTTTCCTAATCCCTCCATCACTTTTCTGCTGCCTTTAGATGTGCCTGGCGCACCTGCTCCTCCAGAGATCATCAGCATTCGCCATGAGTCAGCCATCCTGACCTGGGCTGATCCAAAGGACACTGGTGGCTCTCCCATTACTGGTAACCTATTGTTATAGATGCCTATTTGTAGCTAAGCATATAGGAATAGAAATTGGTGATTAGCAGATGACCGACTTATTTGTGTGCTCTCTAGGATATCATGTGGAGTTTAAGGAGAGGAACAGTCTGATGTGGAAACGGGCCAGTAAGACTCCCCTGAGAGTGAAGGAGTGCAGAGTCACTGGCCTGATAGAGGGACTAGAGTACGAGTTTAGGGTAATGGCCATGAACATGGCGGGCCTGGGAAAGGCAAGCAGGACCACTGAGGGTGTGGTTGCCCTGGATCCTATAGGTGAGTTCACAGCTTTTGGAAATGTCTTTTCTAAACTCATGAAAAGACCATTCTTCTTTTGTGACAGTTTATGTCACAAAGAAGTTAATTTTTTACATTTCATACTTAAACAATAAATTCTGATTTTAATAGCATTGGTTGTAATTTCACTATGTTCTGTCAGATCCTCCTGGCAAGCCTGAAGTGATCAACGTAACCAGGAGCTCAGTCACTCTGATTTGGACCGCTCCCAAGTATGATGGCGGCTACAAGCTCACTGGCTACATGGTGGAGAAGCTGGAGGCTGGTGGTAAGGCCTGGATGAAGGCCAACCATATCAACATCCAAGATTGCGCCTTCACTGTCACCGACCTAACCGAAGGATCTCAGTATCAGTTCAGGATCAGGGCTAAGAACTCTGCTGGGGCTGTCAGTGTTCCTTCAGAGGTTACTGATCTTCTGACCTGCAGGGATGAGTATGGTAAGCTGATGTTACTGTTATACAAAAAGAAGATATACTTAGTTTTACATATATCAGGCCTTAAAAGTCAGAAATAGTATCATAAATTTGGAGTTATAAGGTCTGTAGACTATTATAATTTGCTTCTATCTTCTGTGCAGAGCCTCCAACCATTACTATTGACCCAGACATGAAGGATGGTGTATCGGTCAGGGCAGGAGATACAATTGTGATCTCAGCCTCCAAGATTGTGGGCAAGCCCCCACCCATTGTTGCCTGGTCCAAGGCAGGCCGTGAGTTCAAGACCTCTGACACTGTCGCCATCAAAAGCACCCCTACCTCCTCCACCTTGGCTATCAAGTATGCTAGTAGAAAGAACACAGGAGAGTACACCATCACTGCTAGCAACCCCTTCGGCATTAAGGAAGAACACGTAAAGGTGAAGGTCCTGGATATCCCTGGACCTCCAGGCCCCATTGAAGCCAGTAACATTTCAGCGGAGAAGTGTACTCTGACCTGGCTTCCACCAGAGGAGGATGGAGGCTGCTCCATCAAGTCCTACATACTTGAGAAAAGAGAGACCGGCCGCCTGCAGTGGACCAAGGTAGCAGAAAACATCATTGACTGCAGACATGTGGTCCACAAACTGATCAAGGGCAACGAGTACATCTTCAGAGTGTCTGCTACAAACCAGTATGGCACTGGGGACTCAAGCCAGTCTGGTCCAGTCAAAATGGTTGACAGTTACCGTAAGTTTAATTTAGTTCTCATCAGATAAATTTTTTGTAAAGTTAATTATATTTTATTCATTTCTGGATGCATGGACTCTTCAGAATAATGATTAGATGATTTTAAATATCAGATTTTAAAGTGTAACTGAACATACTGTAATTATTTCCCTTTAGGCCCACCAGGCCCACCCTCAGCCCCAGAGATTGAAAACATCAGCCGGACTGCTGTCACCATTTCATGGAAGAGACCAGTGGAGGATGGAGGAAGTGACATCAGAGGATATAGTGTACAGAGGAAAGAGAAAAGAGGAATGAGATGGGTGAGAGCCAGTAAGAGGACAGTCCCTGATCTGCGCTTCAAGGTGCAAGGCCTGAATGAGGGAGTAGAATATGAGTTCAGAGTCACTGCTGAGAACAGGGCTGGATTTGGGGAACCCAGTGAACCATCGCGCCCTGCGATGACCAAGGATATTGTGTGTAAGTAAAAATGGAGTTGTCTCAACAGGAAAGTTACATACACATACATCTCAGAAAAATACACATAAAGTATGGCCCTCACAAACTTTGTTTTTCTTGTTTATTAGATCCACCTGGTCCTCCATCCAACCCCAGAATTACAGACACCACAAAAACTTCAGCCACCTTTGCCTGGGGCCGACCCCACTATGATGGTGGTCTCGAAGTAGAGGGATACATTGTTGAGTACAAAAAGGAAGGGCATGATGACTGGGAGACGGAAACTCAGTACACCCTGAAAGCTACTGAATATATTATTGGTAAACTTCAAAAGGGAGGCAAATACCACTTCAGAGTCAGAGCTGTGAACTCTGAGGGAATTGGTGAGCCTGCAGAGGTCGAGAAAGTGACTGAACTGGTGGACCAGGAGATGCTGCCAGACTTTGAGCTGGATGCTGAACTCAGGCGAACCCTGGTGGTCAGATCCCGTGCATCAATCCGTATGTTTGTTCCCATCAGGGGCCGTCCTGTTCCTGAAGTAACCTGGAGCAAAGATGACACCAATCTGAAGACACGTGCCCACATTGACACCACAGAATCTTACACTCTATTGGTGATTCCTGACTGCACCAGATATGATGCTGGCAAGTACAACCTCTGTTTGGAGAATGTTGCTGGAAAGAAGACTGGCTTTGTTAATGTAAGAGTTCTGGACACACCAGGACCTCCAGTCAACCTCAAACCTAGAGAGATCACTAAAAAGGACATTACCCTCCAGTGGGAAATCCCCATCATCGACGGTGGTTCTAAGATTCACAACTACATTATTGAAAAGAGAGAAGCCACCAAGAAGGCCTACACAGTCCTTAGCACCACATGGCAGAAGTGTTCTTTCAAGATCCCCGACCTTGAGGAGGGAGCGTACTACTACTTCCGTGTCTCTGCTGAGAATGACCTGGGTGTAGGTGAGCCTGCTGAAACCCCTGAGCCAATCAGGGTGTCCCAAGCCCCCTCTGCCCCCGAGAACTTGTATGTCACAGATGTGACAGCTGACTCTGCCAGCTTGGCATGGACAAAGCCCTTGCATGATGGTGGCACCTTGATCACAGGATATGTCATTGAGGCCCAGAAGAAGGACACTGAACAGTGGGTCCATGTGGCCACCATCAAGGCTCTGGACTACACTGTCACAGATCTGATTGAGGGTGCAGAATATACTTTCCGCATAATGGCAGTCAATGCATCAGGCAGGAGCGACCCTCGTGAGAGTAGGCCTGCTGTTATCAAAGAACAAACCTCCGCCCCAACCTTTGACCTGCGTGGAGTCTACCAGAAGACGGTCATCGCCAAGGCTGGAGACCGTGTTAAGGTGGAGATTCCAGTGCTTGGCAAACCCAGACCTTTGGTTTCCTGGAAAAAAGGAGACACAGTACTGAAGGAGACACAGAGAATCAACATTGAAACCACACCAACATCAACCATCCTCAATATCAGTGAGATTAAGAGGACTGATGGAGGCCAGTATTCCATGACTGGAAAGAACATGCTGGGTACAGTGACTGAGACAATAACAGTCTTGGTCCACGATATTCCAGGGCCTCCTACAGGTCCAATTAAGCTGGATGAGGTTTCATGTGATTATGTTCTCATGTCCTGGGAGGCACCAGAGAATGATGGAGGTGTTCCCATCAATAACTATATTGTTGAGATGCGGGAGACCACCGGTACTTCCTGGGTGGAGTTGGCGGCCACAGTGATCCGCACCACATTCAAGGCAGCCCGGCTCAACACTGGAACTGGATATCAGTTCAGAGTCAAGGCTCAGAACAGATATGGCATTGGACCTTCCATTGTCTCTGAACCAGTGATAGCTGCCTATCCATTTGATGTGCCAGGGCAGCCAGGCACTCCTGTGGTCACATCTTTCAACAAGGATGCTATGACCCTGAGCTGGAATGAGCCATCTTCTGATGGAGGCAGTGCAATCTTGGGTTATCATGTGGAGAGAAAAGAGAAAAACAGCATTCTTTGGCAGAGGATCAGCAAAGCTCTTGTTGTTGGAAATATCTTTAAATCAACAGGCCTTGTTGATGGAATCCAATATGAACATCGTGTTATTGCTGAAAACTTGGCTGGTCTCAGCAAACCAAGCAAACCCTCTGACACAATGTATGCTTTGGATCCAGTTGATCCACCAGGCAAGCCTGTGGCACTGAATATCACCAGGCATGAAGTGACAGTTTCATGGACCAAACCAGAAGGAGATGGTGGATTTTCCATCACTGGATACACAGTAGAGAGAAGAGAGATGCCCAATGGACGGTGGCTCAAAGCCAACTTCAACAACATTCTAGAGACCGTTTACACAGTCAGTGGTCTGATTGAAGATGCCACTTATGAATTCCGTGTATTCGCTAGAAATTCAGCTGGTGCTGTAAGTGCACCATCCCCGACATCAGAAGCAATCACCTGCAGAGATGACATTGAAGAGCCCAGGCTGGATGTTGATGCATCTTATAGCAGCAATATTGTTGTCATGGCAGGAGAGGTGTTCACACTGGAGGCCAGTGTGACTGGCAGGCCAATCCCATCTCTGGTATGGACCAAGGAAGGAAAGGAGCTTCAGGATACAGCCAAGTTAGAAATAAAGACATCTGACTTCCACACAGTTCTGAAAAATAAAGACTCCCTTAGGAGGGATGGTGGTGTTTTTACTCTGACTGCCAGCAACCCTGGTGGCTTTGCCAAGTTCACATTCACTGTCAAGGTTCTTGACAGACCTGGACCACCAGATTCCCTTACTGTTACTGGCATTGCTGCTGAGAAATGTGTTCTCAACTGGCTGCATCCAACACATGATGGTGGTGCCAAGATCGAGTATTTTATCATTCAAAGGCGTGAGACCAGCAGGTTGGCATGGACAAATGTTGCCACAGACCTTCAAGCAAACAGGTTCAAGGTCACTAAGCTTTTGAAGGGCAATGAGTATATTTTCAGAGTCATGGCTGTTAACAAATATGGTGTAGGTGAGCCCCTGGAGACTGAACCTGTCATCTGTGCCAACCCATATGTGCCTAGTGACCCTCCACAGCAGCCTGAGGTTACCACCATTACAAAGGACTCCATGGTTGTCTGCTGGGACCGCCCTGAACATGATGGAGGCAGCAGAATCAACACCTACATAATTGAGAGAAGGGATAAGACTGGCCTGCGCTGGGTTAAATGCAACAAAAGGACTGTAACTGACCTGCGATTCAAGGCCTCTGGCCTCACACCAGGACATGAGTATGAATTCAGAGTCCTTGCAGAGAACAATGCTGGTCTGAGCCAGCCTAGTCCTTCCAGTCCATTCTACAAAGCCATAGACACTATCTTCCAGCCTGGACCTCCCGGGAACCCCAGAGTGCTCGACACAACCAAGTCTTCCATCACCCTTGCTTGGAACAAGCCTGTCTATGATGGTGGTTCTGAAATCACTGGCTACATTGTGGAAACATGCCTGCCTGAGGAGGATGAATGGACAATTCACACTCCCAAGAAGGGATGGACAGCCACCTCCTTCACAATCACCAGTCTGAAGGAAAACCAACAGTACAAGATCAATATCTGTGCCACTAACTGTGAAGGTGTGGGAGAGCCTGCTGCTGTTCCTGGTACCCCCAAGGCTGAGGACAGGCTTCTTCCTCCAGAAATTGACCTTGGAGCAGAGCTGCGCAAGGTTGTCTGCATCAGAGCCTGCAGCACACTAAGACTCTTTGTCCCTATTAAGGGCAGACCAGCACCTGAAGTAAAATGGACAAGAGAGCATGGAGAATCCCTGGACAAAGCCAACATTGAAATCACCCCCTCATTCACCACTCTTCAGATAGAGAATGTTGACAGGTTTGATGGAGGTAAATACTTAGTGACTGTAGAAAATGCTTCAGGAAGCAAGACAGCCTTTGTTAATGTCAGGGTGCTAGATACTCCTGGAGCACCTCAGAACCTGTTCATCAAAGAGGTCACTAGAGATTCAGTTTCCCTTGTTTGGGATGCACCTCTTATTGATGGTGGCTCTAGAGTGCGCAACTACATTGTGGAGAAGCGTGAATCAACCAGAAAAGCCTACTCAACAGTATGTGCTCAGTGCCACAAGTCCAGTTGGAAAATTGGAGAGTTGGAGGAAGGAAAAATGTACTTCTTCAGGATTCTGGCTGAGAATGAATATGGAGTCGGTCTCCCAGCAGAGACCCTAGAACCAATCAAAGCTTCGGAGAAGCCTCTGCCACCAGGAAAAGTGTCCCTTCGTGAAGTCACTGGTACTACTGTTAAATTATCTTGGGAAAAGCCTGACTATGATGGTGGCAGCAGAATCACGGGCTATATTGTTGAGATGCAGGGTAAAGGGAGTGAGAAGTGGACCAGCGTCATGGTGGTGAAGACCAATGAGGCTCTTGTAACCGGCCTTACGCAGGGAGAGGAGTACATGTTCCGTATCTCAGCTACCAATGAAAAGGGAGTTAGTGACCCGCGTCCTCTAAGTATGCCTGTGGTTGCTAAAGACCTGGTCATCCCACCATCTTTCAAATTGGTTTTCACCACATTCAGTGCACTAGCAGGAGACGATCTGAAGATAGATGTACCATACATTGCCTATCCAAAAGCGACAGTAACTTGGCTCAAAGATGGTGTGGTTCTCAAGGAGACAACGAGAGTTAATGCTGAAGCCACAGACAAACTACTTCACCTGGTCATTAAAGAGGCTTGCAGAGATGATGTGGGCACATATTCTATCAAACTGACAAACACAGCTGGAGAGGCATCTACAGACATCAGTGTTGTTGTTCTTGATAAGCCTGGTCCTCCAACTGGCCCCATTAAGCTAGATGAGGTCACTGCTGACAGTGTGACTTTGTTCTGGGATCCTCCAGAGTATGATGGTGGTTGCGCCATCAACAATTACATTGTTGAAAAGAGAGACACATCTACCACTAACTGGCAGATTGTGTCAGCTACAGTGGCTAGAACCACTGTCAAGGCAGCCCGTCTGAAGACCGGATCTGAGTACCAGTTTAGGATTGCTGCAGAGAATAGATATGGCAAGTCCTCACTGCTGCTCTCTGATTCCATTGTTGCCCAGTATCCATTTGAGGTACCCAGCTCGCCACGTTCTGTTGTGGTCCAGTCAGCCACCAAGGAGACCATGGTGATTGTATGGGATAAACCCAGCAATGATGGTGGAAGCAAGATCTTGGGCTACCACTTGGAGCTCAAAGAAAGAAACAGTATACTGTGGGTGAAACAGAACAAACAGCTCATCCCAGAGACCAGATTCAAGGTTGCTGGCCTTGAGGAAGGTATTGAATATGAATTCAGAGTCTATGCTGAGAACATTGTTGGCATCAGCAAAGCCAGCATGGTGAGTGAAATGCAAGTGGCAAGAGATCCTTGTGACAGGCCAGGAAAACCAGAGGCTGTCATTGTGACTAGAAACCAGGTGACCCTCAGATGGACCAAACCTGAGTACGATGCTGGCATCAAGATTACTGGCTATGTGGTTGAGAAGAAGGAGGGAACTGGCCGCTGGATGAAAGCCAGTTTCACCAACATCATTGAGACTACATTTGTTGTCACAGGTCTTACTGAAGATCAGATATATGAGTTCCGTGTAATTGCCAGAAATGCAGCAGGTGTATTTAGCCAACCATCTGATTCTACTGGAGCCATCACTGCAAAAGATGAAGTGGAACCACCCCAGATTGACTTGGAAGCTAAGTATTCCCAGGTTGTGGTGGTAAATGCTGGAGAGACATTCAGGCTTGAGGCCGCTATCTGTGGCAAACCTGTGCCCACAGTACACTGGATAAAGGAGGGCAAAGAGATTACTGAAGCAGCACGCCTAGAGATCAAGAACACAGACTTTACTGCCTGTCTAGTTGTTAAAGAAGCCATCCGTGTTGATGGAGGCCAGTACACTTTACTAGTAAAAAATGTTGGAGGAGAGAAAACTGTTAACATTAATGTAAAAGTTCTGGACAGACCAGGTCCTCCTGAGGGCCCTATTTCCATCTATGGTGTCACCAGTGAGAAATGTTCCATTTCCTGGAAATCACCCTTGCAAGATGGAGGTAGCGATGTTTCCTATTATATTGTGGAGAGGAGGGAAACTAGCAGACTGGTTTGGACTGTTGTTGAACCCAAAGTTCAGACCCTAAACCTGAAGATCACTAAACTTCTTCCTGGTAATGAGTATATCTTCAGAGTGATTCCAGTCAACAAATATGGAGTTGGTGAGCCTCTGGAATCTGAGGCAATGATTGCCAGAAATCCATTTGTGACTCCCAAGCCACCAACAAATGTAGAAGTCTCCACCATCACCAAAGACTCTATGGTAGTGACCTGGGAAAGACCAAGTGATGATGGTGGCAACCCCATCCAAGGATATATTATTGAGAAGCGTGACAAGGATGGTGTGAGATGGACCAGGTGCAACAAGCGTACAGTGAGCGAGATCCGCTTTAGAGTTGCAGGGCTCCTAGAAAACCACAGCTATGAATTTAGAGTTGCTGCAGAGAATGCTGCAGGCATTGGCACACCTAGCCAACCAACCATTTACTACAAAGCATTGGATCCTATCTTCAAACCAGGTCCACCAAACAATCCCAAGGTGGTCGATACATCTAGGTCCACTGTTTCCCTTACATGGGGTAAACCCATCTATGATGGAGGCTGTGAGATTCAGGCCTACATTGTTGAGGCATGCGATGTGGCAGTTGATGAGTGGTTTATGTGCACTCCTCCCACTGGAATCACAAACACTAAGTTTACAGTGAAAAATCTTCTGGAGAAACATGAGTACCAATTCAGGGTGTGTGCCATCAACAAAGTTGGTGTGGGTGAGCATGCTGATGTTACAGGAAAGATTATTTTGGAAGAGAAGCTTGAAGCTCCTGATCTTGAGTTGGATGCTGATATGAGAAAGATGATCAACATTAGATCTGCAAGCACTCTTAGGCTATTTGTTCCTGTGAGAGGTCGTCCAGCTCCTGAGGTGAAATGGGGCAAGGCTGATGGCGAGATTAAGGAGACTGCCCAGATTGACAATACAGGCAGCTACGCTTCACTTGTTATTGAGAATGTCGACAGATTTGATACTGGCAAGTATACCCTAACAGCAGAGAATGCCAGCGGAGTGAAATCTGCCTTCATCAGTGTCAGAGTCCTGGATTCACCTGGCCCTCCAAATAACTTCATGGTGAAAGAAATTACCAAGAACTCTGTCACTCTCACATGGGAGCCTCCACTTCTGGATGGTGGCTCAAAGATTAAACAGTACATTGTTGAGAAGCGTGAAAGCACCAGGAAGGTTTACTCTACCATCACCACCTGTAATAAGATGTCATGGAAAGTTGAACCTCTTCCAGAGAGTGGAATCTTCTTTTTCAGAGTCCTGGCTGAGAACGAATATGGTGTGGGTCTCCCTGCTAAAACCTTTGAACCAGTTAAGATATCTGAGAAGCCTCAGCCACCTGGTAAAGTGAGTGTTGTTGATGTTACTAGTAGCACTGTAACCCTCACTTGGGAGAAGCCTGTACATGATGGTGGCAGTAGGATCAATCACTATGAGGTTGAACTTGCACCTAAGGACAGTGAAGCTTGGACTTTGTGTGCCAGTGGGAAGGGGCTAGAGACAGTGGTGACAAACCTACTCAAGGGAGAAGAGTACCAGTTCAGAGTTGTTGCTGTCAATGACAAGGGCAAGAGTGACCCCAGACAACTGGTTCAATCAGTTGTGGCAAAGGACCTTGTGATCGAGCCTGCTGTTAGACCTAAAGTGAGCACCTACTCTGTCCAGGTGGGCTATGATCTCAAGATAGAGGTCCCAGTGGCTGGTCATCCAAAGCCAACCATCACTTGGACCAAGGATGGAGCTACCCTCAAGCAGACCACCAGGGTCAATGTCACTGACTCTGCAAATCTCACCACTCTCACCATAAAGGATGCCACCAGAGAGGATGGGGGCATGTACAGCATAAACATTGCCAATGCCCTGGGATCTAAGGATGCAACTATTGAAGTGATCACCCTTGACAAGCCAGGCCCACCAACAGGCCCTGTGAAGTTGGAGGACATCAGTGCTGAGAGTATCACTCTTAGCTGGGAACCTCCTACCTACACAGGTGGCTGTCAAATCTCCAACTATGTGGTGGAGAAGAGGGACACAACCACAACAAACTGGACAGTCGTGTCTGCCACTGTGGCCAGAACCACATTAAAAGTGGCCAATCTGAAGACAGGTACTGAATATCAATTCAGAATCTATGCTGAGAATAGGTATGGAAAGAGTTATGCAATTGATTCAGAGCCTGTTGTGGCACAGTATCCATTCCAGGAGCCTGGACCACCAGGAACACCATTTGTGTCTTCATACACTAAAGATTACATGTTGGTTGAGTGGCACAAACCCCCATCTGATGGAGGCAGTGCCATCTTGGGCTACCATTTGGAAAGGAAAGAGAGGAACAGTATCCTCTGGACCAAGATCAACAAAATGCTCATTCAAGACTGCAGGTTCAAATCCACTCCTCTTGAGGAGGGCATTGAGTATGAGTACAGAGTTTATGCTGAGAATATTGTTGGCATTGGAAAATGTAGCAAAGTCTCCGAAGTTTATGTGGCCCGTGACCCATGCGATCCTCCTGGTCGTCCTAAGGCTTTGATTGTGACCAGGCACTCAGTGACACTGAGGTGGAGTCCTCCAGAGTATGATGGTGGGAGCTTAGTTACTGGCTATGTAGTGGAGAAACGTGACCTCCCTGAAGGAAAGTGGATGAAGGCCAGCTTTGCAAACATCCTTGAATATGAATTCACAGTTACTGGCCTGAAAGAAGACAGTAAATATGACTTCAGAGTCATTGCAAGGAATGCAGCTGGAGCTGTCAGCAAGCCCTCTGAGAGCACAGGATCCATCACAGCTAAGGATGAAGTTGAACCTCCCAAGTGTGAGACAGATCCTATGTATAACCAGACCCTTGTTATCAATGCTGGAGAGACGTTCAGTCTGGAGGCCAATGTAGAAGGAAAGCCCATCCCCACAATTCAGTGGTTCAAGGGAGATGTTGAAGTTGAAAACTCAGCCAGAGCCGAAATTAAAAACACAGATTTTAAGGCTCTGCTCGTTGTAAAGGACGCCATCAGAGTGGATGGTGGACAGTACACACTGGTTCTGACTAATGTAGCTGGATCTGCAACTGTCCCATTCAGTGTGAAGGTTCTGGACCGACCAGGCCCCTCACAGGGACCTCTTACCATCAGCAACGTCACTGAGGAGAAGTGTTCACTGTCATGGCTGCCACCTAAGCATGATGGAGGTAGTAGTGTTTCTCATTACATCATCCAGAAGAGAGAAACCAGCCGCCTGGCATGGACAGTGGTGTCCAGTGACTGTGGAGCTACCATGTTTAAAGTTACCAAACTTTTGAAGGGTAATGAGTACATCTTCAGAGTCATCGCCATCAACAAATATGGCGAAGGCGAACCTCTCGAATCAGCACCAGTTATTATGAGAAATCCATTTGTTCCTCCTGGCTCACCTAAAGAGCTTGAGATCACCAACATTACTAGGGACTCCATGACTGTCTGTTGGAACCGCCCTGACACCAATGGAGGCAGTGAGATTGTTGGTTACATTGTTGAAAAGAGAGACAGAGCTGGAATAAGGTGGACCAAGTCCAACAAACGCAGAGTGACAGACTTACGTTTCAGAGTAACAGGACTGACTGAGGACCATGAATATGAGTTCAGGGTATCTGCTGAGAATGTAGCTGGAGTGGGACAGCCAAGCCCACCTACCCCCTACCTCAAAGCCTGTGACCCTACCTTTGAACCAGGCTGTCCCACTAATGCCCATGTGGTTGACACTACCAAAGACTCCATCACTCTAGCCTGGCACAGGCCTATATATGATGGTGGCTGTAATATTCAAGGTTACGCTGTAGAAATAACCAAGGCTGATGAGGAGGAATGGACGATATGCACTCCACCTTCTGGAGTAAGTGCCACCAGTTTTACCATCACCAAGTTGATTGAACACCAAGAATACAAAGTGCGCATCTGTGCCATAAACAAGCTGGGTGTTGGTGAGCCCACAGAGATCCAGGGAGTCGTGAAACCTGTTGATAAGATCGATCCTCCAGAGATGATTCTGGATTCAGAGCTTAGGAAGGGAATAGTAGTCCGTGCAGGAGGCTCAATGAGAATCTGCATTCCATTCAAAGGTCGTCCTGCTCCTGAGATTAACTGGGCCAAGGAGGATGGAGAAATGCCTAGTAAGGTTCAGATTGAGTCTGGTGAAGATTATACTCAACTCTCCATTGACATCTGTGACAAGTATGATGCTGGAAAATATATCCTCAACTTGGAAAATAGCGCTGGCACCAAATCAGCCTTTGTGTCTGTCAGAGTTCTTGACACTCCAGGTGCCCCTCTGAATCTTACAGTAAAAGACATTAAGAGGGAAAGTGTCACTCTGACCTGGGAACCTCCTGTTATTGACGGTGGTGCAAGAATAAAGAATTACTTGGTTGAAAAGCGTGAGTCCACCAGGAAGGTTTACTCTAATGTGGACAACAAATGCACAAAGACAAGTTACCGCATTACTGGCCTCACTGAGGGAACTATCTACTATTTCAGAGTCTTAGCTGAAAATGAATTTGGTGTGGGACAGCCAGTTGAGACAGTAGATGCAATTAAGGCTTCTGAGCCTCCTCTGTCTGTTGGTAAGGTCACTTTGACTGGAGTGACCAAAACCACTGTCTCACTCTCCTGGGAGAAGCCAGTACACGATGGAGGCAGCAGGATCATAGGCTACCACATTGAGATGCAGCCTGTGGGTTCAGAGGAATGGGTGGTGGCTACTACAACCAAAACCTGTGAGGGCACTGTCATAGGTCTAAGCACAGGACATGAGTACCTATTTAGAGTGTCAGCTTTCAATGAAAAGGGTAAAAGTGACCCCAGGCCTCTGGCTGCACCAGTCACTGCTAAAGATTTGACTATGGAGCCCAGATTCAAGATGTCATTCAACACTTACAGTTTGCAGCATGGTGAGGATCTGAAGGTTGAGATTCCAGTCTTTGGACGCCCAGTTCCCAAGGTTGAATGGAAGAAGGATGGACACGCTCTTAAAGAGACAACCAGATTAAATGTATCCAGCACACCATCATCCACTAAGCTGTTTATCAAGGATACCAATAAGGATGACTCTGGGAAATACACCATCACAGCCACCAGCAGTGTTGGAACAGCTACAGAGGAGATTACTGTTATTATTCTCGATAAGCCTGGCCCACCCACTGGCCCTGTGAAGATTGAGGAAGTGAGTTCTAATTATGTCACTCTCTCCTGGGAACCACCAGAGTATACTGGAGGCTGTCAGATCAACAACTACATTGTGGAGAAGAGAGATACCACCACAACAGCATGGCAGATTGTGTCTGCTACTATTGCCAGGACAACCATCAAAGTCAGCAAGTTGAAGACTGGAGTTGAATATCAGTTTAGAGTGTCTGCGGAGAATAGATATGGAAAGAGTTCTGCTATTGTCTCTTCTGCTGTCATTGCTCAGTATCCATTCAGTGAACCTGCTGCCCCAGGAACACCAATTATTTCTGCTACAACCAAGGATAACATGGTGGTTGAGTGGAAACCTCCCACCAACAATGGAGGCAGCCCCATCCTGGGCTATCATCTGGAAAGGAAGGAAAAGAACAGCCTCATGTGGACTAAACTCAACAAGCTTTTAATCCCAGACACACGTTTCAAGACCACAGAGCTGGAAGAAGGTATTGAGTATGAATTCAGAGTTTATGCCGAGAACATTGCTGGAATGAGCCCAGCTAGCAAGGTGTCTGAGAGCACAGTAGCCAGGGACCCCTGTGACCCACCAAGCACTCCTGAAGCTATTGAAATCACCAGAAACCATGTAACCCTCCAGTGGAACAGGCCCGAGTATGATGGAGGCAGTACAATTACTGGTTACATGATTGAGATGAGGAAGCACCCAGATAACCGATGGATGAAAGCCAGTTTCACCAATGTCATTGATACTCAGTTCACAGTCAGTGGTCTGACTGAGGATTGTGTTTATGAGTTCAGAATCATTGCCCGGAATGCAGCTGGTATCTCTAGTCGTCCCTCTCAGAGCACAGGAGAAATTACTGCCAGAGATGAAATTGAGGCTCCAGATGCCACAATGGATTCTAAATTCAAGGATCTGACTGTTGTTCATGCAGGTGACACATTTGTCATTGATGCTGACTACACTGGCAAGCCACTGCCTGAGGTTGTTTGGTTGAAAGATGAAAAGGAGATTGACAAAGCCACACAAAGAATGGAGGTAAAGACCACACTTACACGTACCATCTTGACAGTGAAAGACTGCATCAGATTGGATGGTGGTCATTTTGTCCTCAAACTCAGTAATGTGGGGGGAGTCAAAATGATCCCAATTAATGTTAAAGTTCTGGATAGACCTGGTCCTCCAGATGGCCCACTAGAGGTCAAAGGTGTCACAGCTGAGAAGTGTTATCTGCACTGGAACCATCCCTCACATGATGGTGGAGCCAGCATCTCTCACTACATCATTGAGAGGAGAGAGACCAGTCGTTTGTCATGGACAATGGTTGAACCCAAGATCCAGGCTATCAGCTACAAAATCACAAAACTGTTGCCTGGCAATGAATACATCTTCAGAGTCACTGCTGTGAATAAATATGGTGTTGGTGAGCCACTGGAATCTGATCCTGTAGTTGCTCGTAACCCCTTCTTCCCTCCCAGTGCCCCCTCCACCCCAGAGGCTGGTGTTATCACGAGGAACTCCATTGTACTTACCTGGGAGAGGCCAGAGGATAATGGAGGAGCTGACATTGATGGATATATTCTTGAAAAACGTGATAAGGATGGCATCAGATGGAGTAAGTGCAACAAAAAGAGGCTGAATGACCTGAGATTCAGATGCACTGGTCTCACAGAAGGTCACTCTTATGAATTTAGGGTCTCAGCTGAAAATGCTGGTGGTGTGGGAAAGCCTAGTGCACCAACTCAATATATTAAGGCCTGTGATGCCACTTATCCACCCGGACCTCCAAATAATCCCAAAGTCACTGACCATTCCAGCACCACAGTCTCCCTGGCCTGGTCCAGGCCTATCTATGATGGTGGAGCAGTGATCAGTGGATATATGATTGAAGTTAAGGAGGCAGCAGATGATGAGTGGGTAATTTGCACACCACACACTGGTGTCCAGGCAACTCACTACACTGTAAAGAAACTGAAGGAGAATGCAGAGTACAACTTCCGCATCTTTGCTGTTAACTGTGAGGGAGTGGGTGAGCATGTGGACCTGCCTGGGTCTGTTATTGCTGCTGAGAAGCTGGAGGCTCCTGAAATTGAACTAGATGCTGATCTGAGGAAGATGGTCAATGTTCGTGCCACTGCTACCCTGCGTCTGTTTGTCACAATCAGAGGAAAGCCTGAGCCTGAGGTCAGATGGTCAAAGGCAGATGGCACTCTGAATGAGCGTGCCCAGATTGAAGTTACAAGCTCATACACAATGTTGGTGATTGAGAATGTTGACAGATTCGACACTGGCAAATATGTGCTGACCCTTGAGAACCTCAGTGGCTCTAAATCAGCCTTCATCAACGTCCGAGTTCTGGACTCTCCCAGCGCTCCTACCAACCTAGAGGTTAAGGATGTGAAGAGAAGTTCTGTCTCTATCTCTTGGGAGCCTCCGCTTATTGATGGTGGGGCTAAGATATCACATTATATTGTGGAGAAGAGAGAGCAGAAGAGAATGGCTTTCACTAGTGTTTGTACCAACTGTGTGAGGAACTCTTACATTATCTCTGACCTGCAGGAGGGAGGCATGTACTATTTCCGTGTGCTGGCTGTGAATGAGCTGGGAGTGGGTCTTCCTGCTTCCACAGATCAAGTCAAGGTTTCTGAGGCTCCTTTGCCTCCTGGTAAGATTGTATTGGTTGATGTGACTCGTCATACTGTCACTCTTTCCTGGGAGAAACCTGACCATGATGGAGGCAGCAAAATTACAAAGTACATTGTGGAAATGCAGCCTAAGGGAGATGATAAATGGACTGTGTGTAGTGAGGTCAAAGCATTGGAATCTACTATTGATGGACTCACAACTGGAGAGGAATACTCATTTAGGGTAATTGCTGTAAATGATAAGGGCAAGAGCGATGCCAAGCCTCTAGCTTCCCCTGTGGTGGTGAAGGACATAACAGTTGAGCCCATTTTCAACCTGCTATTCAACACATACAGTGTAAAAGCAGGAGATGACCTGAAGATTGAGGTTCCCTTCAGAGGCAGACCTCAGCCTCAGGTAGAGTGGAAGAAGGATGGCCATGTGCTAAAGCAAACTACCAGGGTCAATGTTCTCAATTCCAAGACCTTATCAACGGTTTTCATCAAGGATGCAACCAGGGATGATGTAGGAAAATATGAAATTACTCTGACTAACACAGTTGGCACAAAGACAGCTGAGATCTCTGTTATAATCCTGGACAAACCTGGCCCACCCAGCAACATCAAGGTGGATGAAGTGAGCGCTGACTTCATTTCTCTGTCTTGGGACCCTCCAACCTATGATGGTGGATGCCAGATAAATAACTATGTGGTGGAGAAGAGAGACACTACTACAACCACATGGCACATTGTCTCAGCAACAGTCGCCAGGTCATCAATTAAGGTTTCTCGTCTCAATCAGGGAACAGAGTACCAGTTCCGTATTGCAGCTGAGAACCGTTATGGTAAGAGTCATGCTATTGACTCTTCACCTATTGTTGCTCAGTATCCCTTCGAGCCTCCAAGCCCCCCAACCAACCTCCAGGTTGCCCATGCCACAAAGTCTGGAATGCTTGTGGAGTGGGGAAAACCAGCCAGTGATGGTGGAAGCCCTGTAATAGGTTATCATATTGAGTGTAAGGAGCAAAGCAGCATCCTATGGACCAAGGTCAACAGAGGTCTTCTGGCTGAGAACCATTTTAAAATGACAGGTATTGAAGAAGGCCTGCTATATCAGTTCAGAGTCTATGCCGAGAATATGGCTGGCATTGGACCATGTACTAAAGCCAGTGACCCTGTTGCAGCAAGGGATCCATGTGATCCTCCACGCAACATTAGAGTCACCAACATTACAAGGACATCAGTTTCCCTCTTCTGGGAGAGGCCAGAGTATGATGGTGGAGCCAAGATCACTGGCTACATTGTTGAACGTAAAGAGCTTCCTGATGGCCGCTGGCTCAAATGCAACTTCACCAACCTGCAGGACACCTACTTCGATGTCACAGGCCTCACAGAAGATGTCCAATATGATTTCCATGTCATCGCCAAGAATTCTGCTGAGCTATTGAGTGCACCTTCAGAGAACACTGGACCTGTCACAGTCAAAGATGATGTAGACCCCCCCACTATTATCCTGGAAGATAAGTTGAGACAGTTGGTTGTCATTAAAGCAGGAGACATCATTAGAATTGATGCTGAAATCACAGGCCGTCCACTGCCCGTGGTCTCATGGTCTAAGGATGGAAAGGATATTGAGGCCAAGGCTAGGTGTGAAATCATTTCCAGCCACTTCACAACCACACTGATTGTAAGAGATGCTATCAGGAGGGACTCTGGCCAGTATGTTCTGACCCTGCACAATGTAGCAGGAACCAGGTCTGTGGCTATCAACTGTAAGGTTCTGGACAGGCCTGGACCTTCTTCAGGACCTTTGGCAGTGTCTGGCCTCACAGCAGAGAAATGCACCCTGACCTGGGGACCCCCTCAAGAGAATGGTGGTGCTGAAATTATGCACTACATCGTGGAGAAACGTGAGACCAGTCGCCTAGCCTGGACTCTTGTCTATGGTGACATGAAGGCCACCACCTGTAAAGTCACAAAGCTTCTCAAAGGAAATGAATACATCTTCAGAGTCAGGGGAGTTAACAAGTATGGGGATGGTGAGGCCCTCGAGAGTGAGCCAACGCAGGCCACAGATCCATTCACTGTCCCTGCTGCTCCCACCAATGTGCAGGTCACTGCAGTTACAAGTGAGGCCATGACAATCTGTTGGGAGAGACCAAATTCTGATGGTGGCAGCAGTATCGCTGGTTATGTAATTGAAAAGAGAGAGAAGACTGGCCTTCGCTGGTGCCGTGTACACAAGAAACCTGTTTATGACCTCAGAGTCAAAGCCTCACACCTTCGTGAGGGGGCTGAATATGAGTACAGAGTGTTTGCAGAGAATGCTGCTGGCCTTAGTGCTCCCAGCATCCCCTGCCCACTCACCAAGGCTGAAGATCCACAGTTCCTGCCTTCACCTCCAGCTAAGCCGAAGATCATCGACTCTACAAAGACCACAGTCACCCTCTCATGGAATAAACCACTTTTTGATGGTGGAGCACCAGTGACTGGTTACAGAGTAGAATACAGAAAGACCTTAGATGATGAATGGATTGTTGGGGTCCATAACACCAAGAACACAGAGTTTACAGTTGTGGGATTGACCCCTGGGGCAGAATATGTGTTTGTTGTCAAGTCTATCAATAAGATTGGAGTTAGTGAGCCAAGTGTTGAGTCAGACAATCAGGTGGCCAAAGAAAGAGAGGAGGAGCCGGTGTTTGACATTAGCAACGAAATGAGGAAAACTCTTATTGTGAAGGATGGTAGTTCATTCACAATGACTGTGCCCTTCAGAGGCAAACCCATCCCCACTGTGTCATGGGCAAAGCCTGATGTTGACTTAAGAGTCCGTGCTGTCATTGACACCACAGACACCTTCACTTCCATTACCTTAGAGAAAGCCACCCGCGATGACTCTGGCAAATACACTGTCACTTTGTCCAATGTGGCTGGAACCTCATCCTTGACCCTCAATGTCAGAGTCCTAGACTCCCCTGGGCCTCCTGCCCATGTGGAGGTCAAGGAAGTGACCAAGACTTCTGCCACTGTGCATTGGGATACTCCTGAGAATGAGGGTGGAGGACCAGTGAAGAACTATGTGATTGATATCCGTGAAGCCAGCAAGAAAGGCTGGACCAGATTGACTGACACATGCCACAGACTGACATACAAAGTGTCAGACCTGCAAGAGGGAGGTGTTTACTACTTCAGGGTGACAGGCGAGAATGAGTATGGTATTGGTGTTCCTGCTGAGACCAAGGATGGAACCAAGATCACAGGTAAGAAAGTCAATAACACCATAGATTATTATCGACATGTAAAAAATGATACCTGATTATTTTAATAAAATATGTTATGTTCTGTTCCACCAGAAAAACCAAGCCCACCACCCAAGCTGGGTGTGACAGATGTGACCAAGGAGAGTGTGTCTCTGGCTTGGGCCAAACCAGAACAAGATGGAGGCAGCAGAATTACTGGATACCTGGTGGAAGCTTTGGAGAAAGGCCAGGAGAAATGGGTCAAGTGTGGTGTAACCAAGTCCATCCACTTTACGGTGTCTGGTCTGAGGGAGAACACTGAATACTTCTTCAGAGTCAGAGCTGAGAACCATGCAGGATATAGTGACATTAAGGAAATGGTCAACCCTGTGTTGGTCAAAGACCAGCTTGGTGAGTTACAGGCAGGGATGAATTGGTTAGATTTCACTGAGAATACTGAAAAGTGAACTAGAAAGAAATACAATAGAATAAGCCAACATTCATGACTGCATAACAATGAATAATAATTGCGAATAACCCATAAATAATTACAGAATATTAATAATTTGAATTTGTTTGCACCTAATTTTACCCAGTTCTAATGCTTTGGTACTTTATGCTCTAGAATCTCCTGAGATCAACATGAAGAATTTCCCCCACAACACGGTATATGTCAGAGCTGGCTCGACCCTCAAGTGTGAGATCCCACTTACAGGCCAGCCACTGCCTAAGGTGTCTCTGTCCAAGGATAATGTGTTGCTCAAGTCAACAATGAGGTTCAACTCTGAAGTCACTCCTGACAGTATCAAGATTACTTTGCGTGAGAGCATTGCTAAAGACTCAGGACGCTACGATATCACTGCCTCCAACTCTAGTGGCACCACAAAGTCGTTTTTGAATATTGTGGTTCTGGACTGCCCCAGTGTTCCTCAGGGACCTGTGGAGCTGTATGATGTCACAGAGGACAGTGTCAGCCTGAAGTGGCTCCCACCAGCATACGATGGTGGCAGCCCCATTACCAACTACATCATCCAGAAGAGAGAGACAACCACAGCCAACTGGATGGATGTTTCCTCTGCTGTGGCCCGCTGCACAATGAGGATCATGAAGCTGACCACTGGCCTGGAGTACCAGTTCAGAATCAGGGCTGAGAACAGATATGGAATCAGTGAGCATATTGACTCACCAACTGTCACTGTTAGCCTTCCTTACAGTAAGTGGTTATTGCTTTTATTCCCTCTTTTATGTCTACATTTCTGATTTTTTGTACTTTGTTATTCAAAATGAACATAAAATCACCCTTACCTCTCTCTGTTACATTATAGCTATCCCCGATGAGCCAGCAGCCCCAGAGATCACTGCTGTAACCAGAGAAACCATTACTGTTGCATGGAAAGAGCCCAAGTCAGATGGTGGCAGCCATGTATTTGGCTACCATCTCCAGATGAAAGACAGGAATAGCATCCTGTGGCAGAGAGTAAACAAAATGGTGATCCGTGCTACACACTTAAAGGTCACCAACATCAATGCTGGACTCATTTATGAGTTCAAGGTGGCAGCAGAGAACGCTGCTGGAATCAGTGCCTTCAGCAGGGTTTCTGATGCAGTGCTGGCTATTGACGCCTGTGGTGAGTGGAATGTTGAAAACTAAATCTAATTTTACTCCATACCAGTAAGTTTTGTTGTTGTCTTATCATGAGTGCTCACTGTCTATTCCTGCAGAGCCACCCATCGACTTGCGTATCAGTGACATCACCAAGAGCTCAATTAGCCTGGTCTGGCAGAAGCCCAACTTTGATGGTGGATCCCCGATCACAGGCTATATTATTGAAAAGAGAGAGGGTGACAGTGGCAGGTGGTTCAAGGCTAACCTCACTAACATCACCGACACCCGCTTCACTGTGACTGGCCTGACCCAGGATGAGACATATGAGTTCAGAGTCATGGCCAAGAATGCTGTTGGCTCAGTGAGCAACCCATCCATCACTGCTGGACCAGTCACATGTGTGGACACCTACGGTATGTGAAGTCAAAAGAAAAATGAATTAAAACATTTTTTTAACATTTTATTCTAAAATGTTGATGCTGTGAAATTTACTGAGTTCAAAGCTCAGAGCTCCTCAAAGAATAATTTACATTTTGGACACTCCGAAGGCCTTTTTCTCTAGTGCCAATCTCATGAAAACTTTTAGTCCCACTACTGGCTCTCAGATCAGCAAAATCATTAAGTTCCTTCTGTCCAACATTTTTGTTTTTCACAGTACAATGAATATTGGAGCAACAAGTAGGCCTTAGACTATTAGTTTGTGATATCACATCTTGTAAATATACACTTCTAGATAATTCCAGTCCATTCCCAAAACCTTGATCCTTGCTATTCTTTTGTGATTTTGCACTTAGGCAGCTGACACCTCATCTCTTTCTACATCACCACATGTAGAATGTAACTTTTGGTGCATATATTCATCAGAACTTGCCTGGATCCAGACCTTAGAATCCGCCTGCTCCATCAAATGGAGTGTAATGAGTTGATAATTCTGTTTGATACTGGACAATATGAGAATTTTAACTCACCCATCTGTTGTTTTGGTTTATCATCCAGGTGCCCCAGAGATTGAAATCCCTCAGGAATATCTCAACGAGGTCAAGCACAAGGCTGGTTCTAATGTAGAACTCAAATTTAATATCACTGCCAAACCTGCTCCCACTATTGAGTGGTTTAAGGACGGAAAAGAGCTGAAGGCCAGTGCCCAATTGTCCTTCAAACACACATTTGAGTCCACCAGTTTGTTCCTGAGGGACACAACACGTGTGAACTCTGGAACTTATGAGGTCAAGGTGAAGAACTCCCTGGGATCAACTTGTGCCATGGTCAGACTGCTCATCCAAGGTATTTAAATATTATTTAATAAAAAAACGTATGATTCATTTTAAAGCCATTATTCTAGATTATAGACCCTGATGAATTTGCTACATCCCTCCCCTTTACAGACAAGCCAGGCCCCCCTGCCGGAGAAATTCAGTTTAAGAAGGTGACGGCTGACAACATCACCATCATGTGGGCACCGCCTGCTGATGAAGGTGGTGCCATGGTAACCCATTACATTGTGGAAAAGAGAGAGACCAGCAGGGTCATGTGGTCCATTGTCTCCGAGAAACTGGTTGATTGCATCGTTAACGTGCCCAGACTCATCAGGGGCAATGAGTATATCTTCAGAGTGCGTGGCATCAACAAGTATGGCATTGGAGACCCACTGGAGTCTGAGCCCATCATTGCCAAGAATGCCTTTGGTAAGCAAACAAAATAAACTTTCTGCCAACTACCACCACTCAATCAACCACTGAACCCTCTACCATCATAACGTTGTGATTTAAAAGTTGCCGCACATACATTACCACACATACAGACACATGAATTTGGTAAGGCTAGCCCAGATCAAATCTGCATGCCACACAGTAAATTACATGAGGCAGAGATTGACAATAGCCACAGACACTGGAATTACAGAAAGACAAAAAAATGTATAATTCTAGTGTGTCTGCTTTAGCATAGCATATTGTATTTATTGTTTATTACTTATTTATGAGGATTTATACAGGAATCACGTTGAAGCTCAGAATAAAAATGGACCACTAGGCCTAACAAACATGAAGAAAAGTGCTACATCTGTTTTAATAATACCACAATTGGGAATTATTTGTTTGTTATTGTGATGTTAGTGTTTTTTTCGCCATGCCAGGCTCTGCACATTTAACTGAGGATATTAATGTTAGGAAAAATAATTTAACCCCACAGGAATCATTATGTTGCAAAGCTTCACATAGAACACAAAGCAAGTGAGTTTTATCTTATCTAACCTGATCATTCTGATTTCCAACAGTTCCTCCCAGTGAGCCATCCAAACCTCAAGTCACAATGATCACCAAGTCCACCATGACAGTGATCTGGGAAAGACCAGCACTGGATGGAGGTAGTGACATTGATGGCTACTACCTCGAAAAGAGGGAGAAGAAAAGTCTACAATGGTTCAAGGTTGGTTCTCAGACAGCTCTGATGATTTATAAAAAGCTGACAAATTAATGACTAGTATGTTTAACCATAAAATCCCTCTTTTGTTCAGGTGGTGAAGGGCACTATCAGAGACACCAGACAGAAAGTCAGCAACCTTGTGGAGAACAATGAATACCAGTACAGAGTCTGTGCCGTCAACAAGGCTGGAGCAGGAAACTACTCTGAGGCCTCTGAGCTCTACAAAGCCTACGACCCCATTGGTATGCATCTACTCAACACCACCATAACAGCCTTTTAGGAATTCCCTCTTAGAATTTAATGATTGCAAATACCTTCTGATATAACTAATAGTTGCAACTTTTGTGTCCTTTTATTGTCTCCAGATCTGCCTGGTGAGCCATCCAAACTGCATGTGATTGACTCCACAAAGACCTCAATCACACTCGGCTGGGAGAAGCCTGTCTATGATGGTGGCAGTGAGATCACACACTACATTTTGGACCAGATGATCTCAGAGGAAAGAGAATGGGTCACCATCAACTCGGAGGTCAAAACCTGCGAGTATGTGGTGTCGCATCTCAAACCTGGAAGTTACTACTTCTTCAGAGTGTTTGCTGTCAACTGCAAAGGCAAAGGAGAAGACATCAAAATGTACCAGCCAGTGCAAGCCAAAGATATCTTGGGTATGTATTTTTATAAACACTTTTTATGGTAATGTCATATGTCATAAGTCTGTTGATATTTGTTTTATGATCAAGACAAAAATATATATAATATATAATATAATATATAATATATAGCTCCAACTTACCACCATTAAATAAATTGTTATTTCTGATGGCTTATAACCATGCCATTGCTAATATATGTAATTTCTGCACTGTTTTGGGTTACTTCTCTCCAACAGAGGAGGCTGATTTGGACTTGGACGTTCCCATGACAACTCAGTACACAGCCAGGGCTGGCCGTGATGTGGAGGTGTTTATTCCCCTGAAGGGGCGTCCCACACCCAATGTCACCTGGCGCCGTGGCGACCGTAACATAGCTGGTGACAGCCGCTACACAATTACCAGCAATGAGCGTGCCACCACCCTTCTCATCCCCAAGGTCACCCGTGATGACTGTGGCAAGTACTTGCTGGAGATTGAGAATGGTGTGGGAGAACCCAAGATTGTCACCGTTTCCTTGAAGGTTCTGGACAGTCCTTCCACCTGCCAGAAACTGATGATCAAGAATGTGACAAGAGGAAAGTTGACACTCAGCTGGGAGGCTCCTCTCATCGAAGGTGGTTCCCCTGTCACTAAATATATTGTTGAGAAAAAGGCCTCCACCATGAAAGCTTACCAAGTGATTAGTGATGAGTGTGTCAACACATCTTACAAGGTGACAGACCTAGAGGAGAATGTGGCTTACTTCTTCCGTGTGTCTGCTGAAAATGAGTTTGGTGTGGGCGACACCTGTGAGACCACTGAGCCTGTCAGAGCCACGGAGACTCCTGGAGCTGTTAAAAATCTAGTTATGGTGGACTCCACAAAGACCTCTGTTACTCTGCAGTGGACCAGACCTGACCATGATGGTGGCAGCCACATTTCTGACTACATAATTGAAAAGAGAACCACGGAGGAACAAACCTGGACCTTGGGTGCAACATGTAAACGGTGCAGTTGTGAGGTGACAGGGCTCAAGGAGAACACTGAAATGGAATTCAGAGTGTTTGCCAAGAATGAGAAGGGCAAGAGTGACTTCTCTCAGATTGGTCCAATTACAGTGATGGACTTCATCATTCCACCTGAAGCCAGCCTCACTGACTATCCCAATGGAGAGCTGGCTGTTCGTATTGGTCAGAATATCCACATTGAGCTGCCCTTCAAAGGTAAACCAAGGCCTGCAATCAGTTGGCTAAAGGACAACTTGCCTTTGAAGGAGAGTGAGAGGATTCGCTTCAGGACCACTGACAACAAGACTGCAGTCACAGTCAGGGGAGCCATGAAGGAGCATGCCGGGCAGTACACCTTGGTTCTTGACAATAGAATCACCAAGAACTACTTTGACATTAATGTTGTCACTCAGGGAGCCCCCTCTGTTCCTGTTGGTCCCATCCGCTTTGATGAGATTAAAGCCCAAAGTATTATCATCTCCTGGGATGAGCCCAAGGAGGATGGAGGTGGTGAGATCACCTGCTACAGCGTAGAGAAGCGTGAGACCTCCCACGCCAACTGGAAGATGGTCTGCTCCAGTGTTGTCAGAACCACCTTTAAGATTCCCAACCTAGTTATGGGACAAGAGTACCAGTTCAGAGTCCGTGCAGAGAACAAGTACGGAGTCAGTGAAGCACTCAACTCTTCAGACATTGTTGCCCAGCACCAGTACAAACCTCCAGGCTCTCCAGGAAGGCCTGTGGCCTACAACATCACCAGTGATGGTATGACCATCAAGTGGGAGGCTCCAGAATTTGATGGAGGATCTCCTATTCTGGGCTACCATGTAGAGAAGAAGGATAGAAACAGTCTCCTGTGGCAGAAGGTGAACACCATCATCATCTCCAACAGAGAATACAGGATACTTGGTCTCATTGAGGGTCTGGAGTACTCCTTCAGAGTCTATGCTGAGAACAACGCTGGACTCAGCATTGTTAGCGAACAGAGCAAGCATGCTCTTGCTATCTCCCCTGTTGGTGAGTACACATTCCAAATGTATATCTGCGTTAAGAACTATATTTATCCTGAAATCAACAGTCCAACATTTTGAGAAATCCTCTTATTTGCTGTCAGATGCAAAGATGGATATCAGTGTTATCTCTGCTCATCTTGTACAGAGATGTGTGCAGCCTGCTCTTTTACTCCTGATTTAATCCAAGATTTTTACAAACATTATAGATAAATTGCTCCTATCTCTTCTCACTTAGATCCACCTGGCAACCCTGTCTGCATTGATGTGACCAGAGACTCCGTCACCTTAAAATGGGACATCCCCAAGAGGGATGGAGGCAGCAAGATTGTTGCCTACAGCGTTGAGAGACGCCAAGGCAGAGGCAAATGGCTGCGGTGCAACTTCACGGATGTCAGCGAGACCCAGTTTACTGTGACCGGTCTGTCCCCTGGAGACAGATTTGAGTTCAGAGTCATCGCTAGGAATGCTGTGGGCACAGTCAGCCCACCATCTAATTCCTCTGGATACATTATGACTAGGGATGAGAGCAGTATGTATTCTCACTTTCAAAAAAAATCCTGAATGAACTGTTGAATATTTCAAGTTTCTCAGATCTATGATTGTGCTCCTCATATGTTCAATCTCTTTGTATTTCAAGTTGCTCCTGAGATCGAGTGGTCTCCAGACCAGGTCCTCTCCCTGCGGGCCGGAGAGAACGTCAAGCTCAACTGCAAAATAACTGGACGTCCCGTCCCTCAGGTTGTCTGGTATAAGGATGGCAAAGAGATCGACAAGAGGACCATGATTGACATTGAAATTACCACTGGCATTGGCACTAGCAGTGTGTTTATCCGTGACGCCAACAGGAACCACCGCGGCATCTACACAGTTGAGGCCAGGAATAGTTCTGGTGCCACAAAAGCTGATGCCAATGTTAGAGTACAAGGTTTGTAAACCCTGTTCATTATGTTGAAATTTTCGCCACTCAACATTGATAATATACAATATTTATGGCAGGTTTTGAATTTATTTATTCTATCCCCTGTTTCTCTTCAGATACTCCCGGACCTGTTGAAGGTCCCATTCGTTTCACCGGCATCACAGCTGAGAAGTGCACCGTGTGGTGGAACCCTCCTGAAAATGATGGCTGTGCCGCCATTACCCACTATGTTGTGGAGAAGAGGGAGACATCCAGGATCTCATGGGCCATGGTCAACTCCAAGTGCGAAGCCTGTTCTTTCAACGCCACTAACCTCATTAAGGGCAATGAATACCAGTTCAGAATCTCTGCTGTCAACAAATTTGGAGTTGGCAAACCCCTGGACTCCATTCCTATCATTGCACAGATGCAATACAGTAAGTAAATAACTTGCTAGGTAGTGACTGACTGACATATTGACCAAACCTAGAAAACTTATCTTATCACCACATCTCATGTTCACCCTCTCCCCAACTCATTGTCAATAGTTCAATTTATTGCCCCCTAAAGTTTAAGATTGACAGAAAAATTCCTTCAGCTCATTACTCAAAAAATGGCTTGTGTAACTAAATGTATTCTCTGCTCCCCTGCTCAGCTGTGCCTGATGCCCCTGGTACCCCCGATGCCACCCATGTGACTGGAAACAGCATCACCCTGTGCTGGACCAGGCCAAGAACAGATGGAGGCCATGAGATCAAACATTACATCCTGGAGAGAAGAGAGAAGAAGAGTCTACGCTGGGTGAAGGTTTCTGCTAAGAGGCCGATCACAGAGCTGAGGCACCGTGTCACCAAGCTCACCGAGGGCTATGAGTATGAGTTCCGTGTCATGGCTGAAAATGGTGCTGGTGTCGGACCAGCCAGCAGCACCTCCAGACTCTTCAAATGCAGAGAGCCAACCAGTTCTCCCAGTGCCCCCTCAATGATCAAGGTAAGTTTATAGGAACACTACATACAATTGATCCAGAAGCATTTAAGCTGCTCTTCTAAAACTTTGCAGAGGTTAACTTGTCAACCTAAAATGTCTGTTCATCCTCTCTTCACACAAACAGAAAAACATATCCCAAAGGAATGACAAAGACATACTCTATGTATTGGCAGATATATCTATAGTTATTGAAAAGTTATTTTTAATAAACAGTTTCAGTACAGATATAATTCTCTCAATTCTCTATAGCATTGAAATTAAAGAATAAACCTCAAAAACCATTTTAAGTTGCGAGAAAAGTCAAGAAAGAAAATATAGGAAAGTTTACGTAAAACATTGGGTACACCAACTTTTGAGAGGAGCTGTTCTTTAAACTTATCTGCTTTTCCATCTCTTTCTATCTATCAGGTGATTGATTCTACCAAATCTTCAATCACCTTGGAATGGACCAAGCCAGTCTTCGATGGTGGCATGGAGATCATTGGCTATAATATTGACATGTGCAAGGCCAGCCTTGAAGAGTGGCACAGAGTTAACAGCCAGATTTGTATCCACACCAGATACACTGCCAAGGGCCTGGTGCCTGGAGAGCTCTACAAATTCAGGGTTAGCGCAGTGAATGGATCTGGCGAGGGCGAGGCCTCAGTAATGCCTAATGCTGTCCAGGCTCTGGACAGACTTACATCTCCTGAGATCGACATTGATGCTGACTTCAAGCAGACTCACATTGTGAAGAATGGTGGCACTGTTACCCTCCACATTGCCTTCCGCGGCAAACCAGCTCCTCTTGCCACCTGGACGAAGGTAGACAGTGAGCTACCTGTCATGGCCGACATCAACACCACAGATTCCTTCTCTACTCTGACCATTGAGAACTGCACTCGGTATGAGGCTGGTAAATACACCCTGTCCCTGGAGAACAATAGTGGGCACAAGTCCATCACATTCACTGTCAAAGTGCTGGACACACCTGGACCTCCAGGAGCCATCAACTTCAAAGATGTTACCCGTGGAGCCTTGACAATGATGTGGGATGCACCCTCCAATGATGGCGGATCACGAATCCAACATTACATTGTGGACAAACGCGAGGCTGGCCGTCTGGCCTGGAAGGAGGTCAGCACCAAGTGTTCTCGCCAGATGATAAGAATAACTGGTCTGGATATTGGCCTGCCATATCTGTTCAGAGTGATAGCTGTTAACCAGTATGGTCAGGGAGAGCCTCATGAGATGACAGAGCCCATCATTGCCACAGAAGAACCTGCACCACCAAAGAGACTAGATGTTGTCGACACCACCAACTCCACAGCCTCCCTGGTGTGGTTGAAGCCTGAGCATGATGGAGGTAGCCACATCAGAGGCTACATTGTTGAATTCAGAATCAAAGGCACTGACTGCTGGATTGTGAGCGGAGAAACCAAGTCTCTAAAGATGCTGGTGGAGGGTCTGACCATGAACACGGAGTATGACTTCAGAGTCAAGGCCAAGAATGATGCTGGAATCAGTGAGCCTCAGGGCACCTTTGGCTCAGTGGTCATCAAGGAGCCTCGCATTGAGCCCACGGCTGACCTCAGCAACATCACCAACCAGCTCATTACCTGCAAGGTCTCAAGCAACTTCACCATTGACATCCCCATCAGTGGCAGGCCTGCTCCCAAAGTCACCTGGAAGCTGGAGGAGATGAAGCTGAAGGAGACTGACAGAGTCTCCATCAAGACCACAAAGGAGAGAACCACTCTAGTGGTAAAAGACAGTAAGAGAAGTGACAGCGGCAAGTACTACCTGACCCTGGAGAATGCTGCTGGAGTGAAGACATTCACAGTGAGTGTGGTTGTGGTGGGTAGACCAAGCCCTCCCACTGGCCCTATGGAAATTTCCGGAGTCTCCTCAGAGTGTTGCACCCTGTCCTGGTCTGAGCCATCTGATGATGGTGGCACTGACATCACCAACTATATTGTGGAAAAACGAGAGTCTGGCACTGCCTCCTGGCAAGTAGTCAACTCCAGTGTGAAGAGAACCACCATCAAAGTTACCCATCTTACCAAGTATATGGAGTACACCTTCAGAGTGTGCGCCGAAAACAAGTTTGGTGTCAGCAAGTCTATTGAGTCCGCTCCAGTTGTCATTGAACATCCGTTTGGTAAGTATATTCACACAAACAGTTAACAAAAAATAATTAAAGTCTTTTGTAGTCTTGCTATACTTATGGATTATGTTAAAATTAAATGTGTTTGGTAATTTAAGATTAGGTCAAATAAGGGCTCCCTATCTCCAATTAATCTCCACAGTTCCCCCAAGTCCTCCGACTCGCCCAGATGTGGTATCCGTGTCCGCCAGCGCCATCAGCATCAAATGGGACGTGCCATATGCTGATGGTGGCAGTCAAATTACAGGCTACTGGATTGAGAAAAAGGAGAGGAACACGATCCTGTGGGTGAGGGAGAACAAGCTGCCCTGCCTTGAGTGCCACTACAAGGTGTCCAGCCTGATTGAGGGCCTGGAGTACCAGTTCAGGGTGTACGCCATGAACCTCGCTGGACTCAGCAAGGCCAGCGAAGCCTCTAGACCTGTGTTGGCACTCAACCCTGTTGGTGAGGAAAACATTGTTTTCTGAAGTACAAAAATGTGTTACGTAAATTAATCACTGATAGGATATTTCATGAGCAGACATCTAATCAACAAAAA
Organism: Euthynnus affinis; assembly: GCA_029490765.1. NCBI lineage: Eukaryota > Metazoa > Chordata > Actinopteri > Scombriformes > Scombridae > Euthynnus > Euthynnus affinis. The sequence goes on from CM055850.1 coordinate 31,032,764, forward strand.
CTTTAAGTAGAGGTTTTCAATGTTCATCATGCTTAGGTAAAATGTAAAATCTTAATCCTAAATAACTTAATTAAGCCTTTAAGATCAGGCAAAGATTAAAGCTGTTACAATAAACTCCCCCTCCCTGCTCAGATCCTCCTGGTAAACTCGAGGTGACAGACGTCACCCGCTCCTCTGTGTCCTTGTGCTGGACTGTGCCTTTCAATGACGGTGGCAGCAAGATTGTTGGTTACGTTGTGGAGAGGAAAGTCTACAGCGCTGATGAGTGGGATGACAACCGCTGGCTTAAGTGCAACTACACCACCATATCTGAGAACTACTTCACCGTTACCAACCTGGGAGAAGGAGAAACCTATGAGTACCGTGTCATCGCCAAGAATGCTGCTGGTGTTCAAAGTACACCATCCGAGTCCACCGGACCAGTCACATGCAAAGATGAATACTGTGAGTTAAAGACGTGATGAGGAATTTTGTTTTATTTTTTAAATTTTAAACCAGAACTCGTTCTAGAGCTTGAACTTTAAAATTGTTTCTTAAAACATTTCTATTTTTTCATTTGTTTCTTTTATGAAAACATTATCTAACATCACTCAGATTATTAGAACTATGTTATATTTACTGCAAGTAAATTTATATTATGGTTTAATATTTATTATTTATATATATTTATTATTATTATTTCTTTATTTTTTGCTGTTGAACATAGAGTTTCCTCACAATAAGCATGTCAATATATTTTTGTTTCCATGATTTTTCATGTACAACTCTGAATTTATGGAGGTATAAATTAAATGTCTCTGTCCTGCTGCAGCTCCTCCCAAAGCAGAATTGGACAGCAAATTGACGATGGAGACTGTCATTGTCACCGCTGGCTCTGACCTTGTCCTGGATGGTGCTGTGGGTGGTAAACCTGAGCCCACAGTGTACTGGTCAAAGGGCGAAAAGATTCTGGAACTTGGAGAGAAATACTCACTGACCTTCACCGCTACCAAAGCCATGGCTGTCATCAAGAACTGCGACAGATATGACACAGGCAGATATACTCTGACAGTCAAGAATGCTAGCGGAGTCAAGACAGCCTCTGTAAATGTTAAAGTTCTGGGTGAGTAAGCAAGACATGATATCAATGCTGAAACTTTTCATTACTTCAGAAACTGATGTTATCATATATCTCTAAGATGATTGTCTTATCAGAACAACAAACATTAACAGAATGATAAAAAATTTGTTAGTTACTGTGTTAGCAGTGTGTCAGCTGAACACTGATCTAAATATCCGTTTCTGTCTCCCAGACACTCCGGGGGCACCGGCTGATAAGATCATGATCAGCAGAGTGACAGAGGAGAAGTGTACGGTGTCCTGGAAGATCCCTCTGGAGGATGGGGGAGACATCGTCTCACACTACATTGTGGAGCGCCGTGAGACTAGCCGTCTCAACTGGGTCATGATGGAGACTGAGTGCAAGACGCTGTCATGTGTCAGCACCAGACTGATCAAGAACAACGAGTACATCTTCAGAGTCCGAGGAGTCAACAAGTTTGGCCCCGGAGTTCCTCTGGAGTCTGACCCTGTCATTGCCAGAAACGCCTACAGTAAGTTGCAGTCTCCTTTGATTATGACTTTTCATCACAGTGGCACTTTAGCAACCATCTGGCATTTAAATATGTTTTTGTATGTCTTGACAATTTTTTGTAGATAAAATTACAAAACTTTCCTAATCTTGGCATGCAGAGGACATATGGCAGATGATCTTCCATTTGTTCATCTTGACATTTTTCCAAATTTTGGATTTATGCACTTACATTTCAAAAACAAGTAGTTCCAAATTTTAATGTTAATTTAAAAAGTTAGATTTTTAACTTGTACTCTAATACGACAGTTTGAATAATTTCTTCTTGCCTTGTACAATTATATATTCTGGATTATATATATACCCCATATATATGTATGGGGTAAGCAAGATGTAGTTTTGTTTCTGTGACTGACGCCATACGGCTCTTTCTCTCTCAGCATTCCCATCCCAGCCGGGCACACCAGAGGCCACAGCAGTGGGTAAGGAACATGTCATCATCGAGTGGCTGAAGCCTGAGAGTGACGGAGGCAGTGAAATCCAAAACTACCTTGTAGACAAACGAGAGAAGAGCAGCACCAGGTTGGAACGACTTCTGAATGACCAAATGGAAAAATTTTTGTTTTCACTTTCTGAGGTAATGATGCTTATTTTCTCTGTTTCACTGTATCTCTTAATCTCCATCTTTGGAATAGGTGGACACGGGTGAATAGGACCTATACCATCTATGACACTCGTCTGAAGATCACGGGTCTGTTGGAGGGAAGTGAATACCAGTTCAGAGTAACAGCTGTCAATAGAGCTGGAGACAGCCAGCCGAGCGATGCCTCAGCATACATCCTCTGCAAAGACCCCACATGTAAGATATTTAACCATGTTCAGGCTTAAATTTTGAAAATATGCATTTAGGCGAATATAAGGTTTTGAAGGTCAAGCTTTGCTCAAACCCAAAGCGTTTTATTTTCAATTGTAGTGGTGATCCCTGAGTTTGCAAATACCAAATATATCAGACTTCATCTTGGCAAAATGATCACTTTAATGGAATGGCGTTGAACAAGCAGATACACAAAAGATAAAAACATATATATTTCCTTATTCTCCTCCCAGACACCCCAGCTCCTCCATCGATACCTCACATCACAGACACTACTAAGCACAGCATCAGCATGACCTGGACCAGGCCCATGTATGACGGTGGCTCAGATGTCACTGGCTATGTGGTGGATATCCTGGAGGAGGGTGTCGACCAGTGGTACCGCGCCACTTCCAAGGCTCTCAAGACCAATGAGTATGTGGCTGCTGGCCTGACAGCCAATAAGAAGTACCGATTCAGGGTGGCTGCTGTCAACAATAATGGGACCGGAGAGTTCAGTGAACCAAGCGCTGAGTTTGAGCCACTGGAGAGAATTGGTGAGTTTATGTTGTAAATGTCAGGAGGTTTTCATTTTGGGAGGTATCTATGTACAGTAATCACCATAATCTGTTTCAGAGTATTTTAGTGTTGTCATTATCACAGTAACCAAGAACATACACTAGGGGGAACTCCTTTTACACCGTACAGTGTGGAATGGGCACAGCAGCATGCTGGGAAATACATTTCTCATGGCAGAAAGTGGAAAAAACAGTACTTAGTCAGCAGAGGCATGAAAAGAAAGTACAGATGAAACTGCACATTTATTTTGTTGAATAGTTGAATTTATAAGGGACAGTGTAATCAGCACCAGAAACACTGCAAATTAGTTAGTTAACCTATTATACTAATGTTGATGTAATTTTGTCTGTGTTCAGTTGTTTTAAGTACATATTGCAATTTTACATGATTACATATAATTTTCAAAAACAAAAAGATCTTTTTAGGAAAATGGTTTTAGTCTTTAAATTAGTCTTACAATAATACTTTTTATGATTTAAGATTGAGATAACACTTATATTTTTATTTGGTACATGCCTACTGCAAGTTTTTGTACTGCAGATCTTGACAAAACCTAGTTACACATTGTTGTTGATGCTGAAATCAACTTACTATACGCTGTTTGTACAATTTTGATTTTTTTTTCAGAGATGTGGGGTTAAAATTATTTTAAGATTTAGATTAAGATGGGAAGTAAATGGTGGACATACTGCATTTGACGCTTTCAATTGCTATGCCCTCTCAGAAATGCCTGACCTGGAACTGGCTGATGACCTGAAGAAGACGGTGTGTCTGCGCGCCGGCGGAACTCTACGGCTGTTTGTTTCTGTCACTGGTCGGCCACTACCTGTGGTGGCCTGGAGGAAGAAAGGTGTGGAGCTGCAGAGCCGTGGCTATATTGAAACCACCGACAGCTACACCTTGCTGATGGTGGAGAAGGTTAACCGCTATGATTCCGGAAAATACGTTGTGGAGGCAGAGAACCCTTCAGGCAAGAAGACTGCCACCATCCTGGTTAAAGTCTACGGTAAGCCCAACGTTTCCACAGATACTAAATATGCCAAGCTGAATTATTGTTTTATTTCTGCTTTTCCTTCTCGAGACAGTTCTGCAGTTCTGGTTAATTTTTTTCAGGAACTTCTAAAAAAAAACTAATTTCTTCTTTTCCTCCATTCATGTCTTGCAGATACTCCTGGTCCTCCAGGTTCTGTGAAGGTGAAAGACTACACCAAGGAGTCTGTCGTCATCACCTGGGATGTTCCAAGTGTTGATGGTGGTGCTCACGTCAGCAACTACATTGTAGAGAAGCGTGAAGCCAACATGAAGTCATACAAAACTGTCACAACTGAGTGCAGGAAGACTCTCTTCAGGATCACCGGCCTGGAGGAAGGCATGCACTACTTCTTCAGAGTCCTGCCAGAGAACATTTACGGTGTTGGCGAGCCCTGTGAGACATCTGATTCCGTGTTGGTGTGCGAGGTGCCATCAGTGCCATTGAACCTTCAGGTTGTCGATGTCACCAAGTCCTCAGTCACACTGCACTGGGAGAAGCCATTGTACGATGGTGGCAGCAGGATTAATGGCTATGTCATAGAGACCTGCAAGGTGGGTTCAGACAGATGGACCACAGTGGCTACTGTCAAGGCCTCTGCCTCTCATCACACTATCCAGCCCTTGGCAGAAAATGACCAGTACCTGTTCAGGATCCGAGCCACCAACAGCAGGGGAGCCAGTGAGCCTATGGACACTGTCACTCCTGTCATTATTCAGGAGATCACAGGTAAGATGGCATTAAAACACTCACACACAGAAAAAAAATAGATTTAACAATTTTTCACTTGACATCTTAACATTACCTTTCTCTTGTTTATTCCAGTGATGCCCAAGATTGACATTACCGGCATCCCTCAGAAGATCGTCCATGTGTACCGTGGCAAACCCATCGACCTGAACATCCCCATCAAGGCTCGACCACAGCCTGTCTGTTCCTGGTTCTTTGGCGGCGTCAAGCTGAAAGATAGCTTGGACCGCATCAAGATTGACAGCAATGGCAAATACACCCATCTTGTCATCCGTGAGACCACCATCAATGACACAGGAGACTACACATTGGAGGTGAAGAATGCAATTGGTACAGCAACCGAGGTCATCAAAGTCATCATCCTTGGTAAGGAGATTTTCTACACACAATAATTATATTCAGGTGTTGTTAATTAAAGTACCATGTGTACTTTATAAGAAACATTTTCCATCAAAAACAATGATTTCTGCGAACATTTTATATATTTTGTTTGCACTGATGCACAGATATAGCTGATTGCAAATTTATGCAAAAAGATTTAGAGATTCCACCTGCCTGCTTGTGTTCATCCAGACAAACCAGGTATTCCAGTTGGTCCAATGAAGATCGACGAGGTTGATGGCGTTTCTGTGACAACCAGCTGGGAACCTCCGGAGAAGGATGGAGGTGCCAACGTCAGCGGCTACGTGGTGGAACAGCGCGATGCTCACCACCCAGGCTGGACCATCATCTCAGAGTCAGTTACACGGCCCTGCTTCAAGTTCACCAGACTCACAGAGGGAACTGAGTATGTGTTCCGCGTTGCCGCCATGAATCGCTTCGGCGTCGGTGGCTTCCTGCAATCTGAAGTGGTGGAGTGCAAGAGTGCCGAGAGTGAGTTTTTTTCCTGTTAAACCATCTTGTCTTAACGTTTTCTTCCTGTTCCCAAAAACATACTAGCAACCTCCAATTAACACCACTGTAACCACCTAGAATACTATAGCAACCATAGAGGAACAAAAAAAGGTTGATGAACATATTTAGTCATAGTTTTTTTGAAGTTACTTGTTTTTAGCCTTGTATTTGTAATTACAAAAAGGAGATATGTCTTCATTTCTGGAGAGAATAATAATATTCTGCTATATTGCCTGGTAATTTTATACTACTGTAGATTGTCTGTGATTAATATATTAATCAATCTGTGGTTTCCCTATGTAGCCATCCCTGGACCTCCAAGCAGGCCAGAGGTGATTGACGTCACCCATGAAGGAATGACCTTGACTTGGCAGCCACCTGAGGACAATGGTGGCTCCACTATTTCCGGCTACATCATCGAGCGTAAGGAGGCCCGTTCTGATAGGTGGATGAAGATCAACAAGAATCCCGTCACCATGACAAGGTATCGCTCCTCTGGCCTAATTGAGGGCCTGGAGTATGAATACCGCATAACTGCCATCAACTCCAGGGGAGAAGGCAAACCTAGTGAGAGCTCTGCCATCACTGTCGCCATGGATCCCATCGGTATGTGACGCAAAACAAAATCTGTTGTGCTGTATTAGGCTAATTGAGTTTCATTCATCAAATTTTGACATGCACAGATTTATCTTAAATTATCTCTCAACTTCTGTGGAATTTATAAATATTCAAATAAATATTTTTTTTAGTTTTGAAATGTTAGTATAGGAGTACAAATTAAACATATATGTGTATGTGTGTATTTTATACATTAACCTTACTAGTTTGGGTCAGTATATTCACCAGATGTCTCCCTATGTTGTTGAACAGAGCCTCCAGGTCCTCCAGTTCAACCCAAAGTCACAGACAGCACCAGAACTTCGGTGTCTCTGGCCTGGCTGCCTCCTGAAGAAGAAGGTGGCTCCATCATCACTGGTTATCTGATTGAGATGCAGAAGGTGGATCAGGTGGAGTGGACCCTGTGTAATACTACACCCACCAAGATGTGCGAGTACACCCTCACACACATGCCCCAGGGCGCTGAGTACAAATTCAGAGTCATTGCTTGCAATGCTGGTGGTGCTGGAGAGCCAGCTGAGATTCCCGGAGTGGTTAAAGTCCAGGAGATGCTCGGTAGGAGAACACATTTCAAATTTTTACATACAATGACATACACATCATATTGAATCTAAATCCAATCAGTTTGTCATAATATGAGATAATCTAACTAACCCAAATCCATACCGTCTCCTCATCAGATTATCCTGATTACGAGCTTGATCAAAAGTACGAAGACGGCTATGTGGTGCGGCAGGGTGGAGTCATCGCCTTGTCTGTGCCAATCAAGGGTAAACCCATTCCTACATGTAAGTGGACCAAGGATGGCCATGACATCTCCCACCGGGCCATGATCGCTACCCATGATGACATCACTGAGCTGGTCATCAAAGACGCACACAAAGACGACACTGGTACCTATGACCTGGTGCTGGAGAACAAATGTGGCAGGAAGGCTGTCTACATCAAGGTGAAATGCTCCTGATGGTTTTTAACTAATTTACATTTGATGAATAAATTTGGATGTCAATTCTGACCTCCTGTATGCCACTTCACTCTAGGTGAAGGTGATTGGTCGTCCCGATGCCCCAGAAGGCCCTCTGGAGTTTGATGACATTCAGGCTAGATCAGTCCGGGTCAGCTGGAGACCTCCATCAGATGATGGTGGCGCTGACATCCAGGGATACATCATAGAGAGGCGGGAAGTCCCCAAGGCTGCCTGGTACACCGTCAACGCCCGAGTCTCAGAGAATTCCCTGGTGGTGAAGGGTCTGAAGGAGAACGTGCAGTACCATTTCAGGGTCTTCGCTGAAAACCAGTTTGGTGTCAGCAGATCTCTCAAGTCTGAAGAGCCTGTCACACCAAAGACACCACTATGTAAGTGCTGATGTTGCCCATGATGTTCACAATGTTGCATTGTCGAAACACAACTGATGTTTGGTAACAGAGGCATCCTGCACATATCTGATCATTTATGTAGCGCATACATAGCAATGTTCTCATTAGATATACAAATGGAAGATAATGCACATCCCTAATTCTGTCAATGAGTGTTTCAAAAACACAATGTACTTCACCTCCAGGCCCACCAGAACCTCCCAGCAACCCACCAGAGATCATGGACGTGGCCAAGTCCTCTGTGTCTCTGTCCTGGGCCCGGCCCCGGGATGATGGAGGCTCACGCGTCACAGGATACTACGTGGAAAGGAGGGAGGTGTCAACAGAAAAGTGGGTCCGCCACAACAAGACCCACATCACCACCACGATGTACAATCTCACTGGTCTCATCCCTGATGCAGAGTACATGTTCAGAATCGTGGCTCAGAATGACATTGGACAGAGCGAGCCTGGTCCTGTTTCAGAATCTGTGGTCTGTAAAGATCCATTTGGTGAGTTACATGACGGCCACAATAAATTGATAATACTAACTTGAAAAAACAGTTGATGAGGCACCAGACATTTAAGACAAGATAAAACTAAGCATAAGTAATTTGATGGGTTGTAGAACTGAAGATCTGGTTGCATGTAGCTAATTTCTTCACAAATATTAATCTCCTCTCATCTCTCTCATCCCAGACAAACCTAGCCAACCAGGAGAGATTGACATCATTTCTATCACCAAAGACTGCATTACAATTCGCTGGCTCCGGCCTGAGCAAGATGGTGGCAAGGAGATCCTGGGGTACTGGATTGAGTTCAGGCAGGCTGGAGAAAGTTCCTGGAAGAAATGCAACAAGGAGCGCTCCAAGGATCGTCAGTTCACCATGGGAGGTCTCATGGAGGCCACAGAGTATGAGTTCAGAATTTTTGCTGAGAATGAAACAGGACTCAGCAGACCTCGCCGCACACCCATGGGCATCAAGACCAAACTGAGCGGTGAGTTGTTGCAGAGTGACCTGGTCACACTAACAATGATGTGATTTTTTGGAGCAAATTTAATTCAGCTGAATCAAAGTGTGTTAAATAAAAAATAAACTCTGTGCCAATTTGAGTGTGACTTGGATTGTCAAAAGCTAAACACTTTACCAAATGTTAATTTTATTTATTGAATGATATTTTTTGAAGGAGCAGTATTAACCTGTAAAAAGAATCAGTGTCATAAATAGCGATGTGATTTAAATCAAACTTGATGTTTCTGCAGTTGGTGAGGCCCCAGCTTTGAAGGAAGAGATTCAGAACGTAACCACCAAACTTGGCGAATCTGGTACTCTGACCTGCGGCATCATTGGCAGACCTCTGCCAGAGATCAAGTGGTACCGCTACGGCAAGGAGCTGATCCAGAGCCGCAAGTACAAGATGAGCTCAGATGGTCGCAACCACTCCCTCAGCATCCTGACAGACGAACAGGAAGATGAGGGCCTGTACACCTGTAGGGCCATCAATGAGGCCGGAGAGGTTGAGACCAGTGGCAAACTGCGCCTACAGGCAGCACCCCAGTTCCATCCTGGCTTCCCACTGAAGGAGAAGTACTTTGCCGGTGCTGGCACCAGCCTCCGCCTTCATGTTGTCTACATTGGCCGCCCCATCCCTCAGATCATGTGGTTCTATGGCAAGAAGCCTTTGAAAGCATCTGAGAATGTGGTCATTGAAAACACAGAAAGCTACACTCACCTGGTGGTGAGGAATGTCCAAAGGGCGACCAACGCTGGCCGCTACAAGGTGCAGCTGAGTAACACTTTTGGAACCGTCGACACTGTGCTGCGTGTTGAAATCCAAGGTAATATCATACTACTGAGAAAAGGAAATAGTACAAAAGTTCAATTTGACATTTGAACTTCAAAGTTCAAATGTCAAATGTATTTTTAAGTGATAACAGCTATACTTTAAAATTGAGGTGAAAGTCACCACTTCAGTTTGCAATGTAGATGTCATATGTGAAGATGTAATGTTAATTTCTAAATGCTCTTTCAAAGAATAGTAATACACATACATTTTCATCTTTTAGTTTCAAACAGATATTTCCTCCTGGATCCTAGAAATTTATGTATTTCTTTTTTGGGTTTATCCAGATAAGCCATGTATCCCTGAGGGCCCTGTCGTTGTTGATGCCCTGCTGAAGAGCTCAGTTGTTATCAGCTGGAAGCCTCCCAAGGATGATGGAGGCTCTATGGTCACCAACTACATTGTGGAGAAACGTATGGCCAAAGAGGGTGAGCTGTGGCACCTGGTGTCCTCCTCTGTCTCTGGAAACAACTGCCGCGTCCCCAACCTGATCGAGAGCGCTGGCTACTACTTCAGAGTCTCTGCTCAGAACCAGTATGGAGTCAGTGAGCCTCTGGAGATCCCCTCCGTGGTCATCATTAAGAGTCCATTCGGTAGGTCCACTCACATTTAGGTTGCCAATTTTGGCTAACATAGCTACACTGCAAACAAGGAGACCATTACAATAACATTCTCTGTTTGTTTCTCAGAAAAACCTGGCATCCCACAGCAGCCCTTCATCGCCAGCGCTACCAAAGACTCCTGCCTCGTCTGCTGGAAGCCTCCAAGCAGTGATGGTGGAGCTAAAATCACTAACTACTACCTGGAGAAACGTGAGAAGAAGCAGAACAAGTGGATGTCAGTGACCTCGAAGATGATCACAGAGACCAAATACGAGGTCATAGGCTTGATCGAGGGCTTTGAGTATGAGTTCCGCGTCAAGTGTGAGAACATGGGCGGTGAGAGCGACTGGAGTGAGATCTCTGCGCCTATCATCCCTAAGTCCGACCAGGTGCCTCGTGCGCCTGTGTTCAGAGAGGAGATCAGGGACATGACCGTCAAATACCATGCTAATGCCACCTTCGTCACTAAGGTGTTTTATCTACACTTCAATGTTTTCTTCCAAAAATATACATGTGTTTATGCACAAGTCTTTCAGGTAATCATTGTTTCTGTTACAAATCTAAATTATTTACTTTGGTTATTTTTGCCATGTCAAGGTGGTGGGATATCCTAAGCCTATGGTGAAATGGTACCGTGGTGGAAAGGAGCTCTTGGCAGATGGTACCAAGATCAAAGCCCAGGAGTTTAAGGGAGGCTACTACCAACTGATCATCATTGCTGCTGATGAAAGCGATGCCACAGTCTACCAATTCAGAGCGACCAACTCTGAAGGATCCATCTCCAAAACTGCCACCCTGGAAGTGGATGGTAAAATTTCATGTTTCCTGGAATCCATTGAATGATACCTTGATGTAGTCCTTAAATGGGGATATTAATTAATATTGAGCTAATTTTTTGTTATTTTTTAAATTCCAGTTCCTGCTAAGATTCACTTGCCCAAGGAGCTCCAGGGAATGGGAGCAGTCCATGCTGTCCGTGGTGATCACGTCACTATCAAGATTCCCATCTCTGGCAAGCCTGAACCAGCAGTCATCTGGCAGAAGGGTCAGGAGATCCTCTCCAACTCTCCTCATCACCAGGTCATCACCACCCGGTCTTTCACCTCCTTGGTATTCCAGAAGGGAGTGCAGAGTAAAGATACTGGCTACTACATTATCACTGCCAAGAACAGGTTCGGAATGGACAAACAAACTATTGAGGTGGATGTGGCTGACATTCCTGAAGCTCCAAAGGGACTCAAGGTCAGTGACATCGCCCGTGACTCCATCACTCTGACCTGGGAGCCCCCTGCCAATGATGGTGGAAGCAACATCATCGGCTACATTGTTGAGAAGTGTCCTACCAGTGCAGACAGGTGGATCCGTGCTGGCCAGACAACTGACTGTAGTTTCACCATCATCAATGTATTTGGAAAAACCAAGTACCAGTTCCGAGTCATCGCTGAGAACCAGTATGGCCTGAGCCCTCCTTGTGAGCCAACTGAGCCCATCACCACAAAGGAGGATAAGTCTGTGATCAGAAACTATGACGAGGAAGTGGACGAGGCCAGAGAGATCACCAAGGAAGAGGCTCTATTCTACAAAGTTAAGGAACTGTCTTCCAAATACATTATCTCTGAGGAGCTTGCTCGCTGCCAGTTTGGAGTAGTCCACCGCTGTGTGGAGATTGCCACTAAGAAGACCTTCATGGCCAAATTTATCAAGGTCAGAGGAACTGACCGTGAGTTGGTTCTGAGGGAAATTGAAGCTCTCAACATAGCAAGACACAAGAATATCATCTACCTGCATGAATACTTTGAAAGTATGGAAGAGATTATCCTGATCTTTGAGTTCATCTCTGGAGTTGACATCTTCGAGCGCCTCGGCACCAGCAACTTTGAGCTCACAGAGCAGGAGATTGTACGCTACCTAAGACAAGTGTGCTGTTCCCTTGAGTTTTTGCATAGCCACAACTATGGACACTTTGACATCCGCCCTGACAACATTGTCTACTCCACACGGAGAAGCACCATCATAAAGATTATCGAGATGGGCCAGGCCAGGCTGCTGGTGCCAGGAGAAAACATCAGAATGCTGTTCTCAGCTCCAGAGTACTATGCCCCTGAGGTCCACCGCCATGACTTGGTCACAACAGCCACCGATATGTGGTCTGTTGGTGTGATGGCCTATGTCCTGCTCAGTGGCCTCAATCCATTTGCTGCAGAGTCCACTACAAAGATGATTGAGAACATCTCCAACTGTGAGTACGTCTTTGACAGTGAAGCATTTAGTGACATCAGCCTGGAGGCTATGGACTTTGTGGACAGACTTCTAATCAAGGACAGGAGGCTTCGCATGACAGCCCATGAGGCTCTAGAACACCCATGGCTCAAGATGAAGATGGAGCATATCAGCAACAAGATCATTAGGACACTGAGACACAGAAGATACTACCAGACTCTGGTAAAGAGAACAGAAACTATTGTATCAGCAGCTCGTGTGGCCTATGGTGGCGCTTTCAAGAACCACAGAGGATTGGCTGTGGGTAAAGTGAAGATTGGAACTGAGTACCATGGCCTGCGTGCTGGTCCAGTCATGCATGCCTCAGCCGAGGAAGGTGGCCATGTCAGATTCACTTGTAGCATCGCCAACTATGACAAGAGTACACAGGTCTCATGGTACTTTGGTAACCGTCAGCTACACGCAAGCGCCAAGTATGAGATTACTTATCACAATGGTTTTGCCAGCATCTATGTAAAGGACATTGAAGATAGTGACGATGGTGTGTACAGATGCAAGGTTGTGAGTGATGATGGAGAGGACAGTGCTTATGGAGAGCTCTTCGTTGAGACTGTGAGGAGCATTAGGGAGCACTACATCAGCCGCTCCATCAAGAAATTGAGGAGGAAGGTTGACAAGACTAAACTCCTTCAGAGGCCACCAGAGTTCACTTTGCCGCTGTACAATCGTGCCGCCTACATTGGAGAAGATGTGCGCTTCGGTGTCACTATTACCGTACACCCTGAGCCTCACGTAACATGGCTGAAGAATGGAGAGAGAATCAAGCCAGGTGATGATGACAGCAAGTACACATTCATTAGTGACAAGGGTCTTTACCAACTTATGATTCACAACCTAGACATCAGTGATGATGCCGAATACACCGTCATGGCCCACAACAAGTTTGGAGAAGACAGCTGCAAAGCCCGTCTCACGGTGTCACCTCATCCTGTAATGGAGGAAACAATGAGGCCCATGTTCAAACGTCTGCTGGCTAATGTTGAGTGTGTTGAGGGACACAGTGTCCGCTTCGAGCTCAGAGTTTCAGGAATCCCGACTCCTACTCTGAAATGGGAGAAGGATGGCCAGCCACTTCAGTTTGGTCCCAAGGTTGTAGTCATAGAAGAGGATGTTGACTACCATGTCCTGCACATCAGAGAAACTCTGCTTGAGGACTCTGGCGTGTACAAAGTGACTGCAACCAACTGTGCTGGCTCTGCAAGCTGCCAAGGTACACTGAAGGTGAGCCGCCTTACTTATACAAGGAGAGAGTACAAGAGCGAGGAGGAGAAACACAGACACATCCAGCAACAAATTGATAAGACTAACAAGATGGCTCAGCAAATTGTTGCCAGAGGTGACATTGAACCTCTCAACCCAACGGCCCAAGAGGCTCTGAAATTCGCGGCAGAGATGTACAAACCTGCTGTGAGCACCAAGAATGTTGAGGGTGAGTTTGACATCACAGTGGTGAAGTCTGAGACCAAGAAGCTGGAGGAAGAGAGAAGGATCTTCATGCCCTATGAGATCCCAGAGCCTGTGGTTCACGATCCCAGAGATCTGGATGAGGACAAAGCTATTAAACAGTTTGTGCCTCTCTCTGACATGAAGTGGTACAGAAAGCTGAGAGACCAGTATGAGATTCCAGAGAGGATGGAAAGGATTGTGCAGAAGAGACAGAGACGCATACGCCTGTCAAGGTGGGAGCAGTTCTACGTCATGCCCCTCCCTAGAATCACTGACCAGTACAGACCAAGATGGCGTATTCCAAAACTCACTCTGGATGATCTGGAGACTGTCAGGCCTGCCCGCCGCTCACCTTCACCCGAATCCGAGGTCTCCTTCAGATCCAGGAGAAGATCTCTGGGAGACCTGAGTGATGAAGAGCTGCTGATGCCTGTGGATGATTACCTTTCCACAAGGAGAACAGAGGAGGAGAAAATGATGCTGGAGGATGAACTGGAACTCGGCTTTTCTGCCTCCCCTGCTGGCAGCCCTATCCGCATTGAACGGCGTGTCGCGGAACATGAAGAGAGGAGGCATGAAGTCAGGCACGAGGCTGTTGAGGTTTCTGAGACAAAGAAGAAACGTACCATTTCTCAGTTTATGAGGAGGAGAAGATCACTGTCTCCTACATACATCGAGCTGATGCGTCCAGTGTCAGAGCTGATCCGAGCACCACGTGCCAGACCTCCTGTGGAAGTAGAGGGCGAGATTGTGGAGAGGAGGTCCCCCACTCCAGAGAGGACCCGCCCTCGTTCTCCCAGTCCCATTAGGTCAGTTGAGAGGTCGTCCCGCTCCTCGTCCAGGTTTGAGCGATCCGCCCGATTTGACATCATGTCCCGTTATGAGGCCAGAAAGGCTGCTCTGAAGACTGAGAGGAAATATCAGGTGGTTCATCAAACACCTTTCAGCTTGGATCATGCCCCTCGTGTGACCGTCAGGATGCGCTCACACCGCATACCAATTGGCCAAGACACCAAATTCACACTGAACATCCAAGCCAAGCCAGAGGCTGAGGTGACATGGCTCCACAATGGAAATGCAATCCCAGAAAGCAGTGAGAAATACATCTTCACTAACATGAGTGGTGTCCTGTCCATCACTATTCTGGAGTGCCAGGAAGAGGACAGTGGTACATACCGCTGTGTATGCTCCAACTCCAAGGGAGAGGCTTCTGACTATGCTACCCTGGAGGTGTCAGGTGGTGGGTATACTACCTTCTCCTCTCGCCGAAGGGATGAGGATGCTCCCAAAGCACATGTCCCTGAAATCACTCGCATTGACCACTATCACACCAGCCACTTCAAAGCTGGCTATGCTTCCCAGACCCACTTTGAGGTAGAAGAGAGTAAGTCAAAGCTAACCGAGACACATGAGGTAGTCACACGTGAAAGATATGCTGCTTCCTCAGAGAGGCACTCCTCCGCTGAGAGGTATGCCTCATCTGTCAAGTATGCCTCAGCTGAATACCTGTCATCTGGTTCCTCCTACTCTTCAGAGAAGTTTGCTCTGACTGGCAAGCACACCACATCTGGAGCTAAAATGACAATGTCTTCTGCTGCTGTTACTGAGGACGTTTCTGTCCACAAAGTGAAGCCTTCTCTTGCTGCCAGAATCCTTACCAAACCCCAGTCTTTGACTGTTGCAGAGGGAGAGACAGCCAGATTCTCCTGTGATATTGATGGGGAGCCTGCACCCACTGTAACATGGATGCACGAGGGCAGAATCATTGTATCCTCTCACCATATCCAAGTCACAACCACTCAGTACAAGTCTACCCTGGAGATCTCTGTGACGGCCTCTGATGAGGGCAATTACATGGTGGTGGTAGAGAACTCATCAGGCAGACAGGAAGCCCACTTCACTTTGACCATCCACAGACCAACTCCCAAAGAGGAGGTTAAAGCCATTATGACCCCTGAACCATCTGTAATGTCACCCACTCCCAGTGTAAAGTCACCAGAACCTTCAGTGACATCACCTGCTCCCTCTGTGACCTCCCCAGTCCCCAGTACAAAGTCACCAGAGCCCGGCATCAAGTCCCCTGAGCCTTCAATTAAATCTCCAACTCCAAGTATGAAGTCCCCTGAACCAAGTGTAACTTCTCCTGCTCCAAGTATAAAGTCACCAACGCCGAGTGTGAAGTCACCCACACCAAGTGTGAAGTCACCCACACCAAGTGTGAAGTCACCCACACCAAGTGTGAAGTCTCCCACACCAAGTGTTAAGTCTCCTGAACCAGAGGGAATCAAATCCCCCAGGAGTGTCAAATCTCCTGAGCCATCTGCACCCTCTCCAGCACCAGGCATAAAATCACCAACTCCTAGAATCAAATCTCCTGAACCTGAAGGAGTCAAGTCACCAAGGGGAATAAAATCCCCTGAACCCAGACTGAAGTCACCACCGCCAATCAAGTCCCCAGAGAGGGTGAGATCACCTGAACCCGAGGGAGTAAAATCAACCCGTGGTTTCAAATCTCCAGAACCTGCAGGAATCAAAACACCAAGGAGTTTGAAGTCTCCAGAACCAGCTGGTATCAAAACACCAAAAGGCATCAAGTCTCCAGAACCATCTGGTATCAAGTCACCAAGAGTCTTGAAATCCCCTGAGCCAGAGGGAATTAAATCACCTCCTAGGATGAAGTCCCCTCCTCCCATTATGTCCCCTAAGAGGGTTGTATCTCCACCCACTGTCAAATCCCCAATCCCGAAACCTCCCAAGATTCTGAGTCAGCTAAAAGCTGAAGCCTGCGAAGGCTCGGTGAAGATGTCCTGTATCTGCGAGAGCAGTGTCAGGGAGGTGGTGTGGTATGTTAATGGGAGGAGGCTTTCACAAAGCAGCCGCTTTGAGATGCATTACTCTGAGGGCTCCTGCAGCCTCGTAATCCATGACCTGACAGACAGTGACCAGGGAGAGTACACCTGTGAGATGACATCAGAGGGAGGAGTCTCAAAATCCTCCTTCTCCTTCACTGGACAGGTGTTCCAGTCCATACGCATGAAGATCACCGCCTACCATGAGCAGCAACTGGCGCTTAAAGGTGAGAAACTACTTTAAGTCTTCATTTCAAGCTGATTTACTGCAATTACATGTTAATTTCATTATATTTATATGCAAAATTCTGACATCCTTACTTAAAAATTATTCTGAACATTTACATATCCATTGTTTCCATCTCTAGCCTCAACAGGATCAATGATGATGAGTCACAAGGAGTCGTCATCATCTATGAGTTCATCCATGATGATGAAGAAAGAAATCCACACGATGGAGGAATCGTCCTCTTTCTCCTCCGCCTCTGCCCATCAGGCAATGATGTCATCCATGATGGAGTCCAGCTCCTTCAGCAGCATGGCAGCTGAAATGAAGTGTGAGACCATGTCCATGTCCAGCATGTCCTCCATGGCTTCTGAGTCGTATGCCATGAGCTCCAGCAGCCTCACGGAGATGGCCTCCCACATGGAGGGATCCTCCTTCAGAGCAATTGGTAAGACAGATTTGTTTAATAGTGACCAAGAGAATATTCCTTATCTCTATAAAATCTTTTTTTTTTTACCTGAATTAAAAGTTTACAGATTAAAAAGAAATTCCCCTTCCAGTCTTTTTATTATTGTGCAGTGAATGAACAACATTTTTGGGTGTACTGATGTACAGGTGCTTCTTTCCAACTTCCAGGTTCTGCTCCCAGGATTGAGGCCTTGCCGGAGGACATCAGCATCGAGCCAGGCAAAGTCCTGACAGTAGCTTGTGCCTTCTCGGGCGACGCCAAACACATTGAGTGGTCCCGCAGCGGCAAAACCATCGAGGTGACTGCTGGCGGCCGCTTCCACATTGAGACCACGGAGGACCTAACCACCCTCATCATCACTGGGGTGAAGGTGGAAGATGCTGGAACCTACACTCTCAAACTGTCCAACGAGCTTGGATCCGACACGGCAACTGTTCACATTAGCATTCGATCAGTGTAAAAACAAAAATCTAATCTTCCAATCTTCCCCTTTTCCCTACTTCCATGCCTTTTCCTTTATTAATTGAGCAAAATAATCTACTTGATAAAGATCTGGATTTCTGTTCTTGTAAATATGAACTATTTTTGTACCAATCTTGACATTAATTTATGCCAAACTAGACTAAAGTCTAAAGTTGTTATAAAATGTGCCATATTGGATAACTATGACTTAGGATTTTTGATCCATTTTTCTGTGACATGTACATAATGTATATAGCCGAATTTAACGGTTATGGGAAATGTATGCATTGTTATTTATGACAATATTAACTGAAACAAAATGAAACTAAATGTGGTTTAACAGGAGAAAGTTTCGCTTGGAACGAATACCCTGTCAAACCGAGAAACTAAACTCTGTGCCTCAACAATAAGTTGAAGTCTTAAGATTGCCTCAACAGGTAGAGAGGCTCCCTGTTGACGTTAAGTCAATCAGACAAAACTATGAATGCACTGCTGGAGAGAGAGAGTGGTGCTGTTGCATTGTAATAAGAGTGTGAGATCCTGAGTGCTGTTTGCATTTACCCTCATGTAAGCAGGACGACTGGACCTCGCTTTCTGACTGATTATGTCATACCGCCATTTCAATGACATGCTCACAGTGCAAGCGGCCTGCACTTCCTGAGCACAAGTGTTTCTTTTTTGTTTTGTGCTCTGCTTCTGGCAAATGACCACTTGCTCGGGCTCTTTTCAATAGTACCATCAACCTGGCCAATCACGAGTCCTTCCTGTGCTTGTTTGCAGAGGCAGAGCTGTCTCTTGGAGGTCTGCAGTGTGTTTGTGTGTTAGTTTTTAGAAGTACACCTGTCAGTCAAGCTGGGCACCGCCAAGCAGATGTACTGCAGCCGGAAAGATAACCACCGCTGCATTTGACAAGGATGGAACAAGGCGTGGTCTCGCGTGGCGCCCCGCACTTTGATTTGATTGAAGTTAGAGTTGTAGCATTGATTATTTTTGCAGCCTCCTTGAGTTTTTCTCCATTATTGATTTAATAAAGCATGATTATCAGCACTACAGGATGTCTTTGTTGTGGTTATTTGTAATAACGTAATATATATTATGTATTTCTTCAATGAAGCTATATAATGAAATACACAGCAGTTTTGTACAGCTGCACTATTCCATCACATTTAAATATTCAAGCTGTCTTGTGCATCATTATTATACACATTTACTCCCAAATTAAACCTATAACATATTTGGAAATGTCGGGATCTCTTCTAGAATTTAAAATAAAGTTTTGTGAATTGGATCAATATTTGGATACAATTAGAGGAGTTTATAGAGATTGAGACACCAGTAGGTTGAACTGTATTTCCACAAGGCAAACAGAACACACCTGTAAATGTGGTGAATGAACATGCTGAGAGATCATTATGAACCGAACAAGACAGCAAGATTAGAGAGAGATTTGTGATTGCACGTCACAATGTGGATTGCAAATCCTTTGGCACTGACATCGTGGACAGACATGGAGACATAGGAGAGTATGAGGAGAGCAGACCACCCCAGGCTTCAATTTTTTACTCTGAACATCTGTGGAATGAAAGTATGACGATCAACATTATTGAAAAATGTAAAAAAAAAAAAAAAAACTGCTTCAGCGAGACTAAAATGTGTGTACTGTTAGGCAATTAAAGATGTTTGACATGCATTAAAGGGAAAATAGAGTAATGTAAACAGAGATTTTGGTAACTATGGTAAAGCATTGTCAGAAATATATAGAAATCTCACATTTTGCATGGCAGATGTGGTGATGATATCAATACTTTGAAAGCAACCACAATCAATAATAATCTAACTGATACATGATAGGGTCACTGTTTCTTTTATGTAAAGTAAGATATTTCTATGTACATGAGTTTGATTCTTTGTTCTCTGATAAGCAATGTATTTTTGAAGTGCTTTTGGATGTAAATCCTGGAGGGGATTATTATTGGGCAGCTAAACCTCACAGTCACAAACACTGAAAAATGGGTACAAATTGGAAAATGGGATGAAAAAAAAACAAACTTAGATGAGTTTACAGGAAACGTACAGTCTGACAAGATTGATAAATTGACCTAGACATGAAATAACAGAGGAGGTGTTATGATTAATAGTTTGAAGATAATATTAAAAAAAAAAAAAAAGCGGTGTGGTTTATTAATCAATGCAGCCACAAAAGACAAGTTTCACTGTACAAGAAATTAAGGGGGTTATTTTAAAACTAAAACCTGGAAAAGCAGCAGAAACAGGCCAAGTCTTGAACAAGCATTAAATAAATTGAAATTAATTAATAAATTAATTGTTCACTGTTCTGTGAGGATTATTTGATCCTGACAGAAACCTCAGTCAGGATGTAGGAGTTACTCCACCAATGATCATATCTTTCTTTTTTTTTTTTTCTTTTTTTTTTACAGAAACACACTTTTGTATTGTTTTAAAAAAGAAAAGTCTGTTTTGTTCTTTCATTGATTGGAGTAAGACATTTGATACAGTTTGGGGAGATACACTTTGGTATAAACTGTTTAAAGCAGGTATTAATGGTGAATTCCTGGATGTAGAAATTAATATGTACAAAAACATCAAATCATGCGTATTTGTTAATGGTGTTAAATCTGAGGTTTTTGTGAGCCTAACAGGAGTTATACAGAGTTAAAATCTATCACAATTGTATTATTTATCAATGATCTAGAGGACTAGTGTGACAGATATTTATATCCAGCTTATGATACCGATGTACATGGATGATACAATTATCATGTCTACAACAAGAGAGGAGTTACAGAAATCAATTTTTTTAAAACCATATCAACGTGAGTGTTTTATGTGTTGTAAAACATGTCTGTAGGGGAAATTTGATAAGTCAAAATATTACAGCATGCTTTAGAAAATAGTCATAAGGAGTATAAACATGCAGTGATGCAAACCAGCTAAGTACATTTACTAAAGTAGTGTACTTAAGTACAGTTTGAGGTATTTTTACTTTACTTGAGTATTTCCATGTGATGCTACTTTCTACATTTCAGAGGGAAATATTGTACTTTCTACTCCACTACATTTATTTGACAGCTTTAGTTGCTTTTCACATGATTTGACACAATGGATAATATAACAAGCTTTTAAAATACAACACATTGTTAAAGATGAAACCAGTGATTTCCAACCTTTTTGTCTTTTAACGTCTTACAAAAAGCAGTGTGTAGTCGGGGTCACATTTCACATGTCTATGAGTTGTTAACAGCTCCACCAAATAGTGATTTTTCCCTCTAAACTTCTCACATGCTTTCATTTCAATAAATGTTCAAATGATCCAATATTTCAGTAAAAATCAAAGATTAGAGAAAAAGTCCAAAAACTGAAAACAGATTTGTGTATCAGAACTTTGTTTTTTCTTCTTTCCTCTCCCATTAATCATCTCACGACCCCTCAGATTTATCTGCTGACCCTTTAGAGGGGTCCCGACCCGTAGGTTGGGAACCAGTGGACTAAACTAGCTAACTGTATATAAAGTAGTGTAAACTAGCTTCACCTCCAGCAGCTACAACAGTAACATGCTGCTCTAACACTGATGCTTCAGTATTAATAATCTAATGATGTCATATATAATAATATATCAGTCAGAGGGACCAAACCACTACTTTTACTGCAATACTTTAACTACATCAAGCTCATAATACTTATGGTACTTTTAGTGTAGTAGGATTTTTCATTCAGGACTTTTACTTGCAATGGAGTATTTTTACATTGCTGTATTGGTACTTTTACTGCAGTAAATATCTGAGTACTTCTTCCATCAATGTAAACAAGTAAAACAGTGGATTGTTTTGCTTTTGCCAATAAATAAAATGAAACTGAATACATGCACTTACTTTCTAAACACCTCTGGAAAAGTCTCTTTGGGGAGGGGGGAGGAGGCAGGGGCGGACAGAGTCAGTCGGTCTGGCCCTCCTCCTCCTCCTCCTCCTCCTCCTCCTGCAGCAGCTCGGTGATTTCAGGCAGGAGCAGCTGACCGAACCGTGAAAAACAGCGCAGCCTGCAGAGGAGCTCCCACTGAGGAGAGTGAGGAGGAGGAAGAGGAAACCAGCAGGAGGAGGAGAGTCCTGATGAATGTGCCGATTATTCAGATGAAGAAAACACACTGAAGTAGGAAACCTCCTCAGATTTTCTGTGCAGCTGCTTTCCTGAAGTTTGGGAGTCAGAACTGTAAGTTGTCTTTTCCTCCACTACATTTATTTACCTGACAGATGCTGTTTATCTTCAGAACGACACCAGTTTAGTGTTATTTTCACACATGTTCCGGTGCAAACCGAGACGTTTCTGCGAGGTTGTAAAAAGTTCTTAAAGTTTTCTTTTTTTAAACAAACGGACCCAAATGCTCAGGTGGGCGGAGTCACTACTAAACCGGGCTGCACGCGGCTCAAGAGCACAAACAAAACAAACGCACCTCACAGCATCTGTTTCAATAGATTATTATTGATAATATGAATCCATGACGACGGTGGAAGAAGTATTCAGATATTTACCGCAGTTAAAGTATCAACACAGCAATGCAAAAAATACTCATTTCAAGTAAAAGTCCTGTGCAGTAAAAGTACACATGTGGCCTGGACTTTTTCTCTAATCTTTGATTTTTGCTGAAATATTGGATCATTTGAACATTTATGCCAAACTAGACTAAAGTCAAAATCACTATTTGGTGGAGCTGTTAACAACTCATAGACATGTGAAATGTGACCCCGACTACACACTGCTTTTTGTAAGACGTCAAAAGACAAAAAGGTTGGAAACCACTGGTTTCATCTTTAACAATGTGTTGTATTTTAAAAGCTTGTTATATTATCCATTGTGTCAAATCTTCATCTGAAAAGTAACTAAAGCTGTTAAATAAATGTAGTGGAGTAGAAAGTACAATATTTCCCTCTGAAATGTAGAAAGTAGCATCACATGGAAATACTCAGGTACAAATACCTCAGACTGAACTTAAGTACAGTACCTGAGTAACCGTCCTAATTTCTTTATTTTCAAAGTGTGTGCCTGTTTGTTGGCTGGGCAGCCTTTAACCGCGGTTATCTGTGTCTGAGTGAGTGATGATGTTACACCATTGGTCATCCAACCATGTTGGAGTTTCCTCATCGACTGTTGCTCTTTCAATATGAATCAGGTTGAGATGATGGAAGTGGACATCAACAGTGATGCAGAGCGACTGTGTTTCTGAACTGAGGTCTGGTGTTAAACGCAGTGAAGTCGGTTAAACTCCTGTTTAAACAGACGTGCTCTGCGTTTCCTCCTCTAACTGCTGTCAGCAGCCAGCAGAAGAGACACTCTGTGGTGTGTTTGGATTTTGTAATTGAACTAAGATTTCTCTGTTTTCACATCACAAACGATGAAAAACAGCACTAAAAACACAAATCTTCCAGGTAAAACATGTGATTCATGTAAACATTATTTCAAGTTATATAGTATGGAGCTGCTGCTCTGAAGGTGCACTTGATTTGACTGTAACTGCAGGACTCCCAAAATACTGTCAAAACTTTCATTTACAATTTCCACCACAGTCTCCATCATTGACCAGGAAAGAGGCAGAAAAAGGTGCATAGAGGCCTGAAGGAGTTAAGGCACAGTTAAAACATCCAAATAACCATCACAGATAAAACACTTAATGCAGAGTGAAACAGATGAAAGAGCAGGAAGAGTTAATAATACTTATAAATAAAATCAAACATCCCCATATGAGTGGAAAGCTTTGTTCTTGCTGCATTTATAACCTTTTTTGACTCAAACTTAGTTTGATCATGTCATGTGATGCTGCTTCAGTAAATATTACTGGGATCACTACAGAAAATTGCAGATGATCATTTGATATGCAGGAATTCACATTATAGACACGACCACTGACACAGTTTCACACGTTGACCATAAACGCTCCAGACATGTACGAAGTCTTGACCAAGTCTTGTTGACACTATAAATTTGGACTAGTTCAATATCTCTTTTGTACCTCAGCAGTACATCCAGGAGGGACTTTGTCTGCAAGTGTCAGTAGAAATGTCTATCAGGAATAGAAATAAGATTTTTTGAAATAAAACAGGAAGCAGCAGAAAATTTTAAGTAATAAATTCAAAGCGCAGTACTGACAGCCTCACATTTAGCTGCAGAATCTGAAATGTGTACAGACGTTTTCTGCTCAGGAAACATCCCAGAATCCTTCATGTTCAGGTTGAATCTTTTATCGGAAGAGATTCCTTCTCGTCAGTCGACCGTTTCACAAACATCCTTCTACAGCTAAACACTGCAGGGCTGAGCTTCTGTTTCCCACATTCATCCAGGGAAGACGACACAGTTCCTGTTTCATCAGTGTGAGTGAAGCTGCAGAGCTCTAATGAGGTTGACTCATTAGTCGTCGTGTACACTGGAGGTTTATTGGTTTCCTGCTGTTTAGTGCTGAAGCAACAGCTGGATCAGAATAAAACTGGAGAGCCTGAATGAGAGTCTGGGAGCTCATAAAGCACTAATTAGTAATGTAAATTGAAGATGTTAGCATGTAGCTACTAGCTTACTCTTGTTTCACAAAGTCCAGAATTGATCATTTTCAGTTCAGTTTGATTGAATTCTTGATTCAGTTACATCAGATAAATAATGATGTTGCATTAAACTCTTCTCAGCTTATCCCGAGAGATTAAACAACACTGATGTTTCCTCGAATGTTACAGAATGAACTGTCGACACATTTCCTGCTTATAAAGTAAAGAAGATTAAAACACGACACATCTGAGTTGTTTTATGAAACTTTAATGGCGTCGTTGTTTGTGTTTTGTGCTGCTTTGTTTGTACGAGTTTTGTGCTTTAATGTGTCAATTGATATTTGTGAATCTTGTGCAGTTCCATTGCATATTAGCTATAAATGCTCTGGTATGTGGTATTAGTTCATACTATATACTTGTTCCTAAACAAATAAACATTAAATAAATGAATAAATCTATATTTTAGGTCTGGGGTGGGGGCTGAGACCCCTTAATTGACAGCACGGATGCTTTTAAAATCTCAAAATTACATTTTTCACATTGTATTGCAGTGAAAATATTTCTATTTGAAAGCCATTTGCTCCACCTCTGCATATTTAAAATGTGAACAAATTCATATGCAAAATGAAAGTCCTTTATTTCTCTCAAATTTAAAAAATAACAACAAAAAAATCATTAAACAGTCCTTCTATCAAAGAACAAAAAACAAATAGACCAATAAAAAACACAGTTCCTTGTTCTGGTAAAGCTATGTGGATCTCCTGAGCAAGAACAATAAAAGACCTGCAAGGACTTCATCACTGTTCACATTTTAAAAATGAAAGCTGTGTCATACAGAAACACATGGACTGCCAGTAGCTGCTATTTCAACTTCACTTTGAGCTCAGACAGTGCTGTCTGCTCATAAATCATCGACACTGTTTTTAACTCATGTCTGTAGTTCCCCGCTGGTGGAACGAGTGACCAAACTTTGTTCAATCTGCAGAGTCCCTCTCAGTCTTTAAGAAAAGACTGAAGACCCAGCTCTTTTGTGAACAATGGACCTTAGGAAGAGAAAACAAAACAAAACAAAAAAACATGCTTCTATGCACTCTAATCATTGCCTTGTTGCTCTGCCTGTTGGCATCTACGTCCTATTGGACCTAAACTTCAGCTTTATGGCTCTTACTGGTGTTACTGGTGTTGTTGTTTCCTGACTGGATCCCTGCTTGTGTTGTATCAGACTCATATGTACGTCGCTTTGGATAAAAATGTCTGCTAAATGAAAAATGCAAATGTAAATGTGTTGACATTAGCGTTAGCATTAGCGTTAGCTCAATGGCAGGAAGAGACAGACTGAATACAGCAGAATCCAATCACTGTTCAGTCCACTTTCACAGCTTCTCATCTTGTAGTCAGAGAGAACATCTCATTAACAAACACAACTATTTATGTCATAACTGATGGCAGCTAATATAGCAGTTACCATTTACATTACTTTTTAAGTTAAAATAAGTTTTAATGCACATTGTGATAACTCAACTTCCACAAAATACAGATTTCACATCATGCAGCTCTAGCTGAACAACTAACAACAAGCAAACACTATATTTAGTGCACATATACATTTATTCTGAACACAAAGATCAATCTCTGGATTTCAACGAACAATTTATAGATAATAATAATAAGAATCGAGATTAATCGGAAAATCTATTTTTTTTGTACTTCCTCAGCCAGTTTGTGGGGTTACAGGTCAAGACTAGCACATGTGGCTGCGATACTAACGTTAGCCAAGATGATGTTACTTATGTCAAATACACTTGTTAGTCCTCATCCTGAAAGCCTTTTCTCTTGAAATGTTAAAACTGAAATGTGCCGTTTGAAAATACATACAAACATGTATGTAAGTTGAGTAGCTAAGCAGAATAAAGTAAAGCAGAGGGACTAACCAGCTCTGCACTACACCATGAGAGCAGTCTTTGTTTATTTCTTTGTCTTCTACATGGATGATGACTTTACCCAGGACCTGTTTCAGGGTCGTGGAAGACTCATGGACAAGTAGAGAAATTATACAATGTCCTGAAAAACACTTGTCGTCTTTTCCTCTGCTGAGAGTGAACTGACAGATATCCACAACAGCTCGCAGCTGAAATTCAGACTCAGGGATCAAATGAGGTTAAAGTGACAGTGTGAGAGTTGAGGACATCTAATTGTGGCCCCGAATCATGGCAGGTTGATGAAGAGAAATGTGAGTGAACTGATCCTTAAAGGATCTTAAACCAACAGTCAGGAGCCCAAATGAACATGAAACATGTTTTTTTTGCTGTAATCATTCCTCCTGTTCATACTGACCATTTGAAGATCCCTTCATAACGACCTTACAATAGAAGGGATGAAGACTAAATCCACAGTCCTCTGTTTGTGCAAAAATGGATTTAAAAGTTTATGTGAAGCTAATATGAAGCTTCAGCGTCCAAATGAGTCAAATCCAGTAGATATCTTTCAGCGTTACAGTCTTTTTAGTGGCAAAGTCCCTCTTTTTGTTTCTATACTTCCACCTGCAGCTCAACAGGGAAACACAAAGAGGAGAATTTGATGCTAAAAAGACTGTAAATGTGTCAGATATCCACTTGATATGACTAACTCAGACTGCTGAAGCTGAATAGAAGCTTCACACACACTTTAAATGTCTATCTGGACACACTGTGGATGAAGGAGATCTTTTAATATCCAGTATGAACATGAGGAATGATTACAGCCAGGAAAACCTCTTTCACTGCTCATATGGACACCTGACTGCTGGTTTAACACACAACTGGAGAAACTGAACCCCCCTTTAAAGGAACTCATTAGTCTGAGGCGTGATTCCCATCTGACATAACAGCTTATTTAACTGAAAATGTCCTGGAAAATTATTTCTTGAAAGGAGTGGACACTCTGTTATGTTTAGCCTCAGAGTCTGTTAGCATGATATCCTGTATGTAGACATCAAGTGCAGATTTAAATGGGTCAGCTGGAAACACTAAAACATCAGTCACGGTTGTCATTTCTGTAAAAATCCCTGTTTACCAGCCAGAAATGAGAAGCTGCTTTTGTTTACTTCTGTCTGGAATCAAAGACTTAAAAACGACTGAGTTTTTATGGTAAATCTGTCACCGCCAATGTTTATGTGAAAGAACAAAAGAATAGAAAGCCTGGCAGACAGAGACGCACTAACTAACAGTAATTAACGCGAGTAAAAACTCAGATTTGTGCTGATTTAAAATAATAAGTTACTGCAACTTGGAGAAATCCAACAGCAGTGAAGTTGGACAAACTCAAAGCAGAAACTCAAGTTAAATATTAAAATTAAATGAGAACTAGAAACTTTATTGAAGTTTGTTCTCTCATCTATTTTTTAGACCATAAAGCTTCTTTACATTCAGCAACAGAAGAAAACATAGAGAGAAACGTGCAGCTGATGATGAGTTGGCGGTTTCTAATACTGAATGAGTTTCTGCATCTGCATAACAACTGAACTGCTGACTACAGACATTCAGTCCAACGTGTGTGTCACTGCTCTGGTATCTGTGTTGGCATGGTTACAAGGCCGCCTGTTATCTGTGTGAGAACAGGTGAATACCGGCAGAAAAACCTTTGCTCCATTGATCTTCTATCAGCTGCTCAGAAATAGTAAAAGGTCACATGACAGGAGGACATTCTTCTGTCGGTTTCCTGCTTCGCTGATTCTGGGTTCGTCCCAACACCAACTGTGTTTTAAATAAATGGTTATTATTTTTTGGGAGTATTAGAGACATAACAGCAAGTCACAGGATGCAGTTTTTTTTTCATGCGTGTTTGGTTTTCATTTACCACCAAAAACTGCAGAAAGAACAAACAAATCAAGATTAATGATTGAATCTCAACAGAGACAAAAGTGACCTCATTAATGAGACATGAGGGGAACCGAGACCGTTTCTAACTGAATATTAACTATGATCTAAACATTAACTACAAAATACACAAACAGCAGAATCTCTCTTTCATCTAGAAATGATGTCAATAAACACTAATAATGTAGTGCAAAATCAAATTGTGTTGCTTATTTCATTATGAAAATTGGAACTGAATATAAACTTAATTAAGATGATTGGAATTAAAATGACATGAAATTTGTGAAAGCTGGAAACACACACACACATTATATTATACAGTTTTAAATGAAAAAGTACAATATATATAGTTAAAAAGGAGTTTACATTGGACACATTAGTCCTTTCAATACAGGATTATAAAATCTGTCCAGGTTTTTCGTTTCTTCCACACTCGTAAGACGAACTTTTTCACATTTACTTTTCCAAACAAAACACATTTTCATACTTATTGGCCAAAGATGAGGAGCTCTTAGAATGGCTGTAAGAGGATCAGGTTCCCCGACACCTCGGAGAAACAATGAAAGATGCTTTTCCAATATGTGAACAGTTTATTGATCAAACACTTACATCAAATACAAAGAGGTGAAACACCAGGAAAAAGCTCTAACTTTTCCCTGGAATAACAGAGTCTGTGTAATGTTTTAAACTGACAATCATGTATCCTCTTCGAACATTCGTCTTTTAGTTCTACATTCAGCTCGTCCGCCCACGTCTGTTTAAGTCCTGATGTGTTAAACAGAACTCTGCTATGTTGGATCTGATAAAAAAAAAAGAAGGAAAAGCCGCCCTGCGAGTAACAGGATAAACTTTATCTGTTGCCTCCAGGGACTCACGCTCGTCCAACATTTCAAAGTTAGGCACATGCTTCCTGACAGAGTCTCCAGTATGTAAATATCTGGAAAAACTTGATGTGGAAACATTATAAACAGCTTTTAACTGTGTAGATGAGGCAACGCTCCCATTAGTATATAGGTCACCTATATACTGAAGCAATCAACTCATATTTTGTCACTAACTTTACTTAAATGTCTGAGTTTTAAGTTCCAGTTAATTAAACCTTGAATCTCTAGTTTTTATTTCTCCTATTTAACTTGAAGTCTTTTCACTTGAAATGATGATGAGTTGACTTTTAAGGACAGCATTTCAGTATATTTAAAACTTCTTTTTTGTAGCTTGAAGAAAACATACATGATGGAAACTTGCTTTGTGTCTTAAGCTTTGTTTCTACCAGAAGTTCAGGTACTTTGGAACCAGAGCAGCTAAAAGTTTCTGTTCGGCTTCCTGTTTGTGTTTCCACCACATCTGAGGAACCAGATAGATCCTGCAGAGGAATTTAAAAGTGATGAGACACAGTATTAACACATGAGGAAACAACAACGCAGATTTGTCCTGTTGTTCTTCGTATTTCCTGCTGATGAGTCGGATGTGGTGAAGCGTTTGTCTCCTCAGTAAATCATCTGCTGAGTGTTTGATGGTTATTTCACCACCGTGAAACAATCAGAAAATAACGATTTCCCTCGTTCACTGACTTTGTTCTCACTACCACTGCTCACTCTCTTCTCTTTTTTCCTCTCCTTTTTTTTTTTTTAAACAAGTCAGCCTGACTTTACTTTTAATGTTAACAAACAAAGAGAAATGTCTTCCTGTTTGACCAATCAGCAGCAATCATCCCGGCAACCCGCCCGCCCCAGCAGGGACGTTCTGGGGAGTAAAACAATCTCTCTGGAACTTTATTCAGACCCTGGTTCCCGCAGTGAAAACACACCTTTTAATATGTTAGAATAAAACAACCGAACCATGATGACGGTATATTGAATTCAGTCCCTGATACACTACAATAACAAGCTCTCTGTTATCTTTGTCCTCACTGTACAGAGCGTCATATGACAAACTGCCTCTTCAAATCAAGAAAATATAAACAAAAATCTAATTTAATCTGAATCAGATTCACAATTTCAAACAACATCCTGACCAGTTTAACAAATCTGAATCCACCACACGAGGATAACATGAAGGTTTTAGTCAAGATAATGTTTGGTGACATTAGAAGGAATATTCTTAAGTTTAAGATTAATAAGGACATCAGTCACATACAAATACTGTATGAGGTGCAATCGAGCTCAGATAATTTGGTGAAGTAGGATCAACCAAGCTGACAGTAAAACACATCCAGGAGTTGGTTTAGCTTACTCTTTATTTTGAAAGGTGATATTTTTCAAGAATAAGATCAGATATTTAATATTTATCGTGACTCTCATCAGTGTCATCAAGGAGAACAGAATCATGGTTCACATTATGTGATAACCGTCTGTGGAGGTTCTGCTATAATTAACAAAAATCACACACTGAATCCATCAAGTCAGAAACTACGTCTTCTTGTCTGTAGATTATTGTCGGTTCTAAACCTGCGAACTAAAAGACACTGCGTTCAAAATTTACCCAACAGCTTCACACAACAAGCTTTAGCCACAAACTGTCACAGATTTATTGTTTCTTGTACAAAAAGATTTAAAAGATACACAAGTTATTAACAATAATAATAATAAAAAGAAATGGTGATGTGTAAGTTAAAAGAGTTGATCATAACAAGCTTTAATTTGGGTAAGTAGTCAAAAATAACACTGAAACTGACTCAACATTAACACAGTATTCTGTCGCTGCTGTATTGACTCAAACTGGCTAAACTTTTAACAGAGTGATGTTTTATTTTGATAGAATATGTTCAGAGTACAACAAGGGTGTCTGTTAATCTGACAGATAAGAGATAATATACTGTAGATTTTTGATAACTAGACTGTTTGAACCTCAGTAGTCTGAGTGCAGAGAGAAGCTGATTCCCATCATCTGTCTTTACTGCTGATGCAAACGTTAACATGCTCAGCTCAGATGATGAACAGAGTAAATATGTCAGTCTGGACCAAAATGTTGGATAAATCTTTACATTCTGCTTGTGTAGTCCTTCACTTCTTCATCTTCATACTAACACACCGACATTTTGGTAAAGATGGGTTTTTTATTTTGGATCTCACATTGGAAGTTGAAGTTCGATGGAAGAATGTGACACGTGGTGTTATGGCGGGATCGATGTGACACGGCTGTTTTTATATAAAGAGAAATGTGTCTGGAAATGATCAGACAATCAAAGGATTACTGACATAAACACACGCTGTGCAGTTTCTGGTTTAAATCTCCACCTCTGATGTGGACTTAATAGGAAGCAAAGGTTGACATTTAGATTAAAAAAATGGCATTTAAAAACAAAAAAATGTCAAAGTGTGGAGGTTTTAAAGCCATGTAAGGCAGCCAGAGAATGTGTCAGTGTTAGCAGCATGTTTGAACTGTGACGGCAGGAACACTAACAGCAGGCTGCCTGTTTGTTCTGAAAACACTGAGCTGCTGTTTCACACAGATAACACCGTTTGGTCATCGAACAAACTTCCAACCAACACAACATGAACTCCCAACAGTCTGAAATCACTGCAGGCTGATTTATCAGTCCACTCACAAAACCTGTGCATAATATTTGTTATCAGGCTTCTTTGCATAAGTAAAATATGTTGTTTTTATTTCATTTTATGGGTGTCTTTTAATGCATGGCCACGCGCAACAGATGAAAATTAGCCTTCTAGGCTAATTCTGTTGATCATTGAACACTGTTCCTAATAGATAAACTAATAAAATAAACTCAAATAAATCTTATTCAGAACTGAGATGGTCTCTTCTAGCTTCTCTACCTCAGTGTTTGCACTCATTGAAGGTTTCTTACATCAAACGTTCTGAAAAGTTTAAATGAGATTAAATGAGATTTTGCGTTTTGTGGTTTTCTGTTATTTATGTCCCGTTGTGATACCCTGATGGTGGTAGTGATCTGAAGCTTGTTAACATGTGTGCAGCTTGTTGGGGGGAAGATGTAGTGATTAAAGCACTGACAGATGTCAGTTTGTATGTAGAAGTTGATAAGTTGTGATTACTGTGGTGGCCACCTCACTTCTTACATCAGCATATAACACAGTGTATCTAACAGCACTTTTGCTAAGACATCTGTCTGTGAGATCCTGTAGAAGCAGTTCTATGTTGAACAGATAGCAGCAGTGGAAAATTACTAAGTACATTTATTCAAGTATTATATTTAAGTACAGTTTTGAGGTACTTTCATTTGATGTTACTTTATACTAACCTGAAGTGTCAGATGCTTTGTTACACAGGACCATCTGAGAAGCGGGCAAAATGTAGTTGGCTGGTGATTGGATGAACCATCTGTCTATCACTATTTTACCTTTCGAGGCAGCTAGATTGGCGCTGATTCGTCTGAACCCATATTTTCTCAGACGCAAGCACATAACTTGAAGCCCGACAAGATGGATCTCCACAACATTTCAGAAGGACATATTGTCCTTTTGTCCTAAAATACACTTGACACAAAGAAAATAATATCAAGTACCAGTAAATATCAAAAAACCCAAAGAAAAGCCGGTTGGTTGTTAAATGTTTGGGACAGCTGACTGGTGTCTGCGTCTCTTACATGTTACATTTCATACATGTTCTTATTAAATATGACACACTGTCACAGTACACAACTGTACATTTTTATGATAATGCTTCTGTATTTCTGTACTAAAACTTTGAATTTTCACTTGTATTCGAGTATATTTTTAGTGTTGTACTTGAGAGTAAGAATTGAAATAAAAGTGATTGATAACTGATCTGAAAACATCATGAAACACAAAAATGTTAACAGGTCGAACTTAAATATCCTGCAGAGTGTCAATGTGTTCTCCTTATAAGGTCGTACATGTGGAGCGAGTCACATGTTGGCGTGTTCACTGCTGATCACACATGATGTTTTTATCTTCATGCTTCATATCTGTTCATCCCTCACAGCACACACACACACACACACACACACACACAGTTACATCTGAATATTTGTGTTCATATTATTCTCGTTTCTACATTTGAGTTTTGCAAGTATCTAGAATTAAAGAACTTAAATGTCTTTGTTTTTAAATTAATGATAATTTGTTATATATCAAAAACAACAAATTAAGTGTAATTTTTATTGTCTGATATCATTTTAAATACTAATAAATAAATATTATTTATCAGTATTTAACTGCAGTGTATTTTATATGTTGTCTGAGTTATTTTGACATGTTTTTTTCTCTCTGACAGCAGGATGAGTGACGTCCGGTTTGCTTCAGCTTCCTCCACCATCACCAAGATAGCTGGCCTGTCACCAGGATGCAGTTCCCGTGGTAACGAGCCTCCAGCCTTCATTCTGCCTCCCCGCAACGCCCGAGTCACCCTGGGAGTAGACGCCCGACTGGAAGGGAAGGTGGGATGCTGCTGATTTAAGGCTGACTGAATCTGTTCCTCCGTCATGACTTTATCTGCTGCTTGTTTGAGCTCTAACATCAATGCCGCCTTTGCAAAGCTAATGTTTGGTGCAGTTCAAGATGGTCCCACATGTATTTTTGGCGCTAGAGGAAAGGTCATGTGATTGTACAAATCCACAGAGTTCACCCTCTGGGCAGCAGGAATGCATATGGTTCAAGAAAATACTAAAGAGCAGTTCAAATGTTTTGTCAGAACAGCATCAATCAGTCAAACTTTATTTGTACGGCGCCTTTCGTACAGCTCAGTGCAATTCAAAGTGTTTCACAGATGACTGACAAGCGGATCATGAGTTAATGTAGACAGTAAACAGTAAAACAATTTGAGACTAATGCGCGCGAGAAATAAAAAAAAAAAAAAAAAGAAAATGTGATAAAAGGAGCAAAGCAGAGCCTGAAGGGACCTTTTTGTACATCATACCCATCTCTCACTCCTCTGTTTACTGTTGCCGTCTTCATCAATAATTGTCCAATAAAATCTTAAAATAAACTGTGATAAAATAAGATAGATTTCAGTGTGAGAGAAGGAAACGAGAAGAGAGGAGGATGTGAAGAGCAAAGGAGAGGAAGAAACTAGAGAGGAGAGGAGCATGTGAGAAGAGAGGGATTAACATTTCCTCAGTCTTGTGATCGGCTGCATCCTGTTGTGAAGTCATTAACCTGACTGAGTTCACTGATGAAGTCATTTTGTCTCTGAAGTCATTGTTTAGTTTATTTGGTGTTTTAACATCTTTCTGCTCCGTTTGTTGGTGAAAACTTTAACCTCCATCTTTCATTTCGCTTCATTTTTTCTGGTGGTTTTAGAATGTGTGACTGGTTTTAGACCAAATAACTCATCTACTCGCCTTCACACTATTTTCATACTCATGTTACTTTATTGTTTTCATGTCCATGTTATTTTTTATTTTTGCTTGTCAGTGCCCCGCATTACATCAATTCACTCACTGGAAATGTCCACAAACTATCAGGACATTGTGGTGATGTGTTTTGCTGCATCCTTAAGTGTAATCAGGAAACTATAGGAAAGGGCATGAGCAGGTAGACGAAAGAAAAAAGGAGCTATATGAAGGAAGAACTTATATAGGAGGAGGTAAAAAGAAAAGGAGACAGAGAGGAATGCAAGGAGGAAAGGTGTTGTATTTATTGGGACCATGTACAGTGTTAATATTTGATGTGCTGGTATTGAAGAGAAGTAGAAAGTATATTAAGGGAGACAGAAAGCACCTTGATCTCCTGACTCAGTGGGGCGTTCAGGTTCTGTGTGTCCAGAATCCCACAGTGCCTGAATGCAGCATCAATCCACAGCTTGAGAAGACAAGGAGATTAATTGAGCTGCAAGGCCTCATGGGACTTGTGGTTGAAACCATCAAACAGTTGAGACATCTGCCGGCCACATGCTGCACACACATACACACACACACACACACACACACACACACACACACACACACACACACACACACAAACTAAAGATGCTGATGTCAGCCACTTTCACAAGCAAAATATTTCCAGGCGTTAGAGATATTTATTGTATTAGTTGCAAAATACATTTTCACAATAAGCAGTATTATGGAAAGAATGTAAGTTTTTATTTCAGTGTATCTTTTCGTGAGTTATCATAATAAACCAAATGATGATCACTGCTGTAAAAGGAAGTGTAAAGGCAGAGTTTACTTAAAGGTTAACTCTTTTTAGCAGTCTGTAGGAAAAAATTTAGTAGGATTCAATTTAAAAATAAACTGTAGCATCAAAAAACTAATGCTAGAGTTCAAAAAAGGAACATTAGCATTAAAAACTTAAACGAGATATTGATATCTTGGTTTTATGTCTTAGTCTGATTAGTTTGATCAAAAGAAGTTTAATATACAGACGACTAACATCACTTCTCTGTCTCTCAGGTGCGAGGACATCCTGAGCCACAGATCACATGGTACAGGGAGGGCAGGGCTGTGATTGGTGGAGAGCGCTGTGTCATGGAGAGAGGTGGGCGGGGCACCTTCAGCCTGGTGGTGGGCGGGGTCAGAGAGGAAGACTTGGGCCGTTACACCTGTCAGGCCACCAATCAGGCCGGGAGCCGCCAGGTTACCGTGGAGATCCTTCTGGAAGGTTTGAATCCTATAATACTACTACTGTTACTACTACTAATGATACTGATATTAATTTAAATTAATTGATATTGATATTAATGATATTAATAAATCCACTATTACCTCAGTAAAAAGACTGTAAATGGGGCAGATATCTACTTTATACAACTAACTCAGACTGCTGAAGCCTCATATAAGCCTCATAGGACCATCTGGACCAACCAGCAGCTCTTATTTTGAGGCTGAAGTACCTTAAAGTGCCACCGATGGCCACTTGATCCTCCACTTGACTCCCATTCAAAAAGCTTCAACTGCCCTCTAGAAATACTAAGTCAGTCATTATGGTCTTAATCTCTAAATTCAGGCCCTCTAATAATGTATTGGTCATTGGTGGTCAATTATTCCTCCGTTAATAAGATTTGAAGACACTGCTGTGAGGGCATTGCTTGACAGTTGGCTCACCAACTATTTTGGTAGTGGGGGCACGACGTGATTTAGCCAAGTAGAGCATGTTCCTGGATCAACATTGCGAATAACCAATCACAGCCTGATGACATCATCAGTGTGCTGCTCATTTTTTGCCCTGCCTTACTCTGTCAACCCAAATGATGTGTTTAGCATTCAAATTACAGTAAAGCAAAGTTGGTGCTGCTTTGAAGTTCAACCCTATTCACTAAAAAATCAATGGGATTGTTAAGCAGTAATCTAAATAAGTGGTATTACTCATAATAGTAACTTATATTGATCTCAAATCAAGTGATATTAATTTCAAGTGTTATTAATTTGCTGAAATGATTGAAATAGCAGGGGAAGAGGAAAATGTCAGAGGGCTGTGATTGGTTGATAGCAATGTTGATCCAGGATCGCAATGTGGATGTTGATCCAGTAACACGTTCTACTCGGAAGGAAGAGTGAAAGGCAACACAAAGCAACACTCTTTATTTGGAAGGTAATAAATTGGCTCCAAATGGAAAAGATGGCGTCAAACATTAGCAGCAGCTCTGGACTTCAAACTTGCTCCAATGTAACCAAAGGCTGACGTTGCGTCTTGCTACATCCATCTTTATATACACCCTTAAAGTCCCCCCCTCCCAAAAAAAAACAATCTCCCTGCAGCTTCATTCAGACTCTGGTTCCTGCAGTTCCTCCAGAGGAAACGCAGGTTGCATGAAGGACTTTAAACAAGATTAAATCAATTAAAGGATAGATTGTATTAAATGTAGAAGCTCTGGCATGTGTTTTGGGTTTGTGGAGGTGCTTGGAGAGGAGATGCTCCTAACAGTGTTCACCCTGATTCTAACTAACAGGACTCCATTAATCCTGCAGTTTCCAAACATGACCTCAGTGATATTCCTCATAAAACCTTCTCCATGTGTGTGTTCAGCCGTGGTTCAGTGCAGTGAGCTGGCTCAGAGGTTCATGGTTTAGTGTGTCGTAAACAGCTCGACAGGAGCTTCCTGTTTTCTAAACACAACCAGACTGAGCTGGTATCTTTCCCTGTCTAACACTTCTGCTCCTGCAGCAGCTTCCTTCAGTCACAGTCGACACTTTCTGGCATTGCTGTGATGTGAATTTGGGAAAGAGGATGTTTATTTCTTGTGTGTTTGTTCTTTAAGCCCTCAGATGAAGCTGGACCAGGGAGAGTCTAGATATGAATCCTGTAATGTGGAAGCGACTGTAGGGCTGTGACAATTAGTCGATGAATCAATTAGTTGCCAACTAAATTACATTCACAATCACCAACTATTTTGATTACTGATTAATCGCTTGGAGACATTTTTTTAAGAAAAAAAGTCTGAATTCTGTGACTCCAGCTTCTTAAATGTGATTATTTTCTGGTATTTTTACTGTTATCCAGCTGTGGGTTCAGTCCAGATTATAACATCTTATAGCGCCACCATGAGATCAATGTGTTTGGTTTATGATCAAATAAGACATTCTCATCATTAAAACATTAATATGTACAAATGCCAACTATTAATTGATAATTAACTGATAGTCTTGAGTAGGGCTGTAGTCTGCTGGTCGACTAGTCGATTAATTGGTCGATACTCTCTCATCCGACTAAATTCTCATTGGTCGACTAATCTCCGTGTATCTCTGTCTCTACTTTCATAAAAGTGCTACATCAGCAGCTTTCTGGGATTAATCGATTATTTTCCTGCAGCGGGGGGACAGACCAACAAACTACCTTTTGAAAACGGGGGTGTATTCAAAACACCCCCGCTGTTTTGGCAACTTTGGACTCGCCCAAACTCCTATGTTTGGAGCGGAGCGGAGGTTTAACGATAGACTGTATAAAGATAGGGTCTAACTGTACACGTTACTGAGCGTTTACTAAATGTACTGAACTTTTACTGAATCAGTGTTTCTCCTACGATTATATCAACAAGAACCCCCGCCAGGACAAAAAAATATTTTTTTAATGCCAGAATAAATGCCAAATATCCACTCATTCAGAAATATTTAGCGTTTTGGGAGTCTGTGCAGCGCGTGAGTCAACCGCTGTGTTGTTGCCAGGGAAACGAGCAACTCTGTTATACATCATTGCGTAGTATGTTTATGTAGCGAGTTGGACACAGAGAAAGTGACGGTGGATACTAGTGGAGCAGAGGAAAAGGTTAGCGGTAAGTTGTCAGTCTGGCAGTAAATGTACAGCACAGACTACAGTGTGTCAGTTAAATGATGAAACGTCTGTTGTTTCTCCAAGTGCTGGAAAAGTGAAGGGAGTTAGCTCCAAAGTTAGCAACGATGGATTAGCCTAGCCTGAAGATGCTAAACAGAGAAATACAGATATTGCAGAATTCACAATCCCCCCCCCCCCCTCCCCCCCGCGACTAATCGATTAGTCGCAGATTATTTACATTTTTAGTCAACCAAGATTTTCTTTGGTTGACTACAGCCCTAGTCTTGAGTTATTTTTTAAAGAAAAAAGTCCAAATTCTCTGCTTCTTAAATATGAATATTTCCTGTCTTTTGCAAATGTAATGGAACAATGTGTATTTTTAAAAAAAAATTTGTATGTACTGTTTATTTCATCCTTGGTTTAATTTATTCATTTATCTCTTTTCTGTACCTATGATCAATACTGTAATAATGTTGTGTGCATTATTGTGCAAATAATAATGAAAATGAAAATATAACTATAAGAAAAAGAAAAAATCCAACTCAGTCTTTTTAAGAAGCCAAACTCTTCTTCAGTCTCATGCTTGTTTTTCCACCTGCAGAGACTTCTGGGAAGAAATATGGCCTCCCGTCTTCCATGAAAACAGGGTGAGCTCATTTCTTTTCTTATGTCCTCTCTTCCTTGGAAGAAGTACTCAGATCCTTTACTACAGTAAAAGCATCAATACAACAAGTAGGTGTTTTGGAACGTGTTTGGCCCTGCCAGTGAGGATGCTGTCTGACTCTCTGCTCCTGGAAAAACTGTGATAATGCTTTACTTTACAGCGCCCCTTATTCTATACTAATATCCTGGAGGTTTTTTTGGGGGGGTAATTTGCAAGTGTTTGACAGTTAGTATTTAGGACATTTGGTAGAAATTGTATGAAAACACTGGAAGAACCCACTCATGATAGGCTATTTGGGCTCATACATAGATTAATAATTAATAAATTTCTTAATAAATTGAGACTCGACAATTCTTTATCTGACAGGAACTATTTTTCAGTGTGTAGTTTTGTGCTTTTTCAATAAAGCACAAAAGTTAGTAAGTATTTTATGTCAGTTAAAGCTGGAGTGCAGGACTTGTATCTCCCCCTTGTGGCAGTGAGAGTAATTATAAAAACACTGTTGATATGTAGCCTCTGCCGTAGCCTACTCTGTTGCAGCTGTAAAATGGTGGATGAATTGTTTTAGAGTGTCACATAATCCCTGTGAAATGACTTGTTTCATTATCAGAATTTGACAGAATACAGCCGATTAGTTACAATCCGCTGTCATTTTCTTCCAGTTGTAAATAAATATATAAATAATACATCAACAATGCTCAGAACCCTGTTTCCCATGATTCCAGGTGTCGCTCTGTGGTCCCAGCAGTGGAGAACAGGCCAAGTATTTGGGGTGAAAGTCCACCAAAGTTTGTCTCTAAACCGAGCCGAGTGCTTGCCAGACTGGGACAGACTGGAAAATTCTCTGCCAAAACCACAGGACGCCCTCAACCTCAGGTCACATGGTTCAAGGTGGGAGGACCTAAACAGAGACATTTTTGTGTGTGAATAGAATTACCAATGAAAAAATAAGAGAGATAGTACAGTCATCAATATGTTCAAATATGAATTTAAAGGTATTGAAGGTTACTTGTGGGGTTCCTCAAGGCTCCGTCTTCGGCCCATTACTGTTTATTTTGTACATAAAGTATGTAAGATTTTAAAGATGATACAAATTGGTTTTGTTGTGGCAATAATTTGAAACAACCTTTGGATACTGTGGAAAAATAATTTAAATTTATAAAGAGTTGGTTTTGATCTTAATTTTAACAATCTAAATTTAAAGCATTTGTCATCTTTGGTAATACATTTTTGGAGCAAATGATGTTGAAAATTAATCTTACATCAAATTTCTGGGAGTGAAAAGCAAATATAAATTATTTGAACAACAATGATGAACTGATTGGACAAAAAAGTGAATTGCTAACTATTTATATATTATATTTATATATTATATAACTGATTGAATAAAATAATTTGAATATATCACTTTTTGGAGAAAGTTGCCAATATACATTATAGCCATATAAATTGTGTCAAAGTAAAAAAGTCAAAGTCTGTTGCAGTACTGTATAACATTTTAAAGGATTTCTTCATTTTACACTTTATATTGTTTACTATCTATCAATACCAATACTTATGTACTTTTACTAAAGTACTTATCATGCTGATATTAATCAAAATGCTAATTTTTCTAATAAGTTATTAGTTATTTGACAATATAAAAAGGGGGTGTGACATCATGATTGACAGCTGTGGCAGCTGCTCTCAGATGTCTGTGAGTCGCCCAACTCTACTGCGCAGTCTCTGGCTCCAAATGATGTCACACAAGCAAGATGGCCGCTCCTAGAAAAGAGATATTTTGGCTTCAGTTTTACATAGCGGCAGGAAGAGAAGACATGCCATCCATATTTATATACAGTCAATGCTTTCACTTGTACTGGACTGTATTTTTACTTATTGTGTAGAAGTTTGAAACAAAACAAACACTACTGATCAAGAACCAACAAAAATTCCAAAAAAATAACATGTTGACATTTGTATTGAGCATATTTTGTCTGGTGTTACTTTTAAAAGGTTTAACAGGTTAATAGGCTGTGTATTGTATTGGTATATGTGTTTTTCTTCTCTTTTATACCAAAGTGTTTACATATTAAAAGTAATTTTAATTTCAATGAATCATTAATCAGCTTACGTCCATGCTGTCCTAACAAATAACAGAACCACGATAACATGTGAGCCATTAATTTGAACAGATTTTCATGATTGTCTCTCTCTCAGGGGGAGGCGGAGCTTCAGTCTTGTGGGCGAGTCACTATGTATGAGCGCTCTGGCCTGCACTTCCTGGAGATAAAGGAAGTGTGTCTAGAGGATGCAGGAAGTTACACATGTTCGGTCACCAACAGCGCCGGGACGGCAACTGCCACTGCCGAGCTGAGCATCCAGAGTAAGGCGACCAATCAGAGTTACTAAAGTTCTCTGACAATGAAACACAGATGTTATTTAACAGATCAAAGTATGACAGAAGAGTAAATATTTCTGTCCTGATGTTTCTTCTCACAGGTTCTTCTGAGGACACCTGCAGGTGAGTCTCTTGTTCAACATGTGGACATAAAACAACTGAAAATGGTGTCGTAGCTCATTGGCATCTGATTTGATTCAGTTTTTCAGCAGGGTTTCCTACCATCGTTAGGCTGATGAGACCCAACTGTCTCTTTTATAGAGAATCTTTGTGAATCTAATAATCTCAGATTCTTGGTGTCTGATTCAATTCAAGACTGATTCTTGATTGAATGAATAGAAAAGGAGGCACAACTTTTAGTCTCTGACTCGACAGACTGTCTTTAGTCCACTGAAATGCAATATGAAACATAATTGGCAATTAAGATAGATGATGAAGATGATCTTTTTTTAAACATTTTTTGTGTATATCAGTGCCTCCTGGATCTGATGATATCAGCCTGAAATGCAGCAACTTTTCTCAAAAACTGTTATAAAGTTTGGTTGGATTTTTTTGAGTAAAATTGCAGGAATTGTGAAAAATTGCTAGCACAGGAAATAATGTGATTTTTTTAAAAAACTACTATCAATGAAGAGTCATATGTTAACACTTCCTTGAACAAAACAACTGTCCAACATCTGTGCAAATGTTTTACTGTATTTTCTGAAAGTTATATAAAGAAGAAGATACTGTACAGTACAGTATGTGTACATACGTTGTGTAGACTCAAGTATCTGAATGAGAGGAATTAACTAACATTTGTTAAATGTCTCCAAGAAAAGAGTTCAAATTGCATCACTGACATCAAAATCTTTGAAACTTCCTCCTTCAGGACCGTCCGACCAGCTGTGGACACACAAACCAGGGACAGAAATCCAAAAGTGGACAACACCGCTCCCAGTGTTCCCAGTGCTCCCAGTGCTCCCACAGGGAAGGACCAGCAGAGCCTCCTCCCTCAGTCTGGACAGGGAGCCTCCTGGAGGAGCAGACAGCTCCCTCTAGTGACCGAGAAGAGGACTGCAACAATTCAGGTCTGGTTCTGATTACTGAATATTTAATATTTAATGTAATAAGCGATGAAATATAAGAAAATAACAAATTGATGGTAAAACACAGAGTATAACTTTTTTTAGTTGTAATAAAAATTAAACTCTGGGAGGAGATTCGTGCTTACACTTTTTAATGGTGTCTGTAATGATTGAGGCTCCCAGTGTCGCTAAATAATATCAATGATTCAATAAATAAAACAATGCTGTTATTATTATTATTATTATTATTATTATATCTCTTTTATTTATTTATTATCATCATCATTATTTATTTTATTCTATTTCATTTTACTTATAATCTATTATTTTGTGTACTATTTAATGATTTATGATATGATTGTTATTTTTATTTCTTGTATTATCTTTTATTATTTATCTTTTATTATCTTACTACTCATCTTTTATCGTTTTTTATTTCATTTTTATTTTTTTATTCATTTTTTTGGCTTTTTAGTTATATTGGTGTGCATTAGCTTACAAAACCATATTTGCCTTTATATTTTGAATTACATTTGAGTTGTATGAAAGGTGCCATACAGTTTGATTGATGATTTGTCTGCAGGTCCAGCCTCTTGTGAGCCCTGCTCCGCTTCAGACCGGTCCAGTCCAGCAGACAGCAGGGGCTTCAGACAGCAGCAGCAGGTACAGAAAGAAAACCACTTATAACAGAAATGTCAGATTAGACAGAAGATTAGTAGATTCTTTCATAATGCACTTACAATGGAAGTGATGGGGGACAGAATCCACAGTCCTCCTTCAGTGCAAAAACATATTTAACAGTTTATCTGAAGCTAATATGAAGCTACAGACTGTAAATGTGTCAGATATCTGACACATTCACACTGTGGATTTTGGCCTCCATCACTTCCATTCCACATTTGAAGGAGATTGTTTAATATCCAGCATGAACAGCAGGAGTGATTACAGCGAGGAAAACCTCACCTGACTGCTGGTTTAACACACAAAGCTGCGAACCTGTCCTTTAATCAGGAGGGACATGTTTGAGTTCAGAATGCCTTGATAACATAATCAGGCCATTATTATACCTTTAAAAAGAAAAATGAATTGAAAAGTTTGTTGGACCTATCCGAAACGGACCAGTCAAGAACCTACCTGAACCCGACCTGAGGAGGACCCAACCACAGCCAGACCTGACATGAATCGACCTGATGCAGATTGCAGTCGACCCAAATCGATTAATTCAATAAATGAACGAGCAGATATGATGGGAAAGAGCAGCTTTATAATGAAAATGATAGTAATGCCCTCAGAATGACTGTAAAGTCGTAGAAATTAAAATAATTTGTGCGTATGCTTCAAACCCAAATGTATAACATAACAATTGAAGATCTTATTCCACCTCATTCAATAGAGGGACAGAAGTAAAGGTTCTAACCTGTTTACTCTTTATTTTATTTAATATAAATTAATAATTTAACCAAATTCTAAAATTCCGAAATTAAAACAGCATAAATCATGTAGACAACTAGTTTCCTAAAATAAATCAGTTATTTGTTGACAGTTTGAAACAGGAGCAAACAGCTGATGTACAGGTTGTGTTTTACCTCCTTGTTCTCTTTTAACTTGTTCCTCACGTCGCTTCTCTTCACCTTCAGTCTCTAAACACGCTGTTTCCTCCCGCCATCACTGTGACCACTGTGACAGCTGACAGACTTGCAGCAGTGAACACACTTATGCTCAGTGTTCATTACTGTCAGTCATTGTTCTCTACACTAGTATGGTTTTGTTTCAGAGCTGTGAGGAGGTCGGTGTTGGGGTCCAACCTGCGGTTCGAGGCCATTCCTCTGGACCAGGAGGCTACAGAGGGAGCACAGGTCACATTCGCCTGCCAAGGTAACTCAGGATCAAATAAAACCCCTTGATTTTAATGTAATTTAAGGTTAGAGAAGTAATGAGTAATGAATGAATCCCACTTTGTCTCACTGATCTCCCCTTTCATCTGCTCTCAAGTCTCATCTGCTGCCATTGCCAAGGTCACATGGTTGAAGGACGGGGGTCAGGTGAGGACCGGACCAGCTCTGCAGCAGAGACAGGATGGCCCCCGCCTGACCCTCACCATAGAGAGAGTGAGACAGGCAGACCGGGGCGACTACAGCTGTCAGCTGATCACTGCTGATGGACAGACAGTCACCTCTGCAGCATGGACGCTGTCTGTCAACAGTAAGACCTGCTCCTTCCTGAGTAACACTCCTCTCACTGCGCCTCCTCTCTCTCTCTCAGTTATGTCTCCTC
Organism: Euthynnus affinis; assembly: GCA_029490765.1. Lineage (NCBI taxonomy): Eukaryota > Metazoa > Chordata > Actinopteri > Scombriformes > Scombridae > Euthynnus > Euthynnus affinis. Next base: position 31,077,522 of record CM055850.1, read on the forward strand.
TCTCTCTCTCAGGTGTGTCTCGGCAGCCTCCAGTGTTTGTCAGTGCTCTGCAGGGCTGCTGGATAACAGAGGGTCAGACCATAAGCCTGCAGGTCTCTGTGGAGGGAAAACCTGCCCCCCGTGTCAGCTGGATGCTCAACGGTCAGTATGATCATGTTTTAGCCCAGCCCTCCAATCAATAACTGATTGTTTCTGACAGTCAGGGAGTGATTTCCCTTCTGCACCGTGGAATGTTAATACAGGGACTAATGATAAATCTGAAGCCCCGTTCAGACATGATCATGGAGGAAGTGGTGAAATGACAAAGTCTGGTCTGTAATTGCATTGACATTCAGCAGGATAAAGCCAGAAGTCTCCACAGGGGGGCGCTGGAGAGTTGAAGGCGAGGCGTGGTGAAGAAGAGTCATAACATCATTATCATTATCTCTGATGTCCGTCACCAATAAACCTCCACTTAGAAACCAGAGAGGCTTCAGAACCTGCCTGAGAATCATCAGGTTTAGGTTTTCTTCAGTATAGTAAGTAATCCAGTGATAGTCGTCTGTACATCCATGTTACACTGCAGACAGGAGCTGCTAACAGCTGATTCACATGAGTTATAAAGTCATTATGTTTAAGAAATATAACAGATATTTAAGATTAGCAGCATCTACCTGTTGTTGACATTACAACAGCTCATCTGATGAGGTCTATGGTGTCTTTCTCTGCTGATGCTTCTTTTAGTCTCATTTTCAGAGGATTGAGTTTGAATTTAGTCCATAAATCTGTAACATCAGACATTATTATTATGAATTATTATGATTATTATTGTTGTTATTTATCATTGGCTGCTGGAGGAGACTGTTTGACCAATTAGAAGCTGCAGAGCGTGTTTCAACAATCATTAGTTCAGTTGTTTTATTTGTGGATGAAAGATGTCAAACACTTTGTCATAGTTATAGTTAGTTTTAATTATAATCATAATAGTTGCTGTTTATTATATTATATTTATGTCATTTCTTTGTGATAAAAAAGTTTGTAGAAAAAAAAGTTCTGCTGAATGTTATTTATGTTAAATTAGTTTTATTTCTTAACTCTACTATTACTACATAACAGGCTGTAGCACTGCTGCTGTTCTCTGCGAGTACTTTATTCTATAACTGATTTATTTGTCTGGTTACTAAATGTGGAGGGATAGCAGGTAAAGATCCTGAACTCCTGAAATAGTTCCTGTAAACCTGTGATGAATATTGAAGATGAAGCTCAGTGTGTGTGTGACTGAAAGCTCCTGCAGAGGGCAGCACAGACTCTGAGGAGCTGATTTACTCTGAATGGAAGAGTTTGAAGGCAGAAAGCAAATAGTTTAGTATAAAGCTGTGCTGTATGCTGTCTGTTTATTTATTTATTTATTAACCAAGCAGAACAATAGAACAGTCTGGTAATGACCTCACAATGTAACCGGACTGTATAACATCATGTATACTTAATACTAATCAATCTACAACCAAAACCTACAAGAGCTCCCCTGACAAGAGGGACCAGAACAAACTGAAACAGTCGTGACATGATGAGGAAAGGCAGTTACATCCTTCATGAACAGGACTGAACCCTTACTGCTCGTGCATCTGGGACTTCATAAAACTCAATAGTGTTAAATGAGTGATGAAACTGATCTGAAAATGCAAAAATAGGAAAAAATCTCAAACTTGGTGCTATAGGGTTAACTGCAAACCACCAATCAGTGCTCGGCATGTAGACAGGAGGACCAATCAGGTTCCTGACAAACTTAGTGAGAAGCAGATTTTGACCTTTAGCCGCCATCAGCTAACTTTCCAAGTCAAATTACACAGTTAGCACAGCTGTTAGCAACAAGTACTTTTATATTGGTAAGTTAAGTTACTCTGATGACTTACATTAACAGTCGCTAACGCTACCTGCTGCTGACTGGGTTCGTGTGTGTTAAACATTTTAAACGCTGCCTTTACTGTGACCACCTCAATCAGAAGAGGCTGACCGGAAGGAACTTTCATTTGGTTTGAGATGGTTGGTGTAAACCTTTTATAATCTGTTCAACAGGAAAATATTAGCGCCTAATAACCATGTAAACCTTTAATCCGATCATTTCTCTCTGATAAATATAATCTTTCTGCTTATGTTTGGCCTGCATGAGGGTGTTAGGTGATGTAACAGTAGAGAGAGAGAGTGTGTGACAGCAGTGCACTGTGTGTACATAGACTGTAAAGAATATGGACGTAGCCGCTGTGAGCAGCCATGTTGTTAATATTGCAGAACTTAATGGCTTAATAAAATTTAAATGGGTGAGTTATAAAAAAAAAAAATCACCCCCCGTACAGTCGTCATGAATGTGGAAATAAGCTATAGAGACCAAAACAGTTGCATGTTTATTTCTGCTGTAAAGTTGAGCGTTTTAACATGGCAGTCTTTGGGGATTGACTGGCTTTAGGAGCCTCAAGTGGCCGTTTGAGGAACTGCAGTTTTTTCAGTGCCAGAGGTTTCAGCTTGTTCAGTTTAGACTCTGCTAAAATTCCTCAAGACCCAAACCAAGTTTCTGTGTGCGTTTGCTTGTGAAGGGTCTCTAGGTTAGCGACAATGTGTTAGCGCAACCCAACCAGTTCACCTAACCAGCTGTTCTCATCGTAGTGACGATCTCAGCGGCTCCTAAACAGAGAACAAAGAAATGCCTGGCTGCTGAGTCTGTTCTCAGCTCTGATGTGTCCATTACTTGCTAATGGCAGCATTACGTGCTGTTCTGATTAAAAGAGTTGGAACGTATTAGATCACATCCCATGTAAACAGCTGACCTGAAATCTATAACAGAAACATTCAGAGCTAAATTTCGCAGCATAAAAAAAGACTTCTGAAACACTGATAAGATGTTCCCTCTGCTCAGTGTGATTTGCTCTTTACATCAACATATCAACCTCAGGACGTCTGATTAAACTAATAATAAAACCATCCACATTATTCAGTAACATTAATATCTTCCAGTGTCTCAAATCAAGGAGGAAATGAAAGCTCATTAAATCAGTTGTCGCCATTGTATCATAAATAATGATGATGATTGATAACCAACTTTTCTCATAATAACAAGATCAGAATCTCAAAATTACAAGAAAACTACCTCATAATTATGACTTACTATCTCATAATTGCAAGATATCTATATTATATATATATATATATATAATTATGAGATCTTTTTTTGTAATTATGTGACAGTAAGTCATAATTATGAGATTTTCATTGGTGAATGTTACATACTTCTGTCCTCCTCCTCTCTGTGATGGTTGGCTGTTCACTATGAACACATTTACACGTCATAACAGCCACTTCTGATCCACCATAAATCAGCTGACTCCCTGCAAGAAACAGAAATATGTTTTCCTTTTTCCTCTTAACAGTTTTAGTAATAGTTTTGGCCGATGAACCGTTGTTGTATGTTTACATTGTTTCATAAAAAAATGTCATTTTCTGGATTTCTTCTTTTTTTTCTGCTGTACAGAAAATGAACTGAACTTTTTGTGCACAGTTACACCCAAAACATGATCAAACATTATGACACAGAAAAAAAAGAAAGAAAGAAAGAAAGAAGAAAGCCTCAACAGAGTAGAAAGAGCTCATCTGAAATCAGTAGAAACAGTAGAATCGGTGAAGAGTGAAGAATAGAAGCAGCAGCAGACAGAGAGAGAAAGAGAGAGAGAGAGAGAGATTCTGCAGCGCCGTACAACCGTTAAACAAATATGAGAGCTGGAAACCATATAAAGACAAAACATGCTGCTGCAGCGAACACACACACACACATACACACACACACACACACACACATATACAGTGGACTCCCCCGGTCGATGCCCTTCTTGGGTCGGCTTCAGTGTTCATCACAGCAGGGACCACACAGAGAAAAATCCAATCAAATCATTTATTTTATTAGCATTTTTTTTTGTAAATCATGTTTTCTTTGTTTGTTTGTTTTTTCTTAAAGATCCAGGCGTGTTTTTAAAGGACGAGTTCACAGTTTTTCAAACAGCAGCCAGACATCTCTGCTTTTTGGAAGTTCCAACATCTGTTAAATAACAGAAAACCACCAGAAGCAGGATATGAACCTTCAAAGCTCTAATCTGTAATTATTCTACATTAAAATGTGTAAAAACAACTAGACCAGACAGAAGCTTCTCTCCTGAAACCTTCAGGTTGTTGTCACTCAGGTCTAGACCTATGTTCTATATGTTGTTGAGTTGTGTTCTTACATTAATGTTCAAACCCAGAGAAATCTGTCATTTTAATCAAAGTAACGGACCGTTTCATTTGGTGGCCTGTCAATGGCGTCATACCTCCTCTACCAAAGAGTATAGTGCACAAGATGCATGCGTCAGCGCCGTGTTTGTCCGCTACAATGGCGTCTAGCAAAGAGTAACTTACACACATACAAGATAATACATGGGCTTTGTTGTGCTTGTTCCACACAAACTGTTAGAAATGGACTTTTATTCAGTTTGAAGCCACATTTTCATGATAAATTTAGCTGGTTTTTAACTTGATCTTTTAGCCGCAAGAAGGATTTTAGTCATTGGACGTCTGGATCTTAAGTTATCAGAGAAATAAACTGGGCAAACGTTAGCAGCAGCTCGGCTAACAGCTCCTCCAGGAAGTCCACTGCTCGCCCAACATGGTGGAGAAACACTGATTTTTTAGATGAAACTGCTTTATTCAGTGTTTTTACCTGTAATCAGCGGGTCTGTTTGTTCTGGAGAGGAGGAGACCTCTGCGGGTAAAAACATCCTGAACCATCAACACTGGAGTAATCCTATCCCACTGAAGCTAATAATAAAAAAATGATCTCTTCTCTTCCTGTAGACATGCTTTCAGGGTTACGATCAGAAGCAGGTTCAGTCCTACATTTCCCATAATGCAACTGGATTTTTCATTAGAGCCTCCTAAATGTCTATCTACAGTTTGTCAGCAAGTCTGTCACCCTGATGACATCACTGTGACATCATCAGGGTTTAACAGTGGAGTGCACCTTTAAAAACAATCTTTAACACAATATGATGATGATGATGATGGTGATGATGATGATGTCGTCTCCATCTTCCCTCAGATCGGCCCGTTCCAGCCGCCGCTCGGTCCTCATGCGTCGGGGGCGTGGCCACACTGACCATCCAGCGTGCATCCCGGCATGACGAAGGCGTGTATGCGTGTGTGGCGGAGAACAGCCACGGCAGAGCGGAGTGCAGCGCCAGAGTCCAGGTCAAAGGTCAGAGCTCGGATTTATGTGTGTTGATTAGTATTGATTGGCTAGTTTCTGAACAAACTGTAACATGACTTTATTCTCCTTCATGCTCGATGATGAGAAGCTTCTCTTTCAACTCTTTTCCATTCTTCACAAATATTTCTGTCACTTTTTATGTTGAACACTATTAAAGGATGATTGTCTTAAAACAACAGTCAAACATGTATTTAAAAGGTTATCTGAAGCTAATATGAAGCTTCTTTCAACATCAGATCTTCTACAGATTGTCTCTCCTCTCAGGTGTCCTCCCTGTCAAAGACTTTAAACATTGCTGTTGGTTTATAAAGCACTGAATGGTTTCTGATCGGCTGCTGCGTTATGAAGTATCCAGACCTCTCAGGTGGTCTGGATCAGGTCTGCTTTCTGTCCTCAAGAGTCAAAACTAAATCTGGAGAAGCAGCGTTCAGTTTTTATGCTGCAACTCTCAGTTCTTTTCTGTCTTTTATTAAATCAAATAATTATTTGACAATAACAATTTAACACAATTTAATTATATTTCAATGCATCTGTCTTCATACTCGGTTATAGAGAACAACAATGTGTGAATCTGTGAAATCAGCATTGGAGCTTAAAACGCTCTCAGGCTGCTGAGTCTGAAGAAACGTTAGAAGTGAGCAGAGAAACGCAGCGTCAGTCAGCCAATCATCCATCAGCATGCTGCTGGCGGTGAAGAACAGAGAAGATGATCACAGCTTTATAAGGAGAATCAGTCTGAGGGAAGAAAATCCTCCCGCAGCAGGAAATCCCCCAACTGGACACGCACACACACACATGCACACACACACACACATGCACACACACACACATGCACACTGGGTTCGGTGTGTAAATAACAGGAGATTCCCACAGACTGACCCACTCGACCTTCAGAGTTTAACAACCTCATGTCCATGTGTGGACAATAAAGTTTCTGCTCTTCAGGAAAAAAAAGCTTCAGCTCCTCTGTGAGAAGCTGCAGTCACGTCTGAACTGATTTTAAACATCTGCTCAGACAAAGCTGATCAGATGGATGGATCCTTTTCTTTCCTCAACAGCGCTGCTCTTCTTCTTTATGGCAGTTAACAGATTGTTATGTTTTGTTTAAACTCTGTCTGTTAATGCTCACGCTGAACGTTTACCCCTGAACAGGTTCTTCTTCTTCTTTGTATGGATTTCCAGCGGACTTGATGCCTTGCTTGGAGCCAGGACCTTCCAGATAGGGAGTGCGGGGTGTTGCTTTTCAGGCTCTGAAAACACGCCCCACTACCTCAGACTCAAGCTAACACCAGCTGATTGGGCTAGCGTTAGCTGATTATTGACTCTAGGAAGAAAAGGGAGGAAGTTACTCCTGGTTTTGTTGATGGTCAAGAGGTGGAGGTTTTCCATTCTTACAAATATCTGGGTGAACAGTTGGATAAAAAATTAAACTGGAAGGAAAAAACCAACATGGTCCTAAAAAAGGCTGAGTGCTCAGGGTATCATAACTGGGATACTGCTGGAGTATTAAGAGGCCTTTATGATTATTTATCACTGCCGACTGTTTTAAATGTTATTACGTGTTGGCATGTGGATAGAATCAATCAATAAAGTCTATCTATCAACTTTAGCTTGATTAAACTGCTCACAGCTGTCAATCAGAGCCCACACAGCAGACATCAAAGCTGCTATAAGTCTTCAAATCTCATTAATGGAGCAGTAATTTCCAAAATGACCACCAGCACTCTTATTAGAGGGCCTGAATTTAGAGATTGAGACCAGAATGACTTGTTGAAAGCAACAATTGACTCAGTACTTCTAGAGAGAAGTTGAGGCTTTTTGAAGTCAGCTGGAGCAGCTAGCGGGGCTTTAAGGTGTGGCACCCATTCAGCCTCTCACAGGAGCTGAAAGGGTTTGTCCACTGACAGCTGCAATAAAGTTCTAATTAAACAACATGTCAGCATCCTCGAAGTTGTTGTCAACCGTAAATATATACCATGGATGTATTAAGAATTGAAGTGGCGCCGCTGCTTGGCCTTCCTGTCGGTTTCTCCTGGTGGCAACTCGCAGTATTGCAGCGGAAAATAAATCTGCAGCACAGAAAATATTTTGTCTTCAGACCTCCATAATAAAAGAGACATCTGTAAGACTGTTGACAGGTGTGTGTGTGTGTGTGTGTGTGTGTGCGCTTATGTTAGAGAGAGCATGTGTGATCATCAGTCTGGTCTTGACTCGTCCTCTCCATATATGGAGTTTGGATTTCCTTTTCTCTCTTGCAATATCTGATAGAGACGCGTGTGTGTGTGTGTGTGATGTGGGTATGTGTGTGTAACATGTTTGCATGTATAAGTGCACGTGTGAGTATGAATACACAGTATTTCTGCTGTGTATGAGTGTGTGTGGTAAATGGTAAGACTTTGTTCTGTGTACATATCAGACATGCCTGAGAGGAGATAAACACACACACACACACACAGGCACACAGTGTGTGTGTGTAGTTAGCTGATATACACACTCCAGTCCTCACGGTTTACACGGGTAAAACGGAGAGTTACAGACAGACGGAGGAAACAGAAAATATTTAATGTAATAAAGTGATTGTACTATAACAAAGAAACACAAATATTAAAAGTGTGTAAACAGAACATAGAGTCACATGGTGCAGAGAAACACGCGGACACACAGAATTCAATTCAATTCAATTTTATTTATATAGCGCCAAATCACAACACAAAGTCATCTCAGGGCACTTTTACATGGAGCAGGTCTAGACCACGCTCTTTAATTTACAGAAAGAGAAACCCAACAGTTCCCCCCATGAGCAGCACTTGGTGACAGCAGGAAGGAAAAACTCCCCTTTAACGGGAAGAAACCTAAAGCAGACCCCGACTCTGGGTGGGCGAGAGAGAGAGAGAGAGGGGGGGGGGGGGGGTGGACACAGTGAAAGAGAACAGCAGCAACAACAACTATTACCAAGCAGCAACAAACAGTAGCAACAGCAGGAGCAGCTAGCCGAGGGCAGAAGCACACCAGCATAGTTTATGGTTTATGGAGCTTCCTGTGGATCAGAAAGCACAAAGAACTCCGGGGAAGAAGTAAAGTTAGTAACATGCATTAATAGTAATAAAATACATAGAGATGGAGGAGAGGTGAGAGAAGCTCAGTGCATCAATGGAAGTCCCCTGGCAGTCTAGGCCTATAGCAGCATAACTAAGGGCAGTCTAGGCCTATAGCAGCATAACTAACTTGATCTGCTGTGGTCAAAATAATACAAGGATCAAGCAGCACAGCAGCCTTCTCATCCTGTCCCATTCAGAATGGCCAGTTTGAGTGTAAATAACCTCAGATTTTAGTGTGATTGATTACCTGTGTCACCCGTTGGTTTGAGAACGGCCTTTTGAAGCCTTGAGTGTCATGATTTGGCCATCGCCATCTTGCATTTGGCCATCACTCTGTTTTTGGAGCCAGAAGTGACCATATTTAGACCAGAGGGCGAAGCTGACCATAGCACTAGCTGCTAGCATTGTTTGTTCTGTGCATTTACAATCTATGGTTAACAGTGATAATACTAAGGCTGCATTCACACCAGATCTGGCAGTGTGGCAAATCGCTGTGGGTCAGTGTGGATTCGTGGGCGTGTGACTACGTGGGCCATTACTATGACGTCATGTTGTAAACCGCTAATAATCTGCTAACCCTCCCAGTCCAGAAGGTATGAAATTAGTTGAAAGTATGAAAGTAGTTTGCCAACCGCGATGAAACAACAAAAGAGAAGAAAAAGAAGCACTCATAAGGTTGTACAGCTCTGGGAAATGACTCACAGCAGCGATGAGTCTCTCCTCCATCATCTTCATAATAAAGTGATATCAATCAATCAATTAATCATCATCGGTCCAAAGCAGAACGCTGAAATGCTACAATGCTACATGCTAAATAAACAACGTTCCTCTTCTGGTCTAATCGCCGACCAACATGATTGGCCACCACAGCGTGACGTCGGGTTGTGGTTTTCCAAAAGTTGACTCCAGCTCAACTTTTCTGGCCACAGTCCGGTGCAGCGTCGCATTACCCCCATTCAAATGAACGGGACGAATGCTTATGCTAATTTTTGCTAGTGAATAACAAAACTGTTAAAACAAAATGTACTCACTGGAAAAACTGATCATCCGACTCATTGATGAGTCTTCATTTCTACTCCCCAGTCCCACCATATGCTAATTTTTCACCCTCAGCTTGGCTTAGCTTAGCTTAGCTTTGACCCATGTGATGTAAGAAGGGGCATCAAATCTGAATGGCTTGTTGAATCACGAGTTCAGAACAAGCCAGCTTGCTCCAAACTGACTGGGCGGTTAGTCGGCTCATCAGAGACACAAATAAATTAAAAGTTTTTCATAATATGGCCCCTTTAACACCTTTATTCAGTTTTTATTACTATTTGTACCAAATTGCACCTCTCTGTAAAATTAATTGTTAAATATCTGCAAATTACTCAGAAAATTTCCAGGAAATTAACATCAATTTAAAGGACCTTTAAAATAAAGACTTGTTAAGTCGACCTTGAAGACAGTTTGTGTTTTACTGCAACTGGTTTTAATTGAGTGATGCGTAAATCTGCACTTTGAAGATCACAATGAGTTTGAGCTCACGAACAGCTAAAGAGACATCAGACTGAGTTTGATGTGTTGATTTCTTCTTCACGTGTTGTTGTGTTGCAGGCAGACCGCAGGGTCGCAGGTCAGAGGTCCCAGAGGCCAGAGGAGTGTGTGAGGCTCCTCGCTTCATCAGCGGCCTGACAGACCTGAAGGTGATGGATGGCAGCAGGGTTACCATGACGGTGGAGCTGACCGGTAAGACTGTGTGTGTGTGTGTGTGTGTGTGTTTATGCGTTCAGTGTGTGTGTGTGTTTATGCGTTCAGTGTGTGTGTGTGTTGAGCTGTGGTATTTCCTGTCAGATCTCCAGGGAGATGGTGGAGATGAGATGAGGACAGATTCACTCTGGACAATTCCTGCCTCTTCATTTCCTCTGTGTGTGTGTGTGTGTGTGTGTGTGTGTGTGTGTGTGTGTGAGAGAGAGAGAGAGAGAGAGACACTTGCATGTCTATCTTTGTGGGGACCAAGTTGAGTGTTGATGCTGGCAGTGAGCGGTCCTCACTATGGGACAAACCTTCAGTGGTTGTTCAGGGTGTGACTTGGTTTTAGGGTTCAGTTTAGGGATAGGGGCTCTTTTGTATCAATGAAGGTCCTCACAAAGAAGTATAAATGTTTGTGTGTGTGTGTGTGTGTGTGTGTGTGTGTGTGTGTGTGTTCTGGTTCTTGTACAACAGATCTGACAGCAGTTCGCCTGAAATATAAGTTGAGTTACTGTAGAAGTGAGCTAAGCCTCCATATTATTAACCCAGAGAGTGTGTGTGTGAGTATGTGTGTGTTTGTGTGTGTTTGTGTATGTGTGTGTGTGTGTGTGTGTGTGTTATATAATGATTTTCCACAGAAGTTTTTCTCCATATAAGCTGCTGCCTGATCTCTGCTTTCACTCATCTGAAGGTTTCTTCTTTATTTTCAGATAACGACCTCTCAGGAAGATAATTATAATTGGTAACATGTTACTCAGTAGGTCCCTTCGTTCGAAGAACGTTCCTGGAAGAGGAAGTTACAGGTGCAGGTACAAAGTATAAGAAAAAAACTGGTTAGTAAGAACTCATTCGTTATGTTTAGGTATTAGCATATTAAGTTGTTCCATATTTTAATAATAAGAAATCAAAACTTTCCTAAAAGTAGCTGCTGTGTTACTTTTAATTCTTGGTAGTATAATTTGGTAATTTACAAGAAATGCGCCTCATGTGCTAATATGTAGTTTGACACACAAAACTCCTGAAAAAAAGTCTAATTTATTAAGACTTTTTGCAAATTAGCAGCTGCATATGAACCCAAATATGAGTGGGCACTTACCTATTGAACCGGTTTTTACAGTTTTTTTCTTATAATTTGTACCAAATTACGCCATCCTCTCTGTAAAATGCCAAAAAAATAACTTTAATATCTGCAAATTACACATAAAACATCAGGAAATTAGTATAAAACCAAAGGAACTTAAAAACAAAGTGTTACCTAATAATTATTATAATAATATCTTACCACAGATGAAGTTTGGGTGACACTTGACTTTAAAGGAGCATTCCAGTCCATCAAATCCTGTGTGCTTACACTGGATCCTGAGCTACTTCCCTTCTGGATGGTGTTAAACTAGAAAGATACCCAAATTCATTAAACTCCGACCCTGATGAATCTCTAATCCAACCTTTTATCTCTCCTCACTGGCAACTGTCGCAGGATTACATGTTTTCTCTACATTTCTTTACTTAAAAGATATCTCTGACATTTTTCTATATTTATCTTCTTGTCAACAAACAAATCTCATGTTTGGATCCAAACCAACAACTGATCTACTAACAAGCCTGATATATCTGATTCCTCCGTTGTTGTCCAGAAACTATTAAAAACCCATCAGTGAGTCACACTGCTGCACTGGGTGACATCTTCCTTCATCATGAAGAGTTTGGTCACGTTGTGTTTAGAAACAGCTCCAAAGACGAATAATAGCATCATGTTTTCAGTCTCTGGAGAGTAGTTCTGTGTAATATTTGTCATGATTATTATGTACAATGTGAAATTTCATGCTTCTTGCTGTGAGAATTCAGGACAAAATTTAAGGTTGCACACAAGAAAATTCAAAAAAGGGATTTTCTTGAGTTGACTGATTGCTTTGAGGGTTCTCAGAGGACGCGCACTAACATGTCATTGTGGTTTGTGTCAAAGTATGTGCCTTAACCTCTGTAGACTGCCAAAGGGCATCTGATTGTTGAAGTTTGTTGATACTTGTTTGTAGGAGAATTCACTGTGTTCAGTTTGGTAGGAGGTCATCAAAGAGTTTAGCAGTGTTCACTATGTGCTTTATTATTTTACGACATTGTTACTTTCGCACTCTATTACTTTACTACACTCTCTCTGTCAAATTCCTACCAGGACATACCGTATTTAAGCTGAGACTGTTTGGTTGCTCAGGATGCTGGCATTTAAGAGTAAAGAGAGAAAGATTCATCACTATGTGTTTAAATTCTTCAGAGAACTTAAATTCTTAATAAATTCTCCTATATTTCATTGCGGTTCGCAGGCCACCCCCCTCCAGAGGTGGTGTGGCTCCATGACGGGCAGGAGGTGACGGAGTCAGAGGACTTTCACCTCCTTAAAGAGGACAACCGCTGCACTCTGCTGATCCAGGAGGTTTTCCCAGAGGACACTGGAACATACAGCTGCCAGGCCTGGAACCAGTACGGAGAAGACCGCACCCAGGCCGAGCTCACTGTGGAGGGTAACCATGCATTGGTTCACTCAATGTTTAATGTTACAGAGACATGACGGCAGCTCTATGAGGCCAAACGTAGACACAGCTGTGTTAAATGCTGCAGTCATGCTGCAGATCCACTTGAAATACTTGTAAACTCGGGTCTCCTGTCTGTAGAACATCTCAAAACAGTTTGGTTTAATTTACAGAGGTTCAATCTGCCATTTGATATTTTTACCCTAACCCTAACCTGCAAATTAAAAAAAGCCATAAAAGGTTTGTTTCTTTCTCCGTAATGCTATCCTCTCTTACCACAACCATGTCTTATCCTGTCTTATATTTGGAAAGTGCCCACTAGTAACTATTAATTTAAGATATATTTAATTAACTTCTTGTCTTATCTTTTGTTTTCTATCTTTTTTTCATCCTCGTAGTGTTTTTTTTCTTCCTTTATGACGGTTTGTGTTGAAGAGTTTCCTCATCAAGCCCATATAAGGTTTTTTTTGCACTTTTCAAAGTTATAACAATGGCAGCACAAAAAGTCAAGCGACCACCCACCAAGGCCTTGTATTTGTTTTGTGTTTTGGTTCTTTTACATAGTGTTGAGTCATAAAGTCAGTTTGAAAGTATATAGGATGTGAAATAATAAAACAGCAGCCATCACATTAGAGTCAAGGTAAGTTGTAGTTCTATCACAAGGTCTACTTACTTGTTTGGACCCTGTAATACTTCCAGAGTTGAGAATTAACCTTCAAGCTCAGGTATAGCTGTAGTGTTTTTAGCTTAACCAGCTGTTGTCATAGTAACAGTTGTGGTTGTGGTGTTTTGTGGCAGAGCCCCAGGACGGTGTGCAGCCTTGGTTCATCACCAAACCCAAACCGGTGAGTGCCGCCACCGGTCAGCACGTCCTCCTGTCCTGTGCCATCGCCGGAGACCCGTTCCCCCAGTACACCTGGACCAGAGCCGACATGAGTCGACCTCTGACCTCTGGAGGAGACTATGAACTGCTGCAGAAAGAGGATGTCATCTCACTGCTGATCAGGTCAACAATTATACCTACATCATGTGGTTTTTGACAATTCTGAATCTCAAAGGACGAAAGTCACAGAACCATAACAGTGACAGAACAAATATGCTTGTGACTAAATCCTCCTCCTTCTTCTTCTGCTTCAGGAGAGTTAAAAAGCATCATGCTGGAGATTACCTGGTCAGCCTGAGGTAAGAGAACTATATATTCATCAGTGGTGGAAGAAGTACTCAGATCTTTTATTTAAGTAGAAATACTCCATTAGAAGTAAAAGTCCTGCATGTAAAATCCTACTAAAGGAAAAGTACACAAGAATTCTGAGCTTCATGTAGTTAAAGTGTTGCAGTAAAAGTAGTGGTTTGGTCCCTCTGACTGATATATTATTATATATGACAACATTAGATTATTAATAGTGAAACATCAGTGTTAGAGCAGCATGTTACTGTTGTAGCTGAAGGAGGTGGAGCTAGTTTCAACTACATCAAACGCCAGAAAGGTTGGAAACCACTGGTTTCATCTTTAACAATGTGTTGTATTTTAAAAGCTTGTTATATTATCCGTTGTGTCAAATCTGCATCTGAAAAGTAACTAAAGCTGTCAAACAAATGTAGTGGAGTAGAAAGTATAAAGTAGCATCACCTGGAAATATTCAAGTAAAGTACAAGTACCTCAAAACTGTTTTTGAATACAGTATTTGAGTAAATGAGTTACTTTCCAGCACTGATATTTATTATACATAAAGTAGATGATCTGATGTATGCATATATCGAAACACCATAAATAGAAGCAGATATTTTGTGGGCAGCAACATGATAAAATAATCCTCTGTGATGTACAGTGTGTAGAGGAAGTTAGGATTAATGTCAAAGAGGAAACACCAGCCCTCCCCCATCCATAAATCCATCCATAATCTATCTTCATAAACTCTAGTCTTTCATCAGATTTATTCAATATTTCCCTTCATTTCAAGTATTTATTATCAGGTACAATGGTACAAATATTGTCATATAAAGAGTTCTCATTAGTCAGGGAGTGAGTAGAAATTATGGGTATTTTATATAATATGTATAAATGTATACAAATACATATAATATATATGTCACATGGATGTTCACAACTACATAGATGTGGAAAATATCATTTGATCTCTAGGTTACTAGGTACCCAAATGTTATACACAGTTGAATATAATCACAGGTATGTTTTTGTAGTATCCGTGACACTAAAGATGATACTAAGTATGTATTAAGTACTATGGATGGTAATGAGAAAGGTATAAGCCTGGGTACTATGACACTAGTTTTAGATTTTGTGTACTAAGAAGGGCAATGCAAAGAATACTTGGGAGGGTATTTGCTTTTATATTCTGTTTTAATGCCTTTTATGAACTATATAAAGCACTTTGAATTGCCTTGTTGTTGAAATGTGCTGTACAAATAAACTTGCTTTGCCTTGCCTTGCTTTACAAGGGTATAAGAAAAAGTACAAGGTAGTCCTTCATGGGTGCTAAGCATAATTTTTCAGTAATGAATTGTACTGTTTGATTCAGGGTACTCTGCAGTTCTACAGAGAGAATAACAGTGGACACTAATCATGGGGAGTAAAGGGAAGTGTACTATAAGGATAGGTTACTATAAGGGAAGGGTACTATAAGGGAAGGGTACTATAAGGGTAGGGCACTATAAGGGTAGAGTACAATAAGGGAAGGGTACAATAAGGGTAGGGTACAATAAGGGAAAGATACAATAAGGGTAGGGTACTATAAGGGTAGGGTACTATAAGGGTAGCGTACTATAAGGGTAGGGTACTATAAGGGAAGGGTACTATGGGGAAGGGTACAATAAGGGTAGGGTACTATAAGGGTAGGGTACTATAAGATAAGGGTACTATAAGTGTAGGGTACTATAAGGGAAGGGTACAATAGGGTAGGGTACTATAAGGGTAAGGTACTATAAGGGAAGGGTACAATAAGGGTAGGGTACTATAAGGGAAGGGTACTATAAGGGTAGGGTACTATAAGGGAAGTGTACTATAGGGGAAGGGTACTATAAGTGTAGGGTACTATAAGGGTAGGGTACTATAAGGGAAGGGTACTATAAGGGTAGGGTACTATAAGGGAAGGGTACTATAAGGGTAGGGTACTATAAGGGGAGCAGACATGCTGTATAAGAACTAGAAAACTACAAAGAATACTACGTAGGGGTAATTATATTATATTATATTAATTATATATTATATTGGGTAATGCTTCATTTTACATGTCCCTTTATTTTATACTAATGTCTAATAATATTTTAATTTGTAATGTGCAGATATGTAATGGTTAATTTTGGGACATTTTAAAGAGAGGGTGATGCAGTTTGGTATAAATTATAAGAAAAAACTGTGATTTATTTGGTAAATGCTGATTAGTTATATGAGATTTCATATGTAGTTATTAATTTGCAAAATTTCTTAGTTAGTTTTCAGTGTGTATGTTTTGTGTGTCAAAATGATATATTTCCATATTAGTTTTTTTTTTCCATAATTTCCTAAAAGTAGCTGATGTGTAACTTCTCATTCTGAGTACATTTATTTGAAATGTTATGTAATTTACATACAGGAAATGTGCTCATTATGGAGTTTTAAGAAGCAACCTAACATGCTAATATGTAGTTTAACATACAAAAACTACAAACTGAAAATAAAGTTTTTTTCTGTCAGTTTGTTGTAAAGAGTTAATTAGAGTCTCATTTATTCAATTTTTTTTGCAATTCAACCACATATGAACTCAACTATTAAGAGTCTGGCTAAACCAACTTCACTCTTTTTTGTGTTTTTTCTTATAATACCATAGTACCAAATTGCATCGCTCTCTCTGTTAAATATCTGCAAATTACTCAGAACATTTACAGCAAATTGGTATAAAATTAAAGGACCCGTAAAATAAAGAGTTACCCAAAGTTTCATGGTATTCTTATAAAATTGTAGTAAGAGTATATGAAGCCACAGAAAACTTGAAAACTTATACAAATAAACTTGCTTTGCCTTGCCTTGCTTTACAAGTGTATAAGAAAAAGTACAAGGTAGTCCTGGAAACTTGAAATGCAAGGAATGAGGTACAAAAGGTTTTGGTGTGTCAGGAGAGGCAGGCTGACTGTTGAAGTACTGTTGAGCAAAGGACTGTGTTTCTGTGCATCAGCAACAAGGTCGGGGAGTGCAGTGCTGTGGCCAGTCTGTCTGTCGGCGACGGAGGAGAGACAGACGGGACGAGAGGACAAAGAGGAGATGACAGCAGGTCAGACTTCATCACCTTACTCTGTTCACTGTTCTGTACAATTTGTCAGGAACTTCTGTATCTGTGTTGTTAGCCACATTTAGCAGCACAGCAACAAATCCTATCTACCGTGTTACATTTTGGCTGAACATGATTTTGTTCCGTCTTCTGCACAGCATCATACCCCACGAGAAGTAAGTAAGGTAAAATCATGTATTTATATTTATATGGTAGCAAATAAGTAGGTCATGCTTTATCTTCCACACCAAAAACTCCTACGATTCAATTCCACGTCCTTTCTGGTGTCATCCTCTGATTGGTTGATTTCTGGCCAGATGTCACTCGTTACAACATAATGTTGAAGTAGTGATGTGATGTTTTATTGGGCATATTGACCAGATGCTCTGTGCTGTTCCCGTGTTTGACTTCCTGCCTGATTAATCGCTTAGTTGTTTGCCTGAAAATTAACTGGCAACCATTTTTATTTTTATCTATTAATCATTTTGAGTCTTTT
This sequence comes from Euthynnus affinis, assembly GCA_029490765.1. Taxonomy (NCBI): domain Eukaryota; kingdom Metazoa; phylum Chordata; class Actinopteri; order Scombriformes; family Scombridae; genus Euthynnus; species Euthynnus affinis. The sequence goes on from CM055850.1 coordinate 31,094,903, forward strand.
TTAAGGAAAAATGCTACAATTCTCTGATATGAATATTTTCTGTGGACAAAAAAGACATTTGATGATGTCATCTTGGACTTTTGGAAACAATGATCCACATTTTTTCCATGATTTTCTGACATGTTATAGACCAAACAACTAATTGATTAATTAATTAATTGATAATGGATATAATGGTTAATTTCAGCCTTAATGAAAAGTCTATTATAGCGTGACTCCCAATTCTTTTCTCTGAGCAATTAGACAATAAAGTAATAATTGAATTAAAATAAAATGAAATAATTAAGCAGTAAATTTCCATGTAAATAGATTTATCATCATGGATGTTAAACAGCTGAGCTGCTGAGTTTTTAGACACAAAATAAGCTGCTTATCGTCTCATCCATCTCTCCATCCAGAGGTTTATTCTGCTCCATCCATCCATCGATCTCTGTTTATTCACTCACTCTTTTCCCAGCATTCCCCCCTCCGTGTTCATCCCCCTGTTTCCATTTATCCTCCCATCTATCCGTCCGTCCATCCGTCCGTCCTATATCCAGAAATTTCCTAAAGCTTCTCTAATCCATCCGTATCAACTGAACCAATCAGAGCCAGCATTTCCTCTTTTTCCTCTCGGCTGCACACACTACTGTTTACACTCGCTCCGTGTGATTGGTCGAAGGACGTGATGGGAGTAATAAAGTGAGCTATAATAAAAGTTTTTGATGTTTTAAACAGCAAGTATGGATGTCTTTCATGGCTCATGCACTTCATTCAGCTGCGGAGTCCGTTGAACATTTTTGACGGTGATAATAAAACATGTAAATAATAAATTGAATAATCGGGCTCCTCGGCTCCTCGCTGCTGCACCGTCATGGTTTTACGGGGATACTTACGATGATGTCATCAGTCACGCCTGAGCTTTTCATGCTACAAAGAGTCAAAATGTTGCTATGTCAGTTTGGTGACCTGCTTGTTTAATCTGTGTGTAGGTTTAGTTATAATGTTCCCCACAACTGTTAAAACTTAGATGTATCTTTGGCTTTTATTGTTTACACCTTTAGAAGCTGTGAGTATAAAACACACAGAGTCGAGTGAGATATCAACGCTGCTTATCCTCCCCCTCCTCCTCCTCTTCCTCTTCCTCCACCGCAGCACCAGACCATCCTGCAAAAACTATGGGAATTATTCTCTTTCATTCCACACTTCCTCTGAACTTACGAGCATGAAAATGACAGAAAGGACTGTGTTCCCAGTCAGATAAAGTAACTGGGATGACTGGGGATTAAATGGACTCAGAGGAAGGAGGAGTGTGTCCTCAGAGTCCAGTTTCACTTGTGTTTATATCTGTGTGTGTGTGTGTGTGTGTGTGTGTGTGTTCAGTCTGTTCTGGGTGTATGCCCGTATAAGGGCAGTCGAGTCACTCGTGATGTAACATGAACATTTTGGGTTGGGGTCCGTTTCTCCCCCTGCCCCCCCCCCCCACTGTAAGGGGGTGGAGCCTGTCCTCTTGTTCCAAAGGGGGCTTTAACCCAGCTCTGTTTATTCTCTCTCTCTCTCCATCTGTCTCTGTGCTTGTTCGTCCAGCCCTGCAGCAGCAGCAGCAGCAGCAGCAGCAGGAGGAGGAGGAGCAGCTGGTGGGACCGTGGTGCTGAGAGGAGGAGGAGGAGGAGGAGGAGGAGGAAGAGGAGGAGGCGTGGAGCGGAGAAGCAGCAGCAGCAGCAGCAGTGTCAGTCGGCAGTGGCAGGAGGCCAACCAGGAGCAGAAGGAGCGAGGAGGAGCGTCGAACCCGCAACTCCTGCACCTGCAGAGGGAGAAGAAGAAGAAGAAGGAGGGTGACCAGGACTCTCCTCAAGGCCTCCTCAAACGCTGCGTGGAAACCAGGGAGCGCGGCGAAGAGGAGTTGCGACAGAGGGAGGCGCAGCAGCTCGACTTCCGCTCGCTGCTGGGACGCCGAGCCGGCGACACCAAGAACAACCCAGGAGAGGAGCCAAGGGAGGCCGACCTCGCCACCGCCACCACTGCTACCACCACCACCACCCACGACCACCATCGCCATCAGATGGCTTTCAAGGCAAACCTCAAGGGTGTTAAACCCAAGATTGAGGAGGATCGCAAGTTGAGCTCCCCACAGCAGGTGGACTTCCGTTCCGTGCTGGGAAAGAAGGGCAGCGCCGGCATCAACAAACCGGCCGAGGCACCCGTAAAGAACGATGCCGACTTCCGTTCCGTCCTCGCCAACAAGAAGAAGCCAATGACCCCAGAGAAGAACGGGGAGAGTGGCAAGGCGGCGGTGAACAACTGCGTGGCTGGAGGGATTAACGAGAAGAAGAGCGTTAGTGGAGGAGGAGGAGGCGGAGGCAAGGCGCCAGAGTTCACGGAGAAGCTGAGCGATGCGACGGTGCTGGACGGGCAGCGGCTCCGGCTGCAGTGCCGCCTCGCTGCTGCAACCTCTGACATCACTGTCAGCTGGACGCTGGACGGGAAGGTTATCAAACCATCCAAGTTCATCATCCTCGCTAACGAAGGTCAGAGGTCACACACACACACACACATGCACACATCAGCTGACACATCTTTGTAAACTTTCAGATGTACACAAGGATGTAAAATAAAGTTTGAGCCGAGTTTGGACAGAACAGCTGGAGCTGAAGGAGGTGAAACATGTTTTTGTGTTGAACCAACTGTTGACGGAGGTCAGGATTCAGATTCTATTAATAGAAACCAGATCTGAAACAATAGAGAGAGAGAGACAGGATGTGATGTGTGACAGACTGTTGTTGGTATTTCATATGGGAACAGATCACTTTACATGACACACACACCCACCACACACACACACACACACACACACACACATACACACACACACGTCTGACTATACTTGTGAGGACCACTGTGGTTTATTCTGAGAAGAAAATTTCACTTCTACAACCGATTATTATATTTTTATCAGTTTTTTTTCATAAAAAGTCAGAAAATAGTGAAAAATGTCAACAAGGTGACGTTTTTAAACGTCTTGTTTTGTCCAACAAACAAGTTATTAAAACAAGAAACAAGATTGGAAACAAGATATTAAGTTTTGTATCATAAAAGACAATAAAACAAGCAATTATTATTTTTTAGAGAAGCTGCAGGAGACTTTTGGTGTAATGGTCTTAAATTACATTTAACAGTCAGATCACTTTCAATACTTCTTATGTCACATGTTTTAATGTTAAACGTTTCCAGAAAGGAGGTGTGACATCACTGTGGTGTCACGACAGCTGAGTGTTAACACTGATGTTCAGAAACTACAACTAAAAACCAGGAATGCAGCAAATCCTCCTGACTGAGGAGCTGCAGCCAGAGATTGTTTTCTGCTCATGAAATAACACGATAAACTGACTAATGACCTTTTTAATTATTATGTTTCTATCTGTGATCTGATTGGTTTTGAGATATTTATATTCAAAGTTTTTACATCCTAAAGCCTCAAACTGATATGTAGGGAAGTTAAAAGTCCTGTAAATGATGCAATGATTAGTGGAATAATCGTTAGGCAATCAAAAGAAGATTAATTGGCAACTATTTTGATAATCAATTAATCATTTAAGTCATTTTTTCAAGCAAAAACAGCAAACATTGTCATTATTTACTGCTTGTCTTGGCGATATCTTCCCAAGCAGATTGTTTCCTGATGTTTTATAGATTAAATTATGAATTGATCTGTCCAAAAAAAAAAAAATCTTCACATTAGATGATAATGAAAATAATCATTAGTTGAGTCAAAATCAGACTATTGTACTTTTAAATCGTTTTTTTTCTGGATCAGGTGGATCCCATATAAACAGACAGTTTAGTTTAAAGTTGCAACAATCAGTTGATTAATTGATTAGTTAAATGTAAACTATTTTGATAATTAATGACTTGTTTTGAATTGTTTTGTAAGAAAATATACAACATTCTCTGATTTCAGCATTTTAAATGTGAATATTTTCTTTAGTGTCTCTGACAGTAAACTGAAGATCTTTACTGTCATTGTGGACAAAACAAAACATTTGATGATGAAGAAACACATTTTTCACCATTTTCTGGCATTTTATTAACCAAATAACTAATCAATTAACAGAGAAAATAATTAACAGATTAATTATTAGGTGCAGCTCTAGTTCAGTCTTTCTTTGTTGTAATACACTAAATAAATGTATTAATTACTGACGTAAAGTGTTACTAATAATGACAACAAACATCAGCTCTTAACTCGTGTTTTCTCTCCTCAGTTGTTTGTCCTCTTTACGACATTAATTCTCACAAGCAAACGTTAGCATGAGCTGTTAGTGAGTTAGCTGTCTAGCATGTTAGCTAGCATGTTAGCTAGTCTGGCTAAGTCACAATATCAGTTATAAAGTCATCACTTTAGAGCTCCGTCACAGAGCAGCGAGAATCTCCTCGTGTAGACAAACACAGTGGTGAAAACATATGTGTTCAAACAGGAAGTGGAGCAAATTTTCATCTTGTCTCATTCATGTTTGACCACTAGACTGTTGATGGTGTTCAGCACCATGTACACCGAGAATTAACATAATGATAACTGATCTACGGGTCTTTGCATTGATATTAAAATGTGCTCTCCTATTGTCAGCTGCTTTGTGATCAGATCTCAACATGCAGATTAGCTGGGTGGAGCTGGTAGGCTGGTCCCAGGTCAGTAAACTGCTGCCAGACTTCCTGCTGCTGCTGCCGCTACTCGCTTTAGCTGGCAGGAGGAGGCGGAGCCAAATGACCAATGTTTGTCTGAAGAATGTGGTCATGTTGTACAGTTTGCATTCACACCTGCATTAAGGTGGCTGCATGTTAATTCAGCATTTGACTGAACTCAGCAGAAACTCTGGTTCAGATTTTTTTTGCTTGAGTTGAAACATTTTCAGGTCAGTCCAGTCCACACAGGTCTTCACCAAGACCCAACCCAGGACTCCAGTCAGACCGAGTCCAAGTCTACTCAGTCTAATCAGATCAGGTCTTGTTTTACTGTCTCACGTCTGTACAAACCCAAACCTGGGTGGACCTGAACAGAGCCAGTGTTTCAGCAATCAGCTCCGATCATGTGATCACAGAGACGGCGGGAGGAAGTAAACTGACACATCAGCTGTTTGCTTCATGTTTCAAAGAGTCAACAAACGACTACAAAGAAACTGAAACTTATTTTAGGAAAATCAGTCATCTAAGAACTGTTAGATGAATTTTGGGTTTTTGGAATTTCATTCACAGATATTAAATGTATTTTTAATTGATAATATGGATCAAACAGATTAGATCATTGACTTTTATCCATCTGTTTGGCTACGGAAGGTTTTATTTTTGGAGCAGGAGGTGGACTAAACCGTTTTCTTTGAAGAATATAAACAAATTACTCTAATGTCTTTGACTTTAAATTCATTCTTAGGGAATTATTAATAAATTAATAAATAAATGAAACAATCTTGATGTTACTGAATAGACTCAGGACCCTCCTGGATATAATCCTGTATGTTTACATTATGACCAGTTTCAAGACAAATCAGGTTAAGAATACTACAATACCCATGAGCCTCAGCTGCTGACTGAAATTTAAGATGAATGAATGAATAATAAGTTGGAGCCATTTTTGTGTTGATTGCAAATTGTATTTTCATAATTTGGCGATTTATTGAGATGATGTAAAAAAAAAAAAGAGTTTATGTGAGTTTAATATTTTGAACAGTTACTTCAGGATTCATTGTGATTGATCAGGTGATTGGTCAGGAAGGAAGAGGAGACCTTTACAGTCTATGACGTCACGCTTTTGTTTGTAAAAAGTGAGAACAAATCAGCTGAATGACGTTTAAAACAAACAAAACATCACAACCAGATATTTTTTTAGTTTCATGTTGATCCAAACTGTAGTGGAGCGAGAACATAACATCGCCTGTAATGGCTCCCTGGTGCAGCCGCTATATATGTACATACGTGTGTGTGTGTGTGTGTTGTATTTATGAACAAATGAGGGCACTGCCTTAGGATTCCCTGTGTGTGTGTGTGTGTGTGTGTGTGTGTGTGTGTGTGGGGGGGTGTGGGTGTGTCAGACAGCAGTAATCCCCCCCTCTGTTATTTCAGTCTGCAGGACAGCCCCTGATCCAGCTCTGTATGTGTGACTGTGTGTGTGTGTGTCCTACATAATGAGGACACTGTGTCACATCTTAAAGATCAAAGGTCACTGAAACGCCCTCAGACAGCTGCAGAAACACAATCATGACATCAAAGTTGATAAGAAAACTGGTTACATTAATATCAACTGCGGCTGCACCTATCGATTATTTTAGTCTTCAACCAATTATTCCGGATCAGATAACAAAATTCTTTTATGTTCAATGCTAATATTACCTCGTTACACAGTCTTTAAAAGTTTATGTGAAGCTAATATGAAGCTTCAGCGTCCAAATGAGTCAAATCCAGTAGATATCTTTCATCGTTACAGTCTTTTTAGTGGCAAAGTCCCTCTTTTTGTTTCTATACTTCCACCTGCAGCTCAACAGGGAAACACAAAGAGGAGAATTTGATGCTAAAAAAGACTGTAAATGTGTCAGATATCCACTTGATATGACTAAACTCAGACTGCTGAAGCTGAATAGAAGCTTCACACACACTTTAAATGTCTATCTGGACACACTGTGGATGAAGGAGATCTTTTAATATCCAGCATGAACATGAGGAATGATTACAGCCAGGAAAACACCTGACTGCTGGTTTAAGACGCTTGAAAAAGTGTGAACCGTCCTTATAATGTTAAACAAACAGGAGGGAAAAAACAGCAGCTAACAGTTAGCTTAACATTAGCAGCGCAGTGTGTGGTTCATTTCTCGTCACACAGTCAGAGTGTTTGGATTAAAGCTCAAATATACTCACACACACACAAACTGTCATATATTGTCCAATTATCAAAGTCTGATATATCTGATTCCTCCGTTGTTGTCCAACTATTACTAAACTAACTATTAAAAAGACGTCAGTTAGTCTCACCGCTGCTCTGGGTCACATGTTCCTTCATCAGGAAGAGTTTGGTCATGTTAATTTGTTTAGAAATAAATACTAATAACAGCATCACGTTTTCAGTCTCTGGAGAGCAGTTCTGTGTGCAGCAGACGCCACTGAGTATGTGCTTCATTACACATTTCTCAAATAACTTCAGTAAATAAGCATAAATACCAGCTGAGGTTCCTGGAGACACGTGAGCCCAGGAAGTCTCCACCCCGGTCCTGTGGACGGTCTCTGGGTTCAGGGACCGGGTCGTTCTCCTCCTCGCCGTAGATGGTGATGTTCTCTGCTCGCTGCTGCTGGTATGAGGCCTCGTTGTTGTCGTCGCTGAGTCTCAGGACGATTGTGTCGCCTGCCAACTCAAATGTGAGATTGTGGTCCAGGTTGGATGTGTAGTAGTGTGTAGAGTGAGAACAGCAGATCCTCCTCCTCTCAGCATTTCTAATAAACCTTAGATAAAAAATACATTATAACCATGACAAGTTAATGTCTGACAGAACAGTTTAGAAAAGCATATCATTCAGAATTATTTCATAAATGTTTAAGGATCAACTTCATATATTAAAATAACATGGGAGAACAAAGGAAGGATAATTATATGGGAGCGCACCAGTTCAAAGAGATGGAGTTTGGTATTTTATGACTCTCAGAAATTAGACTTTGGTAGAAACATCTCCCCTTTGGATAAACTGGAAACCACAATGCAAACCACCACCATGTTGTGGTTTGTCTAACCTCGTTTAATTGGCCGGTAAAACGACTCTTACCAGGAACTGATTATTACAGGAAAGCCCAACTTTAAATGGAGAGATAACAACATGTCAGTCATGAACTGGAACTGTTTGCTTCACACTGGTTTAACTATGTAACGCCCCAATAAGACATAGTTTTCTTCTTATTTTTTTTCTTTTGTGTGATATCTGAGACAAACATGAATATATGATGCATGCATACAGTATCTGAAATACACTTAGTGGAGATGTTTGTGTGATGTTCAATGTCAATAAAAACAATAAATTACAAAAAGAAAGAAAGATACAGAATAAGTGAGCCAAGTTCTGTGTTGAGATTGTGTTTTTATTTTCTCTTGCATTGTAGTTTCATCAACTTTTTCTTATTTTACATTGTATATATCATTGGTTGTGATGGACCTGTCTGTGTTGCCTGTTTGTCTGCTGAAACTTGATGTCACTGCCCATCTTGGTGAGGACGCTCTTACATAAGAGATTGTTAATCTCAGCTATGTTTCTGTGTGTTTGTGCTGCAGGCGGCCTGTGCTCTCTGACCATAGACAAAGCTCTACCAGAGGATGAAGGCCAGTATAAATGCAGAGCCGAGAACTCAGCAGGCAAAGCTGAATGTTCCTGTATGGTTCTAGTAGACGGTAAGAAGCTCATATTAAACACATGCATCCAGTTTCTGTTGGGATATAATTCCCCAAACTCCCTTCAAAAATCAGTGATTTTAGTTTTGTTTTGCTGTGTATGAACAACACATATTAATAATGAAACTCTGTCTCAAAGTTGTTCTGTGTTTACAACATTCACAGCAGTAGTAATCTCTTCCTTCAAACCCGATGGGGTTTACTTTTGCTTTGCTGTGTTTAAACAACACGTTTTAACAGTTTAATTCCACTATTAATGAACACATCAAGTCTTTTTTTCTCCCTCTTCTCGATTCCTCTTCGCTGCCATCTGTTTGTCCCGATGCTTTCAGTCAACTGTGTCCAAAAATGTGTAAACAAGCTCCAGTGTCCTCCAATTAAGTGAGATTATAACCTAAAACAGCCTGAAGGAAATCTAACACGTCCTTTATTAACCTTCATACCCGTCCCTGTGTGTTTCTGTTCATATCTATCAACCACATGCAGCGTTGCCTGTTAAACGCTGATAAAAGTCGCACATTTTTCCATAAACACAGCAGAGAAGAATAACAGTGAAACAGCAGATCAGCTCCCTCCTCCTCCTCCTCTTCCTCCTCCTCCTCCTCCTCCTCCTCAGCTCCCAGGATTCCTCAGCAGCCTCCGTCTGGTTGGAGTTTCCTGTAATTAGAATAAATCAACACAAACACGGCCTGTATCTATCAAACATCTCAGAAGCTTTACTGGAAACAGGAATGTTAGCGTTCACTTGGTTTAGAGGAATCCTGGATGAAGGATTTAAAATGAGGACAGGTTCAGGTCTTCATACAGCACCGACATGTTCTGTTACTCGTGTTACATACATGTATTTATTTACACGGACGTCCTCGCCACCTGTTTCAGCTCAGCTGGAGACATTTTCTCACAGCTGTTAGACACAACTTTGCTTTCAGATCTCAAAGGAAATCTTTGTGATGCTACTTTCTACATTTCAGAGGGAAATATTGTACTTTCTACTCCACTACATTTATTTGACAGCTTTAGTTACTTTTCAGATGCAGATTTGACACAATGGATAATATAACAAGCTTTTAAAATACAACACATTGTTAAAGATGAAACCAGTGGTTTCAGTCACAGGTTGTTTTTTTGTTCGACCAAAAGTCTCAAACTCAAAGATATTCACTTTACTGTCACACATGACAAAGAAAAAGCTTTAAATCATCAAATTCAAGAAGAATTTGCATTTTTGTTTTAAAAATTAAATGATTATTTGATTCTCAAAATAGTTAAATACCAGATCAATCTTCAGTTGGTTGACTAATTGAATAATTACTGCAACTCTAATTATAATTATATATCTTATATATACACATGAAAAAGAAAAGAAAAGGTTTGTAAGGATGTTGATGCACTATTACAGTGTAGTGTTCCCAGAGGTGGAAGAAGTACTATCAGTATTCTGAGCTTGATGTAGTTAAAGTGTTGCAGTAAAAGTAGTGGTTTGGTCCCTCTGACTGATATATTATTATATATGACATCATTAGATTATTAATACTGAAGCATCAGTGTTAGAGCAGCATGTTACTGTTGTAGCTGCTGGAGGTGGAGCTAGTTTACACTACTTTATATACTATATATGTAGTACAACATTTCCCTCTGAAATGTAGTGGAGTGGAAGTAAAAAGTAGCATCACATGGAAGTACCTCAAACTGTACTTAAATACTTGGCAGCTGTTAGTGATGTTAGAGTATCAGAAGTAGAAACATTTTAAAAACAACTTTTATAATCAGAAGTGAAACAGTTAACATGTGTACATTATATTATATCTAACGCTCTGTGTGTGTGTGTGTGTGTGTGCATATGTGTGTGTGTGTGTGTGTGTGTGTGTGTGTGTGTGTGTGTGTGTGCATATGTGTGTGTGTCTTTCCCTCTGCAGATCCGGCAGAAAACTCTCCGGCTGACAAGAAGTCCAAGAAGGCGACTCCGACCTCAGAGAGTGAGTTTCCAAAATATGCAGCAGCAGCCTCTTTCCTTTTGTCCCAATAAGGAGCTGCAGCCTGGGATCACTGGTTCCCACTGCACACACACACACACACACACACACACACACACACACACACACACACACACACACAGACACGGCTGCTATTTTAAAGCTGCTCTGTGTATCATTGGAAACATCAGTGCGTACATCACTGTCAGATTATTATTCCTATAACGGTAAACCACTGCTCTCCTCTCTACATTAAGACCACGTTTCCCATCAGCCCTGTTGTTTCCTGCCTCCCTGAACCCCCCCTTTTCCCCAACCCCCCACCCTGAAGACCATAAACAGACCGTCTGTCTGCAGAAAGTGTGCTGTATTTGTGGAGCTTCTCAGAGCAGGAAATGTCTCCTGCATCACTTTAAAGACAAATATGATTATTCTGTCAACAAGCTAGCTGATTAATCAACAGTTTCAGTACTGAACAGTGTGTAAACTCTCAGGAATCAGCTTGAACACACAAACTGGACTGAAAACTGAACCTTAAGCCCACCCCTCAAACAGCATGAATAATATTTGAACTGTCCATTTGTGGCGTTTCTTTGGAGTTGTATTTGTAACGTCACAGAAGTAATAATTTCCCTTCATGTAGGAACGTCTGACCTGTTTTTACCAAATCACTCTAAAATGCTGAAAGTTAATTTCGGACTAAAAATACAATTTTTCTTCAAAAAGAAAAAAGACTGTGGCTGTCAGTAAGGACGAGGAATCCTCAGACAGAGTGAGATGTCACTGTTTTATGAATCTCAGAGCCGTGTTGTTCTCTTACATCGAGACACACACACCATCCATCACAGGGGGTTAAAACATGAGTATATATATAAACTAGTAGTTAATGTTGCTGTGATCTTGTGATCTTCACCATGTGACCAGCAGCGTCTCTCACCTGAATAAATAATGATTTGAACTGCTGTAATAAGTTGAGATTCATCAGCAGTTTTAGTTGCTGTCATGTTCAGTATCTGTATGAGCTCAAAGTTTCATTCCTGCTGTAAAGCTGCAGGTTTCTTGTTACAATGATTTTCTCTGTTTTATTTTTCTTCAGGTAGAAACTTTCAATCTGTTTATTATCATCAGAATCATCTCTGTTCATCTCCTGGAAGCTCCTGAATATCAGCAAACACATAAAAAGCAAACAAGTCTGAGAACTTTTGTCAATATATGAGTTCAAATATTCTTCAGGCTGTTTGAGAGGCGACTAAAGGTTCAGTTTGTGTGTTGAAGTCAATCCTGAAAGTTTATAATTTAATTAAACTGCTAAATATTTGTCTTTAAAGTGAGACTTTGGAGCTTTTCTCTGTATCACATGATCATAAATTCACTTTTTTTAAACTGCTGTTCAGACAAAATAAGCAAACGTACGCCGACTTCTCTGACTTGTAATCTGAGTTTGTTATTTTCTTTTATGTATGAACTGATTATTTGCAGAATTTAGAAGAATAATTTATCATGAAAATAATCATTAGTCTAACTACAGGATGCACATAGTTGTAAAAGTGCAAAATCACAAGTCAAGTGGTAAATCGAAATGAGACGCTTCCTCAGACTGAAGACATGTATAATATATATATATAACATTGACCCTTCAGTATATGTTGTCATAAACTTTATTAAGATGGACCAACAGTTCTTTCTTCACTGGCTGTTTGATTACATAGTTAAAGATGCGTGAGCAGCTTTATCATTTCTATGAGTCACATCGCAATGTGACAGTGTAGATTCTTTATGAAAAACATACAAATTTAAGCACAAATTCTTTATTAAAACGATAACTGTTTGGTTGATACTTCCTGTCATAGCGTCATAACACACAGTCCTTCACAAGAGGAAATTAAAACGTCGTCATCTGAATGAATTTGAACTCAACAAACTTCAGTAATATTTATTTTACAGTTCCTTTAATTTTATATGAATTTCCTATACAACATATACAACATGCAAACATTATATTTGTGTTCATACGTAGTAAATTAGACTCTTAACAAACCTTAAACAGGCAGGAAATAACTTAGTTTTCATTAGTATATTACAGTCTTTCTTAAAGGAACAACCTAATATGCTAATGTATCGTCAAAACTACACACTGAAAACATAAAAGTTATTTTCTGTCTTGTTAAATGTCCTAAAATTTAACCGTTAAGTGTTGATCATGTGATCATCATCAGCTGCCAGATGTTTCTGTCAGTAATAAACAGCTGCAGCTCTCTGTCCAGCATCATGTTGTGTTGCAGCTGACGGTGTAACATCAGCTACTGCAGGCTGTAATATTCTCTCCTCTAATATCTCTGTGACGGTCACCTGACCTCCTCTCATATTAGTCACGGAGCTCTTTGCTTTAGAAGCTTCATGTCAAAGTGTTTCCTCTTTATTTCTGTCAGAGTTGCTCTGTGTCTACTGGTTTCTGATTCTTTCTGTGAATGAAACTCACCTACAAACAGGTCGCCTTATTAGAAGAGTCATGAATTCATTGAAATAAACATGAGATTTCGACCTTCAACTTAGTTTCAGGATTAATCCTGATGAGGAAACTCAACCTACTGTAAAGTAAACTTTCTGCCATCTAGTGGCTCTGCTGTTGACTGGTGAAATAAGTTATTATTATTACATTATCAATAAATTAAGTGAATTTGACAGTTGTCAGAGTATAAAACTAATAATCTGTTGATAGTCTAACAATGACATAACTGTCATTGCTGAAGAAAAATGTTTAAATTAAAAAACTGAACAGAATCGTGACTTTAAACTCAAAAGTCAAATTGAATCGTGGATTTGCAGAACTGTGACACTCCTTCCTTCCTTATATGGACGTTTTAGGGTCGTCAGTGGTGATGGTGAAATCTCAGGGACGTTGAGTTCCTGGTGAACAGGTGATGTTCATCAGGCTGAAGAGTTTGTGACGTTAGGAGAGTTTGTTGGAACAAACTTCACAGAGAAAAGAAGTTCAGAGAAGTTCAGAAGAAGAAAATGTTCTTGCAGGAGCTTCAGTGAGTTCAAGATGATGATGATGATGATGATGATGATGATGATGACTACAAGCTGGAGGTTTCCTATCAGCTGTTAGTGAGATCGAAGACCAACAACCAGAGATTTCTGCTGGAGGTGGAGCTAGTTTACACTACTTTATATACAGTTAGCTAGTTTAGTCCACTGGTTCCCAACCTAGGGTTCAGGGCCCCTCCAAAGGGTCAGCAGATAAATCTGAGGGGTCGTGAGATGATTAATGGGAGAGGAAAGAAGAAAAAACAAAGTTCTGATACACAAATCTGTTTTCAGTTTCTGGACTTTTTCTCTAATCTTTGATTTTTGCTGAAATATTGGATCATTTGAACATTTATTGAAATGAAAGCATGTGAGAAGTTTAGAGGGAAAAATCACTATTTGGTGGAGCTGTTAACAACTCATAGACATGTGAAATGTGACCCCAACTACACACTGCTTTTTGTAAGACGTCAAAAGACAAAAAGGTTGGAAACCACTGGTTTCATCTTTAACAATGTGTTGTATTTTAAAAGCTTGTTATATTATCCATTGTGTCAAATCTGCATCTGAAAAGTAACTAAAGCTGTCAAATAAATGTAGTGGAGTAGAAAGTACAATATTTCCCTCTGAAATGTAGAAAGTAGCATCACATGAGTTGAGTAAATGTACTCAGATACTCTCCATCACTGTGTCACAGATTTAAATCTTCCCACAAGAAAAAACTAAACTAAAACTTTTCTGAACCGTTTTCCTCGTGTATGAAGTTGATGTAGCTTCATAAACTGAACCAAATGTAAAAGGACACAGTGGTAAACCTGCAGAGCTTTAACAGCAGATCTGACCTGACAGGAGGAGAAGGAGGAGGAGGAGGAGGAGGAGGAGGAGGAGGAAGTGGAGGGTGTTCAGTGTTCAGAGTTCCTCATGGCTCCTCTCCCACGCTTCCATTTAAGGCCTGGTTTCCCTCTCCTCTCCCTCCTCTGTCTGTCTCTCCCAAGACTTTGTTTTACTTCACAGCACAGATTAAAACTCTGCAGTGAAGCAGTTTTCCTTTTAAGAAGCTCATTGTCTTCACGCTGAAAGATGAACTGATTTAATACACAGTGTAAAAAACATCTTTCTGCTGCAGTTTTAGGCTCAGATTGTTGTTTTGTTTCAAAAGTATGTGGACGCGTCTGTCCTCATATTTCATATATCAGCTCATCTCACTTTTATTTACATAAACACAGAACATAAACTTGGTCACGTAATTGATTAAAATACGTGGTGAGAGGGATATTTTACAGTCATATAAGGCGTTTCTCATGTTGTGTGATCATTTTCAATTAGAACAGCAGCAGCACACCTGAACCCGACTGACACAATAATCTACTCATGAAAGGTGGTGGTATGTGTACATATGGAGCTCCAGATGCAGCGCTGTAGCTACTCTATATTCAGACTAAACTAAATTATTAATTAATTAGACCAACATTTATCTTCTGAAAGGATTTATATCTTATTTCAAAATGCTGCAGAGACGTTACAGACAGGCGTTATTCGGATAATTTGACCCCAAGTTTGAATCTAAATTGTACTGTCTCGCCTTAACACTTAATAAAGAGACATAACGATCCAAGATTGAAAATTACAACAGCTAATAGTCTGGCTCATTGCTGCCGGTTGGTGTGAAATGCATTCTGGTCCACACACGTCAGCTCCCAAAGTGTCCTCCATAAAAGAGACGGAGCGAGAACATTCCTGCTCATCTGGTCTTGGACTTGGCTGGATGTGGACTGTTGATCTGAGACTGATGATGTTTTAGTCAGGGCAGCTGAGGCTGATGGGACGTCTTTGTTTTCTGTGGCTATTTGGTCATAAACCAAAGATGATTGATGGGAAGTCAGAGGATCCAAGTTGTTATAATCCAACCTGAGGGGAACATGAATGTGTTTATCTGCTGAATCAGGATCCAGATGTGTTTCTGATGGATAAATCTCAATCTATTCCTGACCCTCAGTTTGTTGCTTCGAGAACATCAGAAATAAAAACAGACTTTGTTTTCCCAATAAAAGAACAACACAACAGGTCATAATGTCAGCTGCTATCTAGTCATCGTCGTAGTAACTGTGAGGTGGGGCAGTTCAGATGATGATTATGTGTGTGACAGATTTCCTCATTCAGAGGAGGAGGATGGAGGCTTTAATCCAACAGGAGATACTGTTTGTTTCCTGTTTCCAGCTGCGAGTTGGGACAGTCTTTTTTTTTTTTAAACTACAATCGTCCCCTAATCTTCTCTGACCTTAACAAAGTAATCATTTTAATTACAGCGTTGTCACATCAAACATCATTATTGAGTAACAGTGATGTGTTTAAGGCTGCATTCACATTAAATCAGGCGGTACAGCGAAAATGCCAGTCATCTCATTCATTAACGTCCACAGACTGCGGCCGGAAAGTTTAGCCAGAGTCAACTTTTGTAGAAACGCAGCCGGACGTCACTGCAGATGAAAGCTGTGGTGGCCAATCACAGCGGGAGATCAGACTGACAAGAGTTGTAAACTTTGCCCACAAGGGAGTACAAAGACGTTACCAAGATGAGGGGAAGACATTTTTCTTCGCTTGATAACGTTACATAATTCATCATAAAAAAAAAAGATGAGAGAAAAAGATGAGAGAGCAACTGTGGTCGAGTGAGCTAGAGAGTGAATGACGAGAGGGAGCACTGATAGTGAGAAAGCTGGTGAATCAGATCAATAACATGATTGTTTCACAACGGCAACATTTTAGAGCATAAATAAACACGCCCCCCCCCACATACCTCCACTCGACCCTGCAGCTGAACACCGCACCACCTGACGAAGCACATACAGATGATGTCGTCCTGCTGCTATGTGTCATTCTGGAGTCACATGATCAAACCACAGATCTGCAGTTTAAGTTGGACGACTGGTTGTTAAATTCACCACAACTGTGATCGTCTGAGTTTTCTTTCAGTATCACAGATATAAAGGAGTTCTTAGTGTCTGCTGCTGTTGTGTGTTGTTAGTTTTTATACTGACAGTCAACAGATGGCAGGAAATGAACCGCAGTGTCACTCTGAAGAAAGAAAACAAATTAGGAAATTAATCAAAGATGAATGAACCCATAAACTAAAACTTCACCATGTTTGTTCTGTCAAAGAATCATCTCTGAAATATGGATTCACAAACTCATCCAACAGGAAACGCCATAAACGGCAGTTTTACATCAGTTAGCAGAAGTAAAATGTTAAATAATGAAGTGTGTTAGTGTGTAAATTATGTTTTAATGAAGTGTTTCTCTCTAAATCTCAGAGTTTGTCCTCAAAGTTTAACAAACAGCAAACAGAAAAACACACAAATCAACCTGCTGTGTTTCCACTTTCATGTCAGAACATTTTTAACTGTAAAATAGTTTTTTTTCCATCATGACAGAAACAAACTAACTCCAGAATATGACTTAGTACATTTCTGTTTTCTTCTTCATCTCATAACATCACAAACTCTTTCATCATCAGCATCATCAACGCCCCTAAAATGTCCGTACGAGGTGATTTGTTCTGCTCCGTTTGTCGTGAGTTTCATTCACAGAAAAATTCCCAAGCAGTGAAAAACCAGCAGACACGTTTGTCAGCATCAGCAGAAGGTAAACTAGTAAAAGTTGTATCATAGCTACAGAAAACTAGATGAGCACAGGTTTGTTGTCACATTAACAGGATTCGGTAGCTCTCTTCAAAGTGCTGAAGTTTCCAGCAAAGTTTGAGTGATCCAGTAGATCTGGAGCTCCAGGACCAAGCTGAAGCTGCTCTGGAGTCTCCTGAGTCCATTCAAACACTGAAACACAAGCTTTACATCATGAAAATCAATAAAATTTGCAAGACTTAAAACCATGTATTTACTTAAAATGCAGAAAGGGTTTTGTACATTTTTAAGGCCCAGCTGTAAAAGACACTCTGGATCTGATCACTGATTGGTTTGCCTGGAATGAGGAAGTTAAACTGCTGGACAGATATGAGAATATCAGTGAATTTAGAAAAAACAAGTCAAATGTCAAGCAGTTAATTATCATCATGAAACAGCTGGTTAACCTTAATCATTTTATAAATCTATTTAGCATGACTTTAAAATGAAACTTAGAATATAAAATCATCTTTAACCCTTAAGAGTTCCTGATCACGCTGGCGTGATCGAATGACATGTCAGTTTCAGGACGTCGTAGTGTAAAAACAATGTCACAAGAAGTGCTTCTGTCAACTTCTGTCCAAAGTGCTGGCTTGAAACTCTGTGCCAGTTTTTGTTTGGTGTTGATAGACCGAGTAAAAACAGACACGTTGATGTTTACTCATGCGGAAAAGCATGCGAGAAGGGACGGTGGCGGATAGCACATTTATTTTATATTGTTACATCTGCTTTTTTGTTGTAAATAGATATATTTGTATATTGATGGATTTTATCTCAGTGTTATTATTATATGTTCACATTTTCAACCTTTAAAATGCTTTGTTGAACATATTTGTGTTTCTTATAGTCAAAATACTACAATTTTCCAATTTGGATTTTATGTATTTAGTGTGTTTTTTGGGTTCAATATGATGATATAGTATGTTGAAGTTAAAAAATAATTGTCTAGTCATATAGATGATGAAAAAAATGATACCAAACCTTGGTATTTTATAAAGTGATATATAAAGGCAAATTCAAAAGTCTGCAAAAATGTCCAAAATGGCCCAAAGACTCCTGAAGGTTAAACACTTTTTAATGGAAACCAGTTACTGACTCTTCGTGTCAAACAGGAGCTGATACTTTAGCTTATAATCAGCAGTATCACTGTTTTTTTCAGATAAAATGAAGTTTTTGTCTTATTCTACTATCTGTCTGTCTGCTCTGTCTGCTTGAAATCAAATGCAACTGGTCTCACTGGTCTCACTGGACACATTTAACGTGATTCTAAATGACTTGGAGGCACATCTGGCTGCAGATGTTTTGACTCATATTGCTCCTGTTAGATCCTGATGTTGATGACTTTCAACAAATACTGATTAATATTTTACGATTCTATAATTTATTCTTTATTTTCACGATAAATTATTGTGTTTTTTTATGTGTGCGACTTTTTATAATTGTGCTGCTGATTTTAATCACAGTAAGACTTTTCCTGGTTAAATAAAGGTTAAATAAATAAAAAAAATAGAAGACTATCATCAGCATACATCTAAACAATAGTTGTTAATATACCAACTGAAGGTGAAGGGACCCAGGACAGTTCCTTGGGGGATTCCTGTTTCAATTTTGCAAAAAACAGACTTGATGTTATTGATCATAACTCTTTAAATATGAGTCAAGTATTAGAGGAGCTGAATCAGAAAACATGAATCCATCAGAGCAGCTCTCTGACAGAAATAAAGAGGAAACACTTTGACATGAAGTTAGAGGCTAAAAAAACGTCGTTCTAAAGCAAAGAGCTCCGTGACTAATATGAGAGGAGGTCAGGTGACCGTCACAGAGATATTAGAGGAGAGAATATTACAGCCTGCAGTAGCTGATGTTACACCGTCAGCTGCAACACAACATGATGCTGGACAGAGAGCTGCAGCTGTTTATTACTGACAGAAACATCTGGCAGCTGATGATGATCACATGATCAACACTTTATTCTACACAACCTTTAATTTTATACAAATGTTCTGAGTTATTTTCGCATAAGTTAACAGTTAACTTTTAGGACATTTAGAGAGAGGCTGCTGTTAAGTTGGTTTAGTTCATAAGTGCTGATTTAATATATTTGGGTTCATAGTTGTTAATTTGCAAAAAAAAATTAATAAATTGAACTCTTAACAATTCTTTAATAAGAGAAGTAAATAACTTTTATGTTTTCAATGTGTACACAACACAGAAACATGTGTAAACAATGTGTTAACATATTAGGTTGTTTCTTATAGTCTTTAAGAAAGACTGTAATATACTAATGAAACTAAGTTATTTACTGTCTGTTTAAGGTGTGTTAAGAGTCTAATCTGCACTCAGCAACTAAAAACTTTACACTTAAATTCCTGCAAGTGACTCACAACATTTCCAGGAAAACTTCCACTGCAGCTCAACATAGAAACACTGTCTGAGGAAACTCGATATGACTAATCTAGACTGCTGAAGCCTCATATAAGCTTCACATCAACTTTTAAATAACTGTGTGGACACACTGTGGATTTTGGCCTCCATCACTGAAAGCACATTTAATATCCAGTATGAGCAGGAGGAATGATTACAGCCAGGAAAAACCTCTTTCACTGCTCATATGGATATATATGATTATTTCTGCATGAGGCTCGATGACTTTAAATGACTGGTCACATGATCCCTGTGGCAGTCTGTTTACATCTGTGTTTATTAGCCTTTAGTTTTCTTCTTGTGCTTTTGTTGGCTCATTGCTCCATTACAGCTTCCTGAAGAAAAAAACACAAACAAAATGAACCCAGTTGTAGAAAACGAGGTCAAAACCTGCGCAGGAGACTTTTAACGATAACAATTTATTTTGATGCATAAATGTGTTGAGTGGAGAGAAGTTTGTCAGCGTGTGTTCCTGCTGCTGCTTTTTGAACATTTTCAGTGTTCATTTGGCTGCATGAAAAGATGTTTTCAGCTCATTTACTGGGGTCCAAACAGCAGATACACCAGCAGGATTCAACCATCCGTCAGCCTGAACCAGGTTTTTGCTCTTTGTTTCAAAAACAGAAACCAGGAAACAACAACTCTTTCCTGGAAATTACTTTTTTGACTGATAAGGAGGTTAACGCATGAAAAGATGGTTAAAACAGGGAACATTAAGTCTGGAATATAGTCTCAATATGACAGAGGAGGTTGTTGTAGAGGAAAAAGACCTTGAAATTGACCAAATAAAATGAAAATGTCACTTCATTTATCCTGTGGAAGGGCCTTCATTTAGCATTTCAGAGGAAACTTCAGACATGTGTTGATAAATGATAAAGATGCTCCTGTTCTGAATTCATTCTGGGTAAAACTAACAAGTGTCGGCTTCAATCTCCTCACAATCTTGTCACCTGCCAGCAGGTGTGCTTATTGGTTACCGTGGAAACACAGCAGCTCAATCAGTGAGCAGCTCTTACCAGTCAGCTGTACTGAGTGACCCTGCAGCTCTCCATCCTCACGACTGGCTCACAGCGATACACAAATCAAACGCTCCTTAAGCCTTTTAGCACATAGTTGGTGTCGACCCAGCGAGGAGGTGATGATGTGTGTGTGTGTGTGATGACAGAGTTATGGAGGCTGTTAGAGAGTCGACCTTCAATCCTTCATTACAGCAGCGACTGTCAGCTTTATTAAATGTGGCTCTCATTCTCTGCTATTCTTATCTCCTCCACCCCGCTCCCACCCCGCCCAACGCTGCATGATGGGAGGACAACAGGACCAGTATTAACTTGTTATTATTCATATAATATTTTTACTAAAGTTTCAGAATATAAACCTGCAAACACAAAGCTCTCACACATACATACAGACTCATTTTACTCCCTGAATGCAGCGAATCAGTGTGTCTTGACTATGTGATGAATCGATTATCAAAATACTTGCAGATTCATTTTCTGCTGTTCGATTGATAGTTTCAGCTCTGATCACACACGTTTAAGTTCTGGTGGATTAATCTGTAATGTGAACGCTGTGTTTCTGCTGTTTTTACCTCACAAAGTAGAAAGATAAAAACATTTGTCATGAGTTTCATAAATGAATCAACCTGTAAAATCATGAATCTGTCATTCAGAAAACAATAACAAACAACAGCTTATTTCAACTTACTACTTAACTACTGCACGAAATGACCCTGTTACTTGCTTCACATGTCTATGAGTTGTTAACAGCTCCAGCAACTAGTGATTTTTCCCTCTAAACTTCTCACATGCTTTCATTTCAATAAATGTTCAAATGATCCAATATTTCAGCAAAAATCAAAGATTAGAGAAAAAGATTTGTGTATCAGAACTTTGTTTTTTCTTCTTTCCTCTCCCATTAATCATCTCACGACCCCTCAGATTTATCTGCTGACCCTTTGGAGGGGCCCCTACCCCTAGGTTGGGAACCAGTGGACTAAACTAGCTAACTGTATATAAAGTAGTGTAAACTAGCTCCACCTCCAGCAGCTACAACAGTAACATGCTGCTCTAACACTGATGCTTCAGTATTAATAATCTAATGATGTCATATATAATAATATATCAGTCAGAGGGACCAAACCACTACTTTTACTGCAATACTTTAACTACATCAGGCTCAGAATACTTATGTACTTTTACTGTAGGAGGATTCTGCATGCAGGACTTTTACTTCTTATTTTTTACATTGGTGTACTGTTATTTTTGCTTAAATAAAGTATCTGAATTCTTGTTCTACTGCTGGTAAATAGCAGAGCAGATGTAGTAATGTAGTAATGTAGCGGTGTAACGGGGCAGAACGTGACTCAGACTGATTTATTCTCTCGGTCTGAAACAACGTCTTCATGTTTGTCTTTCCACAGAACAAGAGTGAACATTTTACAGCATTTCAGGATTCTTCTTCTCTTCCTCTCTGGCCTCCTGGAACTATTTTTAGAATGTCCATATATGGTCGTCAGAGAGGCTCTGACATTCTTCTTCTTCTTGTCTGTATATGTTGCTGTTTCTCTCTCTCTCTCTCTGCGCTGTTAAAAAAAAAAAGGTTTTATAAAGTCGGATAGCTGAGCTGCAACATGGCGGCGTGTGTCCACCTGGTAACCCGCGTAACAGCTGCTCATCAGAGCATCCTATCACAGCAAGCTCACAGGTTTGATTCTGTTGTTTTTGTGTTTCCAGGTGAAGCAAGAATAAAGAAACCAACAGCCAAGACTCCTCCCAAACAAGGTCTGAAACATTTGTCTATAATCTCAATTTGAATCATAATCTATATTTTTGCAATAATGTATGTGTTTTATAGTAATGTCATTTTTAAAATAACATCATAATAACATTATAGATTGAAGACTAAAGCAGCACCAACTGATCACCTGAAATGCTCCTTTAAATTCTGGAACATCAAGAATGACATGAGCCAGTGATGATTAGTTATTGATCGATATGTGTGTGTGTGCAGCTATGCCTCCTCAGATCCTGCAGTTTCCAGAAGACATGAAGATCTTGGTGGGACAGAAGGTGGAGATCCTCTGCAAGTTCTCCGGAGCTCCACCCATCAACTGCAGCTGGCTTAAGTTCAGGAAACCAGTGAGTAAAAAGTGATGCTAGCAAAAAAAAGTAATGTTAGCATTAAAAAGTGTAGTTAGCATCAAGAGAGTAATGTTAGCGTTAAAGAAGTACTGTTAGCGTTAAAAAACAGTGTTAGCATTAAAAAGTAACAGAGTTAAAAAAAATAACATTAGTATTAAAAAAAGTAATGTTAGCATTAAAAGTATTTGTTAGAGTTAGAAAAAAAAGTAATTTTGGCATTAAAAAAGTAACATTAGCATTAGGAAAACAACTTTAGTTTAAGAAAGTAATGTTAGAGTTGCAAAAGTAATGCTAACATTAAGCAAATATCATTACAGTTAAAAAGTAACGTTAGCTTAAAGGTATAATATGTAATTATTCCACATTAAAATGTCTAAAAACAACTAGACCTATGTTCTATATGTTGTTGAGTTGCGTACTTACATTATCCCAAATGTTTCCAACAATTTTAAAATCCAGAGAAATCTATAATTTAATAAAAGTAACAGACTGTTTCATTTGGTTGCATGTCAATGGCGTCATACGTCCTCTAACACAGAGTAAACTAACATTAGCACAAGATGCATGCGTCGGCGCCGTGTTTGTCCGCTACAATGGCGTCTACCAAAGAGTAACTTACACACATACAAGATAATACATGGGCTTTGTTGTGCTTGTTCCACACAAACTGTTAGAAATGGACTTTTATTCAGTTTCGTTAGCAGCAGCTCAGCTCACAGCCTGTATCTGACGTCCATGGGTCGCCGTACATCGTCGGAGAAACACTGATCTTTTAGATGAAACAGCTTAATTCAGTGTTTTTACTTGTAATCAGCGGGTCCGTTTGTTCTGGAGAGAAGGAGACCTCTGTGAGTAATTCGGCTGCCGGTATAAACATCCTGAACCATGAACATCGGAGTAATCATCAGTAAACATAATGTAAGGTTAGCTTTAATAAAAATGTAACATCATAGTTGAAAGAGTAACAGAGATACAAAAGTAATTTTAGTGTTAATAAAGTAATGTTAGAGTTAAAATAGTAACCTCAGAGTTAAATAGTATCGTTAGAGTTGAAAGTAATGCTAAAGTTAAAAAGCAACAGTAAAGTTATAAAGTAACATTAGAAAGTTATAAAGTAACATTAGAGTCAAATAGTAATGTTAGAAGCAACTTTAACATTAGAAACTAATGTTAGGGCTAAAAAGAAGTAACGTCATTAGCATTAATGTGTGTGTGTGTGTGTGTGTGTGCAGATCCAGGAGGGCTCGGCTGATATCTCCATAGAGAGCACTGACAGCACCAGTAAACTCACCATCTCCAGCGGTCAGCAGGAACACTGTGGCTGTTACACCATCGAGCTGAGGAACAGCTACGGCCTCCGCCAGGCCGCCCTCAACCTCACCATCGTCGGTAAAAAAAAAAACCTTTCAGCCTCTTGTGGCTGCTTTTGGCTTCTTATATTATCCACTGTGTCAAATCGTCACCTGAAAAGTAACTGAAGTATGATAATATCATAAAATAGCTTAAAATGGAAGTAACTCTTCTATTAGCTTCATCAATGCAGTTTCAAATAAAATAAAAATTTTACAAAACTGTCTTAGGTCCAAGTTTGAGTATTCAGGAGTTCATATCGAGTGCAGCTGCTCTCTCTCATTCCTCCAGAAACACAAGCTGCTCCACTTCCTGTCTAATGTCACTGTAAACCACAACCTCTCATGGCGTATGGCTTCTATAAAACAATAACTACATATACCTGGCAATGTTTTATAACACAAACATACACCAACCCAAGGGCAATAATATAAGGCAATAATTTTCTCTGCCAGCCCCCCAAAAAAAATTGTTGCCAAAAAAAGCTAAATATCCATGTGTCTGTGCAGCACTGTTGCAAACTCTTGGTAGCGTAGCTTCTTAAAGGAATAGAGCAGTACGTAATGTGTGTCGTTGAGTGAGTGTGAGAGAGCGAGTGGCAGTGATGGTGAATGCGAACACAGCAGGAAAAGGTTAACAGGAAGTCTGGCAGTAAATTTTCAGTTCAGACTACAGTGTGTCAGTTAATAAATGCTGCAGCTTTTCAAGACCAAGAAAAGTCTCATCTGTTGTTTCTCCAACTGCTGGAAGAGTGAAGGGAGTTTTAGTTCTGAAGTTAGCAACAACAGGTTAGCCTAACCTGACCAGGTTCACTTCAAGTGGACTGACCTTTAAGGTAATCAGCTGTTTTCATCTTAGTGTCAACCTCAGCCGCTCCAAATGTCTGGCTCTCCTGAGTAAACCACTGTAACCACTGTAGCTAAAAACATTAGAATTCAGCATGTGGAAGGATTGTTTTAGCATCATATGTCTACCAGAGAGGAAAAAATCGTTTATATGCTGAAACCTGTTAGATTAAGATGCAATATATGAATGTAAGGCTGACATCACATCTACAGTAGAGAAAACACACTTATAGAACAAACTCCACATAACAGGCTGCATCACACTTCACAGCTGATACGGCGACTAGCATGTTCAAGTATATGTGTCACATGACTAGCAGCTTGTTCAGGTATGCGTCACATGACTAGCAGCGTGTTCAGATATATGTGTCACATGACTAGCAGCATGTTCAGGTATATGTGTCACATGACTAATAGTGTGTCCAGGTATATGTGTCATCTGTCTTCTTAAATATTCAGTTTGTATATTCAGCAGCTTATATGACTTAATTCTTAATTTATTTATTTTTCATTAATAGTCCATCCCATCAGACAACAGCTTTTACGCATGTTTCTGTTGTTTACTATCAGACAGGGAGACACAGTGATGATTTATTTTCCCCTCCAGGGTGGGCGGGACTCTGTCTCTACAGCTGTTGCTGTCACTTGCTAGAAATATCATTGTTGTTACAGTAACTAGAGAAAAGTGAGCATACTAGGCTACAAATAAAAACATGCAGGCTAACATTACATTGTTAACTTACCATTGATTGTTGGTGTAGTTTGTCTACTTTGGATGGAGATAACAGCAGCAACAAAGCGACAGGACACAGCTGCTCAAACACTCATCCCTGTAGGCTCTTTGTTTCTTTTGACTTGCCAGCATCTTTGTGGGGCTTTTTTGTGCATTTGTTGAATGACAGTGTCTTGTCTTGGTTGATGATAAATGATTCAGACCTCAGCTGGCAGTTGTCCTCTTTAGCTCTGCGTAGCCCAACCAGTAAATCAAAAGTCACAACAAAATCAGACCTTTGAAACAATTGGTACAGGTGACTAATTGGTACAGTAATTTATAATGCAGTCACAGGTGTATGTTTATATTTTAGAGTATTTTACAATGGCTTCTAACGTGGCTCAGCCAATTATAATCAAGAACTGGAACTATCCATTTCAGAGAATATGTTCTAATCTGTTGCATCTTACAATATGATTTAAATAATTCAGTTTGTTACCCTTTTTCATTCAAATGAACTCTGATAAAATTTAATAAAAAAAAACTATAAATTATGAGCTTGACATCACTTCCTGTCTGGGTTGTGTAAAGTTAAACAACAGAAGAAACTACGACTCCCATTAAAAGAACTACAAGTGCAGCAGTGCAGGTACTTACACTGGAAATGTGGCAGATATTCACCTGATATGACTCTGACTGCTGAAGCCTCATATAAACTTCAGATTAAAGGCTCAATCAATCAATTATAACTATAGGTCAGTTATGCAGTTCAAATATGATCGAATAAATCGAATCCTGTTTCACATCATTTGCGCTAAATGAGTGTGTAAGCACACTGTGAAGGGGATGATATCCAGTATAAACAGGGGGAATGATTATAGTGAGGAAAACATCTTTCACTGTTCATATGGACACCTCACTTCTGGTTTAAGACACACTTGGAAAATTGTGAACTCGTCCTTTCAGACTCTGAGCTGCAGTTTGATGCCTTTTATGGCAGTCAATGCTGTGTGTGTGTGAGAGAGAGAGAAAGAGAGAGAGAGATAGAGAGAGAGAGAGAGAGAGAGAGAGAGAGAGAGCTGCAGGCTAAACACACACAGTGTCATCTGCAGGTTACAGATGTTTCCAGTCTGTTCGCTGCTTCAGTGTGACCTCATGTGACCTCATGTGACCTCCAGCAGGTCATTTAGTCAGTGAAGTGAGATCTTCCTGCCTCCTCTCGACTGCATCCAGAGTCTATGCAGCTTCTCTTAGGGTTTTTCAGTATCAGAGTGTTAGGATGTTGAAATAAAGCAGAGAACTGCAGGGAAAAAAAGCACATTCCTACGAATTTCAGGTTTTTAGATTAAAATCACACTGATTGTGAATGTTTCAGAACAAACTTCCAACAATAAAATCCCCTCAAAAACATATTTTTACATTTAAAGATACAAAAATGTGCATTGCTCAACATAATGTCTGTCATGTTTGAATACATATTGGCTGGTCAATGACACATAATAACCTCCCTAAAAACACCAAGCTAGCTGCTTCCCCCTGTTTCCAGTCTCTAATCTAGTCTGCTAAAATAACTATTTACTGTACAGACATGAATAAACTACTCTATTAAAGTCTAAAAGCAGCAACATTTCTCAGGACATTTACATTGAGGTACTGATGCAATTTTCCTATTTCAGCAGCGTTTGGGGATTTAAAAAATGTATAGAGGAAATCAAAGATGATTAAAAACACATAAATAAATTAAAAAATAAAATCAAATAAACCCAAAAGTAAATCAAAATATAAAAGTATAACTAAATAAATAACCTACTAATGAAAATAAAAATAACACAAAATAACTAAATATATTTCTAATAATAATAAATACAAGTATACAAATAAACAATCAAAATGAATGATAAATAAAAACAAATGAAATATAAAAATATAAATATGAAATAATACAAAATGAAAATAACTTTAAAAAATATGTCTAAATTACTTTTTCACTAACACATTTGGACATTGATCCATTGCATAGATTTATATATTGCTTGGATTTTTTATTTCCACCCAGATAAGCCAGACCCTCCAGCGAAGGTCCCTGCGACGTCAGATATCCGGCGGTCCAGTCTGACGCTGTCATGGTATGGGCCGACCTACGATGGCGGCAGTGCTGTGCAGTCCTACAACTTGGAGATCTGGGACTCAGTGGAGCAGCAGTGGAAACACCTGGTGTCCTGTAACAGCACCTCCTACAACATACAGGTGTGTCAGCTCACCTGCATGTCCCTTAACTACAACTGTGGACATCTGAGAAACCTAAAACTTAAATGTTTACTATATCATTTCTCTCTAGAACCTTCTTCCAGATCGTCAGTACAAGTTTCGTATCCGTGCGCAGAACATCTACGGGGTTGGAGAGCCGAGCGCTGAGTCCGAACCTGTTTCTGTTGGCGTGGAGGAGAACGACGGTGAGTAATCAAGAACTAAACTAAACTAAGCCAAACTAAACTAAGCCAAACTAAACTAAGCCAAACTAAACTAAACTAAACTAAACTAAATCAAACTCACGGCTGAGCAGCAGTTATGGACTGAACTAAACAGACTAACTAAAACTGCTGTTTGGTTTCTCTGACAGAGAACCAGGAGGAGGTCGAGGAGGAAGATGACGGTAGGACGCTCAAGCTTCCTGTTTACGTTCACTGATCAGAGATGGTCGTCTGTTTACTGCATCAGTTGATTAACCTCCACACAACATCCACACAATGCTACAGGAACACAGATACAATATAATATGACATAACATGGCATAGCATGACAATATAACACAACATTACATGATACAACATGACATGAAGCGTAACATGACTGTGTCTTACCTACATGATATGACAGTAATACATAACATATCATAACATAAAATGACCCAATATACTTTGACTTACTTACATGATATGAAAATAATACATAACGTATCATAGCAAAACATAAAACAATATCTTTTGTCTTACTTACATGATTTAACAACAATACATAACATATCTGGCATAGCATGACCCAATTTATTTTGTCTTACTTACATGATATGACATAACAATACATAACATATATCATAACATGACCCAATATACTTTGTCTTACTTACATGATATGACATAACAATACATAACATATAACATAACATGACCAATATACTTTGTCTTATTTACATGATATGACATAACAATACAAACGTGTCATAACATGACCCAATATACTTTGTCTTGCCTACATGATATGTCATAACAATACATAACATATGTCATGACATGACCCAATATACTCTGTCTTACTTACATGATATTACATAACAATACATAACATATGTCATGACATGACCCAATATACTTTGTCTTACTTACATGATATGACATAACAATACATAACATATAACATAACATGACCAATATACTTTGTCTTATTTACATGATATGACATAATAATAAATAACATATATCATAACATGACCCAATATACTTTGTCTTACTTACATGATATGTCATAACAGTACATAACATATATCATAACATGACCCAATATACTTTGTCTTATTTACATGATATGACATAACAATACATAACATATATCATAACATGACCCAATATACTTTGACTTACTTACATGATATGAAAATAATACATAACGTATCATAGCAAAACATAAAACAATATCCTTTGTCTTACTTACATGATTTAACAACAATACATAACATATCTGGCATAGCATGACCCAATATACTTTGTCTTACTTACATGATATGACATAACAATACATAAGATATATAATAACATGACCCAATATACTTTGTCTTACTTACATGATATGTCATAACAATACATAACATATGTCATGACATGACCCAATATACTTTGTCTTACTTACATGATATTACATAACAATACATAACATATGTCATGACATGACCCAATATACTTTGTCTTACTTACATGATATGACATAACAATACATAACATATATCATGACATGACCCAATATACTTTGTCTTACCTACATGATATGACATAATAATACATAACATATATCATAACATGACCCAATATACTTTGTCTTATTTACATGATATGACATAACAATACATAACATATATCATAACATGACCCAATATACTTTGTCTTACCTACATGATATGACATAACAATACATAACATATATCATAACATGACCCAATATACTTTGTCTTACTTACATGATTTGACTTAACAATACATAACATATATCATAACATGACCCAATATACTTTGTCTTACTTACATGATATGACATAACAATACATAACATGTCATGACATGACCCAATATACTTTGTCTTACTTACATGATATGACATAACAATACATAACATATATCACAACATGACCCAATATACTTTGTCTTACTTACATGATATGAAAATAATACATAACATGTCACAGCATGACCCAATATACTTTGTCTTACTTACATGATATGACATAACAATACAGAACATATCATAACATAACATGACCCAATATACTTTGTCTTACTTACATGATATGACATAACAATACACAACATGTGTCATAACATGACCCAATATACTTTGTCTTACTTACATGATTCGACTTAACAATACATAACATATATCATAACATGACCCAATATACTTTGTCTTACTTACATGATTCGACTTAACAATACATAACATATATCATAACATGACCCAATATACTTTGTCTTACTTACATGATTCGACTTAACAATACATAACATATATCATAACATGACCCAATATACTTTGTCTTACTTACATGATATTACATAACAATACATAACATATGTCATGACATGACCCAATATACTTTGTCTTACTTACATGATATGACATAACAATACATAACATATATCATATTATGACCCAATATATTTTGTCTTACTTACATGATATGACATAACAATACATAACATATATCATAACATGACCCAATATACTTTGACTTACTTAAATGATATGAAAATTATTCATAACGTATCATGGCAAAACATGAAACAATATCCTTTGTCCTACTTACATGATTTAACAACAATACATAACATATTTGGCATAACATGACCCAATATACTTTGTCTTACTTACATGATATGACATAACAATATATAACATTTGTTATGACATGACCCAATATACTTTGTCTTACTTACATGATATTACATAACAATACATAACATGTCATGACATGATCCAATATACTTTGTCTTACTTACATGATATGAAAATAATACATAACATATCACAGCATGACCCAATATACTTTGTCTTATTTACATGATATGACATAACAACACATAACGTGTCATAACATGACCCAATATACTTTGTCTTACCTACATGATATGACATAACAATACATAACATATATCATATTATGACCAATATACTTTGTCTTACTTACATGATATGACATAACAATACAGAACATATAACATAACATGACCCAATATACTTTGTCTTACTTACATGATATGACATAACAATACACAACATGTGTCATAACATGACCCAATATACTTTGTCTTACTTACATGATATGACATAATAATAAATAACATATTTCATAACATGACCCAACATACTTTGTCTTACTTACATGATTTGACTTAACAATACATAACATATATCATAACATGACCCAACATACTTTGTCTTACTTACATGATATGACATAACAATACATAACATATATCATAGCATGACCCAATATACTTTGTCTTACTTACATGATATGACATAACAATACAGAACATATCATAACATAACATGACCCAATATACTTTGTCTTACTTACATGATATGACATAACAATACACAACATGTGTCATAACATGACCCAATATACTTTGTCTTACTTACATGATATGACATAATAATAAATAACATATTTCATAACATGACCCAACATACTTTGTCTTACTTACATGATTTGACTTAACAATACATAACATATATCATAACATGATCCAATATACTTTGTCTTACTTACATGATATGACCGTAATACATAACATATCATAGCAAAACATGAAACAATATCCCTTGTCTTACTTACATGATATGACATAACAATACATAACATGACCCAATATACTTTGTCTTACTTACATGATATGACTTAACAGTACATAACATATATCATAACATGACCCAATATACTTTGTCTTACTTACATGATATGACATAACAATACATAACATATATCATAGCATGACCCAATATACTTTGTCTTACTTACATGATATGACTTAACAATACATAACATATCATAACATGACCCAATATACTTTGTCTTACTTACATGATATGACATAACAATACATAACGTGTCATAACATGACCCAATATACTTTGTCTTACCTACATGATTTGACTTAACAATACATAACGTATATCATAACATGATCCAATATACTTTGTCTTACTTACATGATATGAAAATAATACATAACATATCATAGCAAAACATGAAACAATGTCCTTTGTCTTACTTACATGATATGAAAATAATAATAACATATCATCGCATAATATGACCAAATATACTTTGTATTACATGATATAACATCATATACTTTGTCTTACTTACATGATATGACATAACAATACATAACATATATCATAATATGAGCCAATACACTTTGTCTTACTTACATAATATGACAATAATACATAACATATCATAACATAATATGACCCAATATACTTTTTTATTTACATGATATAACATCATAGCATAACATGACCCAATACCTTGTCTTACTTACGTGATATGACATCATATACTTTGTCTTACTTACATGATATAACATCATATACTTTGTCTTACTTACATGATATAACATCATATACTTTGTCTTACTGACATGACATGACATAACAATACATAATATATAACATGATCCGATATACTTTGTCTTACATACATATTACAATAATACATAACATATCATAGCATAACATGACCCAATATACTTTGTATTACTTACATGAAATGACAATAATACATAACATATCATAGCATAACATGACCCAATATACTTTGTATTAATTACATGA
The DNA here is from genome assembly GCA_029490765.1 of Euthynnus affinis. Taxonomy (NCBI): domain Eukaryota; kingdom Metazoa; phylum Chordata; class Actinopteri; order Scombriformes; family Scombridae; genus Euthynnus; species Euthynnus affinis. The sequence continues at coordinate 31,127,559 of CM055850.1, forward strand.
AATGACAATAATACATAACATATGGCAAAACATGACCCGATATACTTTGTCTTACTTACAGGATATGACAATAATATACTTACATGATGTATCATATTATAGCATAAAAATACATAATATACTTTGTCTTACTTACATGATATGAAATAATAATAAATATCATATCATAACATGACCCTATATACTTTGTCTTACTTACATGATATAACATCATAGCATAAGATGACACAATATACTTTGTCTTACTTACATGATATGACATAATAATACACAAAATGGAGTAAAATAATGTGACATGACTTAATTTAACCCTTAGGAGTCGCTGATCACGCCGGCGTGATCAAACGACATGTCAGTTTCGGGACGCCATAGCGTAAAAACAAAGTCACATTAAGTGCTGCTGTCAACTCCTGTCGAAAGTGCTGGCTTGAAACTCTATGCCAGTTTTTGTTTGGTGTCGATAGACTAAGTAAAAACGGAGATACGTTGATATAAAAATCATGTTTACTCATGTGGAAAAGCGTGCGAGATGGGACAGGGGCAGACATCGCGTTTATTTTATATCTTCGTCGTTTTTTGTCATATGACGAAACGGAAAAAAATGCTCGAATCTGCTGATCGTGCTCTACATTGAACTGATTGAAAAATTGACCAGATTGCTAACTGTGGAGAGCATCCACGGAGAAATACGAGTGAAAGAGGGAAGCGGGAGAGAGAGCAGCGGGAGAGAGAGAAGCGGGAGATGTAAGCGGGAGAGAGAGAAGCGGGAGAGGGACAGAGAAGAGACCCGTAAGGAGATATTGAGATAATTTTCAGAAGATTTGGAGTTTTTGAGTCGAAAAAATGAAGTGAACACTTAACGTAAGGCTAGCCATGAAGTTTTTTGTTTTGTTTTGTTTTGTTTTGAAGAGGATGACGCTGATGACAGCTCATTGTTGGACTCAGAGTGCAATGACTGGTTGGGTTGAGCTTTTTCTCTCAACCCAACCTTTGAGGGGGGGCAGACACAGTGAAGCATAATAACATCAATAATAATAATAACAGTGATAATAATAGTAGAAATATGACTAATAATAATACTAATAGCAATAGTAACCAGAGAAGGTGTCAAGGCAGGACACCCACAACTGTTTTGAAGAGTGGCACAGCTGAAAAAGAAAAAAGCGCCTATGGCTAGCCCTGCTTTTTGTTGTAAATAGTTCCCTTTAGTGTGATTTTTATCTCAGTGTTACCTTTATATGTTATATTTGCACTATTTGGGAACCTCACTACACTCTGGGAATGCAAGGCCTGTAATATAGTGCTGTGTCTAATAGTTTACATCAACTGTTGTGAAGAGTGGCATAGCTAAAAAGTAAAAATCGCCTATTGTTACATCTGCTTTTTGTTGTAAATAGATGTATATAGACTGATTTTATCTCAGTCTTGCCATTATATGTTCACATTTGCAACCTGTGTTCACGTTTGCAACCTTCAAAATACTTCGTTGAACATGTTTGTGTTTCTTATAGTCAAAATACTACAATTTTCTAATTCGGATTTTATGTATTTTGTGTGTTTTTTGGAGTCAATATGATGATATAGTATGTCAAAGTGAAAAAATAATTGTCTGGTCATATAGATGATGTTGTGCTGAAAAAAAAGATACCAAACATCAGCATGTTAAACATTTTTTAAAGTGATATATGAAGGCAAATTCAAAAATATGCAAAAACGGCCAAAATAGCCCCAGACTCCTAAGGGTTAACATTAATCATTACATACACCGACATGACATCATGACATGACATCAGTGTTGAATATCTGTGACCTTTGACCTTGTGTGTTTTGTGTTTCAGACTCGGAGAAAGATCCAGACTACAGAGACGTGACAATTAGAACAGACACGAAGGTGAAGGAGTTGTACGATGTGGAGGAGAGGCTGGGAACGTAAGTCTTTGCCCACTCACACTCCGCTCACCCACAATACACATGTGTCTCTGTAACAATAAGCAGTGATACTGCGTCTGTAAAGATGCTGGACTGTACTGTTCTTATGTTTTGGACATAAACATGTTTTTATTTCCAGCATAAAGCTTTTCAAAGTGTAACTTGCTGCTACAAAAGCAGGCAAATGCCTGAGAGGAGGAGGGGTGTGGATGTGTGAGGCAGAAGGGCAGGAGTTGGTCTTTGACATCCCCCAGCCATAGAAAAATGATGATAATAATAATAATAATAATAATAATAATAATAATAATAATAATAGAAATAAAGAGGGAAGTCTTAGACATGAATTTAGATGCTAAAAATGTTTTTCCAAAGCAAAACATCTCAACACAGAGACAATATGTTCCTAAATATTCATATCATTATTATTATTATTATTAACTCTCTAATCACTGATGAACATGAAAACAAGACATGACTCTTACTGTCAGAGTCAGACCTGCAGCTTACATGTCCCATTAAAATAACCAAAAACCTTTTTTGGGCATTGTGCTTAGAAGCTATTTTAATTGCTTCAGAATAGAGCTGGAGTGGAAGAGGTTATACATGGGAATAAAAATATCAACACATTACAACCAAAAGCCAAATACACAATAAAAATAAGACAACAGCAAGACAGTAGATGATAAAATATAGAAGTGATAGAAAAACAGAGCAGTAAGAATAATAAAAGATGGGAAATTATGACATTAATTAAAAGCCAGGTTAAATAAAAAGTTTTTCAGCTGTTGTTGAACATACAATTATAGTTTTTGGGACGCTGCACTGCTTATTTTCCTGTGTGTATAATTGTGTGTATTTAAAAAATCAGCAGAAGATCTGAGAGCTCATGAAGGATTATAAATGACAGAGTCTGAAATGTGAGCTGCTCCCAAACCATTAAGAGTTTTGAAAACCAATAAAAGAACCCTACGACAGATACTGGGAGCAGTAAAATGTTCTCTGTTCCTTGTTTGGTTAAATTTGCAGCAGCACTGCAATAATTTAATCTATGTGAAATAAAAGCATGGATAAGAAGTGGCTTTACTTTGGCAATGTTTCTCAAGTTAATTGAAGAAAATGAAAGAAATACATTTAACATATTAACCTATGAAATAGTATTTGTTTATTTTAAGTAAAATGATGTATCTGTAAGTTATTTTAGGGGTTTTGTTCTTTTATTTCCTGTGTAAAGTATAAAGTGTTGTTGTTTTGGGTTGCAGGGGGAAGTTCGGTCAGGTCTTCAAGCTGGTGGAAAAGGCCACGAAGAAGGTGTGGGCAGGGAAGTTCATCAAAGCGTATTCAGCCAAGGAGAAGGAGAACGTGCGGCAGGAGATTGGCATCATGAACAGTCTCCATCACCCCAAACTGGTCCAGTGTATCGACGCTTTCGAGGGCAAGTCTGACATCGTCATGGTCCTTGAGATGTAGGTGATGCTTCCACTCACACTGTTGGACAGCAGCTTTAACACAACAAAATCACCTTGCCCTCTGATATACACATAGACCAGCTGGGATGATGACTTATCTTGAATACCTTTAAGACATCATGCTTCTCCAAATAAAGACCTTTTTGTCCTTTTTGTGAAACAGAAATATCAGTGAAGTATGTAAATACTCAAAACAACAAAGCTGGATTAGGGAACAAAGCTTCTTCAGGGTTTTAAAGGAGCAGATCTGGCACTTACTCTTGTTTTTGTTTCCTGACTAGATCCTTGCTTGTGATGTATCAGACTCATATGTACGTCGCTTTGGAGAAAAGCATCTGCTAAATGAAAATGTAAATGTAGATCTACAACATGGATTCAAACATAGATACCTGAAATTAACTACGAGCTGGGTCACATGCTGACATTAACCAATGAAAAAACAGGATACAAACAAAAATCGTGTTACTGTAAAGCTGCACCAGAAACATCCAACAGGAGGAGCTAAACCATAAATAAATAAATGTTACATCTCAAAATGTTCAAATTGTTTTTCTCTAACTTCCATGTTTGATGCTCTTCAGCTGGTCCTGTTGGTATTTTATCAGCTTGATAAAATACCTGAATATGTTGAACTCAGAAGCAAACACATATTTTATTTCTCCTAGTTTTATTCTAATAGCACAAAGCAAATCACTCTCACGCATAGTTGCTAACATAACTAAAGATATCAGCTGTAAATCATTCATGTCAAATGAATCTGCATGTCTTTGTGAATTATTTGCTTCTGGAAGTTTGATAATGACAACAACATAAAAAACAGCAGTTAATAAATTAAAACATAACACATTTTACAGTTTTAAGAGCATTCAGGCTTTTTCTTGCAGACCTGGAAATGTCCAGCTGATGATTATCTGTTTGAGTCTGATGTGGAAACAGAGACCGAGATGTTTTTGCTTCAGAGAACGTCGGAAAATAATCTTCTGGCCAACTATGGGAGGAATTTGTGAGCAGCTATTTCCTCTCTGCTAATTTTAGAGCTAAGAGCAAAGATGGACAGATGGCACCAAACACATACACACACACACACACACACACACATTTATAAAAATACTATTATAATTGTTTCATCTTATGGGAATTTTCTTTGCTTGTACTTTTTCTCCATCAGTACTTTAATTTTATTTAAATGTCTTCTATTGCATCTATAAAAACTGATCAGAAAGCCCAAAAAATTGCTCAGATGTCAAAGTTTCACCCGAACACTTTCCGGCTGCTATTGTGATAATTTAATAATTTCTTCATGTTTGAGCAGAAACGGGAAGAAACACATCATGTTTATTCAGAAAATGTATTTGGACAAACAACTAAAATGAAGGAAACACAGTCAACATGATAAAAACTGTCTAAACTGATGAAGAGCAGGAAGGGAGTTTGTTTACGTTCACAGTTCTGCTCATCATTCCTCTCAGTTCAGATAACATTTTATTCGTCAGACATCACAACACCAGAATAACATTAAACTCTGTTGTGGAAGTTTTTCATCATCATTGTTCAAGAACTACACAGAGACATAAAAAAACACTGAATGTTGCTGAGCGTTGTTGAAGCAGCTGTAGACACTGTACAATCCATCAAATCATCAGTAACAGTTATACAAATGTCCAAACACAAAACACACTTTTTTGGAGAAAAGGCTTGTTTTTCAGCTAGTCCTTTCCCTAAAGATTTTGAACCCAAACCAGATAGCATTATACAGAAATTAGGTACCACTTTCTTGTAAAACACCATTTATAAAGGGTTTATAAGCATTAAAGGGAAACGTTGCTGATTTTCAACCAGCATTGTATCATTATAAATCCAAATGAAATGAGTGCAAAATGTGTCTTCTGGAGATCTGCTTCAGACTACAAACCAAGGACGGTAAAATGTGGGTTGTCCAAAACACTCCTGCTTACCATGTAAATTCAGTGTTTGATAGGGAAAACTATCGCAGTGCTTCTTAATCTGAGAATGTGGACTTCTTTGTTCCTCCAGGATCTCAGGCGGTGAGCTCTTTGAGCGGATTATCGACGAGGACTTTGAGCTGTCGGAGCGAGAGGTGATCAAATACATGCTGCAGATCATCGACGGCGTCGGCTTCATCCACAAGCAGGGCATCGTCCACCTCGACCTCAAACCTGAAAATATCATGTGTGTCAACAAGACTGGCAGCAAGATCAAACTTATTGACTTCGGTCTCGCCAGACGACTAGGTAACCTCAGACTTCTTGTTAGTCATCAGCCGGTTTTATCTCTAATCTGGAGTGAAATATGTCAACAATTCATCAGATATTTCACACATGTCTGTGGTGATGCCTTCAAAATTTCTACTTGTCATGGTGGAAAGTTACTAAATATATTTACTCAAGTACTGTGCTTTAGTACAATTTTAGGTTCTTGTACTTTACTTGAGTATTTCCATGTGATGCTACTTTCTACATTTCAGAGGGAAATATTGTACTTTCTACTCCACTACATTTATTTGACAGCTTTAGTTACTTTTCAGATGAAGATTTGACACAATGGATAATATAACAAGCTTTTATATTACAACACATTTTTAAAGAAGAAACCAGGAGAGTCCTGAGTTACTGTTTTCAGTAACATTGAGCAGATATTTGAAATGTGAACACCCCAGGAACCAGCAGAAAGCTTCACTGCTCTGTCAGCTTGTGAGCATAAGATCAGGATGTTGTGCGTCAGATATGTTGAATGCTGTGCAATAATACTGTGATTTATGATCAATACTAGTGATTAGAGTTTAATGCATGAACTTATAAACCTTTTCCTCTCTGTTTGACCTCTGGCAGAAAACGCCGGGACTCTGAAGGTTTTGTTTGGGACTCCAGAGTTTGTGGCTCCAGAGGTGATCAACTATGAAGCCATCAGTTACACCACCGACATGTGGAGTATAGGAGTCATCTGTTATATACTGTGAGTCTCAAAAAACACTGTAACTTAAATTCTGTTTTATTTCATTTCATTGAGTTTGCTTTGTTGCTAACTTGCCTGTTCTGTTTAGCTTAGCTTAGCATCTTTCAGTTCACCCTATTTAGCTTTGCTTAGTGTAACATAATTTTATATATATAATTTTATTTATTTAATTTTACTTTACTTATTATGTAGCTCAGTTAGCTTTAGCCTGGTTCCGTCTGGCTCAGTTTGGCCTGTGTTTGTCCTCTCAGGCTGAGCGGTCTTTCTCCCTTCATGGGCGACAACGATAACGAGACTCTGTCCAATGTCACCTCGGCCACCTGGGACTTTGAAGACGAGGCCTTTGACGAAATCTCCGACACCGCCAAAGACTTCATCACCAACCTGCTGAAGAAAAGCATGAAGTAAGGAGCTTAAAACCATGTTTTTCTCCTTTTGTTCCTTCAGTTCAATGGTTGTTCTTCTTCTCTTTGTGCAGAATGATGCAGAGTTTGTTTTCAATCATTTGCTGGAAGTGGAAAGTTTCTCTGAGCTCAGTGAAAATCAGATTTTATGGGTCTACAAGCAGGATTTGTGACATCACAACTAGTTTGGAGCCAATTGTGGTCCAGTATTCACAAACACTGAGAATGAACGAGACAATGATATATAGAATATATTTTATATATATATATCAGGCTTTAGCTCCTTCCCACTGAAATTATTTGGCAACACTGTGGTGAAGGTGATGTTTTCCAAGTACACAAGCTAACATTAAAGGACAGTTCCCAGTATTCCCAGTGTGTTAAACAGCAGTCAGGTGTCTATATGAACAGTGAAAGAGAACAGTCCAGTCCAACAGACTATGTGAAACAGATGTGAATATAATATTTTGTTATAATATTGTGTTTTCTGTGTCAGTGTTTGATTTTATTGAATAACGTCATCAGTATCAAAATATCTTTAACAGCATATTAGCTGAACCTCTTTTCTTTTCCACACCTTGATAATGTTATAATGTTAAGCATCTTCATCTTCAGTAAGACTGAAGATTAAGTTTAAGTTATATTTGCTCAGTAATGTGTGAAAAAGGAGGACAATAAGTTAAATTATTTATAAAGAGACAAATTTGTTGCTTCAGCTCTGATAGTTTATAGTCCAGCAGAGTTAAAACTAGGTATGTGTGTGTGTGTGTGTGTGTGTGTGTGTGTGTGTGTGTGTGTGTGTGTGTGTGTGTGTGTGTGTGTGTGTGTGTCAGGGCTCGGCTGACCTGTGCTCAGTGTCTTGAACACGCCTGGCTGAAGCAGGACACCAACACCATGAAGGCCAAGAAGCTCTCCAAGGAGAGGATGAAGACATACATCCTGAGGAGGAAATGGCAGGTAAACAACAACAACATGAGGACAGAGATGAGACACACTTTATTATTATTTTCCATTCCATCAAACATTAGATACTGTAAACAATGCAGCTCATCTCCACCTCAGGCCACAAAATATCTCCTTCAACCTCACAGCTTTATTTACAGAAGTGACTTTTTTTAATTTATGTGAACGTTTCTTCTTCTTCTCTGGTAGAAAACGGCTCACGCTGTTCGAGCCATCGGCCGACTGTCGTCCATGGCCATGATGGCCGGTGTCAGCGCCAAGAAGGGCTCGCCCACCGAAGGTACGACAGAAAAAAACAGAAACATTTACACAGGATGCTCAGTTTGATCATTCAGGGGCTGTATTATTATCTATAACTGATTTTGACTGATGGATGTTGATGGTGATGATACAAACACTGTGACTACAACAATATTTGTTCATTCTCTTGATATATATGAGAAAGTATCAGGTTGTAAAGAGAGAGTTTATTTATTATGATGAATTGGCGTTCCAGTGTTTTCCACAGAAATCATTATAATTGTAAAGAGAAAAGTATGTTTTGATAATCTCTGAAACTTTTTCTCTTTACAATGATGTTTTCTCGTTATAATGAGATACTTTTTCATGCAGGTTACCAAGGAAAACTTGGCACTTTATTTTAAGTCCCTGTGTTTATGACAATGTTAATAATCAGTCTATAAAGAGTTTAAGTGTTTATTAATGTATCAGTGAACAAGTGTAACACCCAGAAGTGTTTGATGACAATATAGTAAAATGCAGCTGCAATAATATAAAATGTGTCTTCATAGGAGAAGTTATAATAAATACTGAACATTAATAAACATATATATCAGTTTATAAGTACATGATGTTGTGTGTGTGTTCAGAGGATAATCAGTTCCTGGAGTGTTTGGAGTACGAGCAGAAGACAGAGTGTAAACCGACCTTCAGCTCCGTCATCAAAGACGTGGAGGTGGTGGAGGGCAGCGCTGCTCGCTTCGACTGCAAGATTGAAGGTAGGAGGGGTCAATGCAGTCATTAATCAGCTGACAAGACGAGTACAATCATAAATCCTCATAAACCAGTCATTTCATATTTCATCTTTCCAGCTGATTTGCAGCTTTTTTTAAAGGACAGGTTCACTTGGTCCGTTTTAAACCAACAGTCAGAAGCCCAAATGATCATTAAACCTGTTTTTTCTTGCTGTAATAATTCCTCCTATTCATAATGACCATTAGAAGATCCCTTTATAATGACCGTACAATGGAAGTAAAGGAGGAATATGAAGCTTCAGCGTCCAAATGAGTCAAATCCAGTAGATATCTTTCAACGTTACAGTCTTTTTAGTGGCAAAGTCCCTCTTTTTGTTACTATACTTCCGCCTGCAGCTCAACAGGGAAACACAAAGAGGAGAATTTGATGCTAAAAAGAGTCAGATATCCACTTGATATGACTAACTCAGACTGCTGAAGCTGAATAGAAGCTTCACATTGAAAGCACATTTTAAGGAGATCTTTTAATATCCAGTATGAACAGGAGGAATGATTACAGTGAGGAAAACCTTTCATGAACTAAATCTTTTTGTATTTTTTGACAGACTTAATGAACAGTTTGAAGAATCTGTACATATTTTGGGAGAAAAGATGGATGTTTGATGTTATTTTGGCCATTTAACTGATTAAACAACTCATGAAACAAATGAAGAAACAACTTGTTTACATCTCTTGTGTCTCCAGGGTACCCGGACCCTGAGGTGGTGTGGTACAAAGACGACCAGCCAATCAAAGAGACCCGACACTTCCAGATCGACTACGATGAAGATGGAAACTGCAGTCTGGTCATTTCAGAGGTCAGAGGTCAACTGCTGTACTCACTTGTTAAGTGTGTTTGCCGTTTCACTTCAACCCGTTCTGATATCTGCTGATATAAACCTGCAGGTGTCGGGCGACGATGACGCCAAGTACACGGTGAAGGCGGTCAACAGTCTCGGGGAGGCGACCTGCACCGCTGAGCTGCTGGTGGAGGTGATGGCCGGGGAGGAGGAGGAGGAGGAAGAGGAAGAGGAGTAGTAAAGCATTGAACATCCTGGACTCCCACAGGAAGAGGAGGTGGCGACAGTGAAGTCATCGCTCCTCCTCAGCCTGTCAGACACGAGCAGGAAAAAAAATGTACCTGCAAATAACAAAAGATTGTGTTGTTGTGATTGGAGCAGCAGGTGGGCGGGGCTTGACACATTAGGACAGTTTAGATTGGCTCAGAGGAGTTAAATACCTGTCGACGTTCCTTTATTGAGGTAAAATTGAGGATCACTTATATAGAACTCCTCAGGTCTGTTTATTAAGACTGGGGTCTTATTTTGGTCACTCTGGTGAATAAAAACAACATCATAGTCATATTTAATGTCTGAGATCAACACAACAGGTTGGAAACAAACCAAAAAGGCAAATTGGAAGAGAAAACTTTCCACTTATTAATAACATTTCAGGTCTGAGTCTCACTGCGAGATACGAACATGAAATCATCTGTCAAAGTAGAAATTAAGAGAACACTCACATGAAACCATCCGCCATTGTTGTTGTCATTGTGTTTCTTCTTCTTCTGCTAATAAAAGGCAGGCAAAGCTCCGTTTTCACACACTACAACGCCAAGCCAGAGTTTTTATATTTACACACTCTGTTTTGAAAAAGCTCAGTTTTTAGGGAAAGAAAAATGCTGTTTTAATCTGGACGGAGGAACAAAACAGAGAGAAGATGTGTTTACCAATTTATCCAGCTGAGTGTGGACACGGAGTAAATATCAGCATCACTGCTGGAGCTCAAAAACACAACAGACATGACGGATTGACTATTTCACCTTCATTTTTTTTACATTCTCACATTAAATTATAATTTTGAACCTCACATGCAATGACTTACCTCCAAATAATCTGGATGAACTGTTGGTTTGTTTCCAAACTGTGTGATCATCCGACTGCATTAAGCCGACGTTACCATGTTCTCAGTCAGTGATGATGGACAAAACTATCAAAATAAGACTCAAGTTTTAACAAACTTGAATAGAGAAGCCCCGCCTCTCACTTTATTTTCTCATCATAGTTAATTTCATGGTGCTTTCTGAGTTGAAACATGATACCGCTGATAAAATATAAATATACAATCAGTGAATACTTTATCAGGAACACCTGTTCAATCTAATAGCATCTAATACAACAGCTCTGCCATAAATTCTACTTTTACGAAGTTTATACATTTTTAATTTTTTTAGGTGATAAATCTACTTTATGTTTATTATTGAGGACATTGTACATTATATTGAAATAATATTTTGCACCCCTCATAAGCAGCTTTGTAAAAGTAGAATGTATGGTGGATTTGTTGTATTGGATTGTATTAGATCGCACAGGTGTTCCTAATAAAGTGCTCACTGACTGTGTATTACAGTTAAAGGTACCCTGAGGAGTTTTTTACCACTAGTGGCACTGTGGAGCAGATGAGCAGGTGATGATCTGCACACACAGCACAGCACACATTCCTGCCGATGGTTTCATACTATTACAATAATCATCATCAGTTGTTGGTGATAACACCAGTGATTTACAGCAGTGAAAAAGAGGCACCTGACTGCAGCAACATGGAGGAGATCACATGGGAGGTGACGCCAAGCAGTCATTTGTACACAGGAAGTCATGTGACAGCATGCGGCGGCAGTGCTTCTTTTTCTTTTTTTGCAGTATTTGTTACATACATGGGCACCAAAGGAACAGGAACCTTGACTTATATTGATGGTGAATGCATGCATGTGGGAAGAATACAGGTCATAGTGTGAGAGAGAGGTTGAACCAAGCTCATGTTTTTAAAAAAAAAATTTGAATCTATTTTTTTGTGATCAGAGTTAATGTTTGTTAAAAGGTGAGACATAAACGGCTGAAACCAGAGGAGTGGAGGCTGTTACAGCAGCAGGATCACAGTCACTTATCACTATCACATAAGGAGAACATGTTCAGCTGTCCACATACATGGCAGTGCATTTAGAGCTTCAGCTGGTAAACAGGAACACTTCAAACTGAGTAACAGCCAATAATACAACAGGCCTACAGTTTATCTTCTTGTATAGTCACTGGAAAGATTGTTAATTAGACAAAGTAGAATGATTTTTAATGTTTCATGATTAAAGTAAATCCGAAATATTATTTTTAGATTTAAAATTAGATATGACAGATGCAGAAAAAGTCCTCCCAATCTGGACATTCTACTTTTGTTTTGAAAGGGTGAGATGTTGTCATGTGACTTCCTGTCTATGGATGACTTTTGTGATTGTCCACCATGTTGCTGCCTCCAGGAAGACTTCTAGTTGTCAAATATTGACCCAAAATATTCTAAAGATCGACTTCAGGAATGTTTTATGAGAAAGGAAATACATATTTAACGTGATTATAATTATTATTTATGAATAATTATAATTATTAATACGTTTTGGTGAGAAACTCTGAATTTAAACAGAACTTTGTTTACAAGAAAAACTCCACAGGAAGCTTTAACATGTTGACTTTTAACAACTACAGATCCCATGATACTTTAGACAGCACTTCTCTAAGACTTATGGGAGTTGTAGTTGTTGAATTCCAATAAAAAAAGGGTGTTAAAATGTAGTCAGAATATTAACTTAAAACCCCAAAGTAACGTTTCACCTCTGCAGAAAACACCACGACACAAACCTTCTGTGAGAAAATAGCTTGAGAAACTTTTCAAAATTTAAATAAAAACACAGTTCAGCTACAGGTCACATGAGCCTTCTTCCTCAAAGAATCATGGGAGCTGTAGTTGTTGTTGGTAGCAGGGATGTACTGACAGACAGGAAGTGACCCAGACCTGCTTCCTGTGTGAGTCCAGGTGAGGAGGAAGATGGTACGATGGAAGAATGATGAAGGCAGAGTCGGTCAGAGCCCGATATTCACAGAGTTCGGTCACCTGACAGTAAAGTGTCTTACTGTGATCAGACGTAGTTTATTAGTTATTTCTTGTTTTTTGTCCTCTGACCCGGTTTGCTTGTTAGCTAACAAGGTTTAAAGAAATTAAAGTCAATCAATCAACAATTAGTTATTGACTGAAAACGAATGAATGACTGTGATTATGTGTTCTTAATCACGAAAGTGAATATCACTATTTGCATTTTTTAGACCATAAAGAGTATGTCATCACATGTTGCAGTCTGAAAGACTCAATTCAAAACAGTTAGTAAAAAAGACAATAGGTGATGAAAATTACTTAAGTTAATGTTAATTTAATAACATAACTAATGTCATCACAACATTAAATGACTCAATTTAGTTGAAAAACTACTAACTGGATTAATCAGTAATTAGAAATAATACGGATGCAACCCTGATTTCAAATAGAGAGAAAACTGTTTGTTTGCTAACGTTAGCTTGATAGCTAATCAATATCAGCAGCGTGTCAGCAGAGGTTGTAGCTGTAAGAAGTGGATTAAAACTAAGTTTTGGCCATCAAAGTACGAGTAATGTTTGTTAGCTAATGTCGTCAGCTGATGTAGTCAGTGGTGGAAGGTGAACCAACTACTTTATATACAGTTAGCTAGTTTAGTCCACTGGTTCCCAACCTAGGGGACATCTGAAATGTGACCATGTTACTTTCCACCACTGCTTTAACTCAGTAGCTAACAAAAATGAACTCAGCGAGGAGATAATTAGAAGTTTAGGAGCATCAGAATAAATGTTCCCTGAGATCGAACCACAGAAACTGTAGCAACATGCTAATGAAGCCTTAATGCTAACGTGACCCGACTGTCAATATCAGGCTCAGACCGGGAACCAGAGTGACGGCCGTGATGATAAATTATAAAGATAACCCATTTTGTTTTCAGTCGATAACGTAGCTGCTCCCCATTTTTGCATCTGATGTGTTCAGCTGATGTTGAATCTGTCGGCTAATCTCTTCTCTTCTGTTTGAGCACTTTTCTTTTCTGTCTTTGTTTGTATTTTTTTGACTTCGACAGCAGATTTACCCCGAAAAACGTTTTACAGTCGTCATCACCTGTGCCTCACATTGTTAGCCTTAAAGCAACACGCTATATCATTTTTCTACCAGACATTTTCACTTTGTGGGGCAAAATCTTTTCCAGTTCTTCCTCTGTATGCCCTGAAAACATTTGATCAGGAGAGTTTGCACTTAAAGACGCTTGTTTCAAATGTCCTCTCAGCTCACTGTTGATGGTTTTAAACTAAACGCAGTCCACAGTTGATTTGTCAAACTTCAACAGACATTTTTGAGATTGTCTCTAAAAGTCAGTTTGGAAACATTGTATGTATTTCGTAATTATAAGATCGTTTTTTTTAGTTATGACAGAATATCTCATAATTAGTTTTAATCTCATAGTTATAATACAGTTGTTGTAATTATCAGATCTTTTCTTGAAATTGTGGGAATATTTACAAGATTGTTTTATTTTAGTTATGACTTTGCATCTTATAATTATGAGATTCAAATCTATAACATCTTTTTTCAAAAGTACAAAAGTATTTTATCTTGTAATTATGTCATAAAGATATCTCAGAATTATGAGATACATATTTCATAATTGCAAGATAGTTATGAATTATGGATCTTGTCATTAAGACAATATTACAATTGTTGTTTATTACATTATATGTTTCTCATTATTATGAAATGCTGTGTCATAAATCAGAGATCTTTATCTCATATTAAGATATGCATATCTTGTAATTTTGAGAAAATATGTTATTTTTTATCATTTTCATCACAAGATATTTATCTTAATTATAGAATCTGATCTCATAGTAATGAAACAATCATTGTTATTTATCATCTTGAACTGTTCAGAGATCGTATTTCATATCTCGTAATTTTAAGAAAATTTCAGGTAATTACAAGACAAGTTTGTCATAATTACTTTTTATAAAACTGGTGAATGCAGTTCACAAATAATACAAATCATTAGAGGCTTTTTGCACTGTAATATTAAATATTACATCCTAAAACATCACGTTTGACAAAGAAAATTTAACTTGTAATTAATTATATTTAGTTTATTTCTCTCTGAGCTTCCAGCACAATCGACAGGAAGTGTGTTGAAATATTAAAGGAACTTTCCTGATTTGTATCCATATTGACGATATTGGGCTCAAAGTGCCAGAGAAACATCAGCGATCAATCATGTTTGGTGAAAATGATTTTTAATAGTTTTAAATGAAACTGGCAGCAGATGTTTGTCCCCTCGGTGCGTCAGGTAGAAACCAGATGTTAACATGTATCATGACAGCTGGGTCTCTGCACTGATGTCGAAGTCTTTAAACTGTTTTTTTTGCCACATTCCAGCTGTTTGTTTGTGCTTTAAAACCATTTATTTAAAGGCTTTGAGGGCTGATTCATTTTCAACCAAAAACCAAAGAAACCATCTTTATAGTTCACAGGTGTGTGTTTGTGTGTGATCCATCTGCATTACGCCTTGTTCTTGTTGTTGTTTCAACTTTTACCTGGGCCTGTTTGTGTGTTTGGTGGTTGTTTGTTTTTAAGAATGTTTTATTTTTAGACTTATTTAATGCACAGATTCATAATTATAATATTATCATTTGAGCATCCGTCTTCTTGGAGTTCTTCTCGCCAGCACTTCATTTGTCACAGTTATTATGACTCCCCGATAATAAACCAACCAGCGGACTCACACTAGACTGTTTTGTTTTTGTATTAGATGTATGTAGATTATATTTCTCTAATTTTTATAAATATATATCAGTTTGATGAACTGCAGATGACATGTATGAGAACACTACGACTGTAGTTACTCACAGATACCAAATAAATTTTTATCACAAAACCAAACACGTGCTGTGTGATGTAACATGATCGCATTTTACTGATAATATTAAAGACACAAATACACTCTCTGACCAACTGCTTCTGAATTTGTGAGGCCATTTTTGATTCATCAGCTGATATTAAGTTTCTAAACAAACATTTTTGATAAAACCCTAAAATGTGTTTCTTAAAGAACACGTATCAGAGGTGGAAGAAGTATTTAGATACTTTGTGTTGTATTTTAAAAGCTTGTTATATTATCCATTGTGTCAAATCTGCATCTGAAAAGTAACTAAAGGTGTCAAATAAATGTAGTGGAGTAGAAAGTACAATATTTCCCTCTGAAATGTAGAAAGTAGCATCACATGGAAATACTCAAGTTACAGTTAAAATACAGTAAATGTACTTTCCACTGCTGCTTTTAGAATGTCAAGAGTCCAAGTTGACATAATTGAAGGTCTTATTTTGAACAAAAACATTCAGTTTATAAGAGAAAACTGACTAATCATCACATTTTCAAAGCTGGACTGGAGAATTTTTGGGCATTTTTATTTAAAAAATGTATTAAATGTTAAATGATTATTTTCAATTATCTCATTGATTAAACAACTAAACTAATGTCTTAACAAACCGGTTTTATACAAGAGCCCAGATTAAAATGTTGGTTTAATTAATTTACAGAAGACAAACTTTTAAACAAAGAATGAAATGTGTTGTAGAGACAATTGAGTTGTTTGTGCAGTTATTAGTGACGGACAGCAGCAGAGTTAATGAGGTCACCTGAGAGCAGCTCGTTAATCGGCTCTCATTAACAGCAGCAGCAGCTCGTTAGTCCACAGCGTCCACAATATCTGGCTCTCCGGACACACAGCTCATTATACAAACAACATGAACATCATTGCATCATCTACAGTTTGTTTGTCGAACTCTCTGTGACCTCTGACCCTTGACAATATAGTTCATGTTCACTCACGGCAGGCTGTGCTCCCACAATGCATTGCACAGGGGTGATGGAGAAAAAAACAAGATAAAGGCAGAGTCCACCCTCTTTGGTCGTATGCACCATGACATGTTCACCATCATCAATTAATGTGTGCTGGGACACAAAGGGTTAAAATGTGCTTCACGTTAAATATAATAATGAGATGAATTCATAATTATTTAATTATTTATTGGCACAAGGATTGACAAGTCCGTAAGAAACACCAGAAGCAACAATCAACAAAGTGCTAAAAAGGTTGATGAGGCTCAAGTGTTGAAAGTTTACAGGTGTTTCTTGAATGCACCAGGAGAGTCAGCAAACATTGCATGCTGGGAGGCCAACAAGGAGCAAGTTGCAAGTGCCTAGTTATGAGATGACCAGTGTTTGGACAAGTATGATTAAAGCTATAATGTGTAATTATTCTACATAAAAATGTGTAAAAACAACTAGACCTATGCTCTATATGTTGTTGAGTTGTGTTCTTACATTAATGTTCAAACCCAGAGAAATCTGTCATTTTAATCAAAGTAACGGACCGTTTCATTTGGTGGCCTGTCAATGGCGTCATACCTCCTCTACCAAAGAGTATAGTGCACAAGATGCATGCGTCGGCGCCGTGTTTGTCCGCTACAATGGCGTCTAGCAAAGAGTAACTTACACACATACAAGATAATACATGGGCTTTGTTGTGCTTGTTCCACACAAACTGTTAGAAATGGACTTTTATTCAGTTTGAAGCCACATTTTCATGATAAATTTAGCTGGTTTTTAACTTGATCTTTTAGCCGCAAGAAGGATTTTAGTCATTGGACGTCTGGATCTTAAGTTATCAGAGAAATAAACTGGGCAAACGTTAGCAGCAGCTCGGCTAACAGCCCCTCCAGGAAGTCCGCTGCTCGCCCAACATGGTGGAGAAACACTGATTTATAGACAAAAAACAACCTTTGCCCAAATCATTGATCAGATTATAATAAACATAAAAATGTGAATATTCAGTTCAGTTCAATTCAGTTTTATTTATATAGCGCCAAATCACAACACAAAGTCATCTCAGGGCACTTTTACATGGAGCAGGTCTAGACCACGCTCTTTAATTTGCAGAAAGAGAAACCCAACAGTTCCCCCCATGAGCAGCACTTGGTGACAGCGGGAAGGAAAAACTCCCCTTTAACGGGAAGAAACCTAAAGCAGACTCCGGCTCTGGGTGGGCGGCCATCTGCCTTGACTGGTTGGGTGTACACAGTGAAAGAGAACAACAACAACAACTATTAACAAGCAGCAACAAACAGCAGCAACAGCAGGAACAGCTGGCGGAGGGCAGAAGAAGGACGCCAACACACCAGCATGGTTTATGGTTTATGGAGCTTCCTGTGGATCAGAAAGCACAAAGAACTCCGGGGAAGAAGTGAAATTAGTAACATGCATTAATAGTAATAAAATACATAGAGATGGAGGAGAGGAGAGAGGAGCCCAGTGCATCATGGGAAGTCCCCCGGCAGTCTAGGCCTGTAGCAGCATAACTAAGGACAGTCTAGGCCTATAGCAGCATAACTAAGGGCAGTCTAGGCCTATAGCAGCATAACTAAGGGCAGTCTAGGCCTATAGCAGCATAACTAAGGGCAGTCTAGGCCTATAGCAGCATCACTAAGGGCAGTCTAGGCCTATAGCAGCATAACTAAGGGCTGATCCAAGGCCGGCCTGGTCAGACCTAACTATAAGCTTTATCAAAGAGGAAAGTTTTAAGCCTACTCTTAAACATAGAGAGGGTGTCTGACCCTCGGACTGTAGGAACCACCAGTAAACCTGCATACTGGGAGACCAGCGCTCTAGTGGGATTATATGGTACTATGAGTTCTTTAAGATAAGATGGTGCCTGACCATTAAGGACTTTGTAGGTAAGAAGAAGGATTTTAAACTTAAACTATTCTGTGTGTTACAAATTTCTACAACAAAACTAACGAGAGTGATAAATGATCTACTTACTTTGGATTCAGATCCCAACTCTTAGCTTCTGTTACTGGATCCCAGTGCAAGCCTCAACACCACTGATCACTGTTTACTATTAGACAGACTAAACTGTAATCGTGATGTCTCTGGTCTGACCTTCTCTTGGCTTTAGTCCTACTTATCTGAAAGAACACAGTGTGTCTGTTAATATAATAATATCACATCTAAATTCTCTGATGTGAAATATGGATTTCCTCATTACCTGCTTTTCTCTCTCTTTATATTTCGCCTCTAGTCATGGAATAAACTTCCGCTGTTATGCAGATGATACTCAGCTGTATATGAGTGCTGACCGTCATACTCAAATGACTAAATTAGAGGTATGAAATTGGATGTCATCAAATTTCCTGCTTCTAAATTTGGATGAAACTGAGATGCTGGTAACAGTAACACTGGACAACTGTTTGATTTCACAGTGTGGCAGCCAAGAATCTTGGTGTGACGTTTGATCCCAGCCTCTCCTCTGAGAGGCATGTTAAAGAAATCACCTAGACGGCCTCTTTCCACGAATGACGCTGAAATTCTGTCTTTTTTTTTCATGACTGACAGAATGCATTTGTTTAATATATATTTGATACTGTATTAAATGCTTTCCACCACTGTATGAAACAATATCAAACACCTGCAGGATCATTTGGTTATCCTGAGCCTTAATAGGACTTAATTATTTAAAGTGCAAATTCACCTCCAATTTAGAGTAATAGGTGAAATGTTTTAATGGTTTTTCTGCAGTTTAAGGTCTTTTTAAGTGGTTAAAAACTCTTAAACTTTATAAAATAACTTGAAAAAAAATCCCAGAATTTTAATCTTTAATGACCTTTTTATTTATAAATCTATTTATTTTGAATTATGGTCAGTTTTGAGTAGTCTTTACCCCTTAAAAAGACCTTAAACCCTGAAGACAAACCTTTTAAATACTTTCATTTATTACATCTATTAAATTCCCTAAATATATTTATTCATTTACCTGCAGTCTAAATACCTTTAAAATTCTTCAGTCTGCACCTGGAAACATACTAATGTTAACCAAAATCCCTCCATGGATGGATTTGTCAATTAATTGGTTCCGCAGAGACGATGCAGCTCTGATAAAAGCAGCGGACATGTTCCAGGTTGAAGGAGCCGCTGTGACACCTGACAGCTGCTCACCTGTTCACCGTCATGACGACCTGAGTGCGCCTGATGTTTATGATGAAGAATTTCACTGTAACCATGTTTACATTGAATTCTCCTGTGTGACGCATTAAACTGCAGCAGGTAAACTCAGGTGTTGTTTTCTGTCCTCACAATGTCAGCGGGGTTGAACGTGACCTCTGTGACCTCTGTGACTCTGTACGGTTTCCTGCAGCTGTCTGATCACAGGTTTCTGTTCTTCTTCGTGTGTCTGGCGGCCTTTGTGTTCGTGTTGTTCAGTGACTCTCTGGTTGTGTACCTTGTAGTGTCTCGGCGGAGCCTCCATAGGCCCATGTACGTGTTCGTGGCGGCGGTGCTGCTGAACTCTGTTGCCGCGAGCGTCACTGTTTATCCCAAACTGCTGAGCGACCTGAGCGGCGGAGGCGTCGCGCAGGTGTCGCGCTCTGCGTGTCTGTGTCAGGCCTTCGTGCTGTACTCTCTGGGCAGCTCCAGCTTCATGCTGCTGGCCGCTATGGCCTTTGACCGCTACCTGTCTATCTGCCGCCCGCTGCGCTACGCCGCGCTGGTGTCTCCGCATGCGGTGGCTGCGCTGCTGCTGCTCTGCTGGCTGCTGCCCGTCTGTCTGGTGGGCGGCGCGGCGCTGCTGGCAAGCCGCCTGCCGCTCTGTAGCTCCGGTCTCGACAGGATCTACTGCGACATCTACAGCTTCGTCCGGCTGAGCTGCGGCGGCGGCGCGGCGCTGCTGAGCGAAGTGTACGGGCTGCTGTGCGCCGCGGCCACAATCTTCCTGCCGGCCGCCTTCGTGCTCTTCTCGTACGGCAGGATCCTCACCATCTGTCTGCGCCGCTCGCGAGCCTTCAGCAGCAAAGCGCTGCACACCTGTCTGCCTCACCTGCTCGTCTTCCTCAACTATTCTCTGAGCACCGCCTTCGAACTGCTGCACCGCCGCCTGCACACCGCAAGCGACCCCGCCGCGTCCGTCGCCACCTCCATGCTGGTGGTGCTGGTTCCCACCGTGTTGAACCCGGTGGTTTACGGACTGAAGGTGAAGGAGGTCTTCACACAGGTGAAGAAGCTGCTGCGCTGCCAGACACACGGTTAACTCTCTGTATCGATTAGCTGAAGGTTAAATAATAATAAATCAATCACATCATGAATGTCTGACAGCTTTCAGATAGATGTATGGAAGCTCAGTTGTGCCACAAAAACAAAAAGAAATAAAAAGTTTAGTCTTTTAGTTAAAATCATAGCTATATGTAAAAACTTCTAATTTTTCTTTCTGATTTTTCATCAGTTTTTCTTACAGTTTGAGTTCACACAGGAAATCTTCCAGTGAGACTTTAAAATGATTGTTTTCATTTTCATGTTTAAACTCATATCCAGTCGACAAGTGATTGATAAAATATATTTATTATATATATGTATTATGTATTGTAAATATTATTAGTAGTGTGATTGAAATGTCCATGCACACCTGAAATCATCCTGATCACCTTAAATGATGTTAAATTATAAACATTTTCAGGAGTAAAATGTCTGACTTGAGATGTTTTTGTGCCTTTTTGCTGTCACTTTTACTAATTTAATCTTTATTTTGATATGAAGCAACGCTGCGTAGCTCGTTTTCAATGACTCATCTCATCTGCTTCAGTGGAAATAAAATAGAAAACAACTATTAAAACTAAACTAACTTAAATAAATGTCACAGCTGTCAGTATTCGTTTTAGAAAAATGTTCATTTTAATCTTTCACGTGTCTTCTTTTTTAAATAGTGACATATAGTTATGACACTATAAAATATTATACTCATTATATTATTATATTATATTAAACTCATTTCTTTTTATTCGTTTGCAGCAGTTTTTATCAGACAATTATTTGACAATTATCTGAAAAAACAAACCAAAGAATGGAAGAAAAGATGAAAGACTTGATGTTATATATAATAATATATCAGTCAGAGGGACCAAACCACTACTTTAACTACATCAAGCTCATAATACTGATGTACTTTTACTGCAGTAAAGTATCTTTATACTTCTGCCATGGCTGGTCTGCTGCTTGTATAAGACACGCGAAAAAAAGATTTAAAATGATTCAGATTTTTTTTCTTTTCCAAACAAAATTGAGATTCATGATTCATTAATTTGAGTAATTTAATTGCAGGAATAAATTACTTTGTAACCAGGTTTATATACAAGTTCTTACAAGTTGGACACATCTGTAATGTGACCATATAAAATTCATAAATATGGCACTTTATTCAGCATCTTCAGTCTCTTTCAGTTCTTTGCAGAAGTCCACATTATTGGTCCTGAACTGTCTGGGATCTCTGTCTTCAAATCACACAAGCCAGAAATCCAGGTTTCATCTTTGACCCTGCATTAAAAAAATAGAGTACTTTTTCACATGAGGACAAAAGTAAAAACCTGGTGATCTGGAGACAGTTTTACATGAGTGTATCAGCTCACATCTCAATTACTGCAGCTCCCTTTATGTGGGAGTTGGTCAGTCCCCCAGTACTGGCCTCCCTCCACTGGTTTCCAGTCATATATGGAATTGATCCCTTTATCAGTTTTATCCACCTTCCCGGTTAAAATCAAGCTTTTTCCCTTGCTGCTCCCAGACTGTGGAACAGATCGAAATTACAAGAAAACATCCAAAAACTACGACTTACTTCCTCATAATTACAAGATCTTTTCTCACAGTTTTAAGTAAGCCATCAGATAAGGACCACAGGAATGCAATATGCTTCCATATTTACTGAGCTTTTTCCAACCCTCCCTCACCACTTTTAAATCCAGCTAAAGATTCACATCTGAGCCCCTTTAATTTTTAATAGCATTATAAAATGATTAACTTTCCTGTGACGGTTTACTTATCTATTTATTTTGTTCTGTTTTAATTATTTAACGGTATGTGACGTGTTTGTTGTTTTTAATCTGCTCTGTAAATAAACTGGAGCTGTGGTTCCGCCAGCAGGAGGCGCTGTGAGCAACACACACACACACACACACACACACACACACACACACACACACTGAAACAGGAAACGACGGTCTGAGCATGCGCACTGGATCTGCTGTGGTAACAGAGTCGTTGCGGAGTTAAAAAGTGTAAAAGTCAGGAGCCTGTCTTTTGTTCTCCGGCAGTTCTGAGGTGGTTCTCCGGTGGTTCTACCGTTGGCTCGCGATGGCCGGCACCGCGCTAAAGAGACTCATGGCGGAGTATAAACGTGAGTGTCGTCACACCGCCGGCAGCCAATCGGAGCACTTGTAGCGTTAGCAGGCAGGCTAAGCTAACAGTCCCGTGAACAGTTACACCAAACTCCGTTTAAGAATCCGCTTGTTTAGTGTTTAATTTGATCCATATGAGACTTGTAGAAGAGTGTGAGAGTCAGTCGGCAGAGTTTTATCGCTCTGCCGCCTGTAAAGTGATGAAATATCTGATTATAACGTCTGTGTGACGGCGGCACGACGCTGAATCAGCTTCATAAACACAAATATTTAACGGCTGATTGTCCGTTTTTTTTCAACATTTACAAGGTTGATTTAACGGCTTCTTCCATCCAGATTAAAAACCATCGTTAGACTCGTCAAATCTGGACTAGATTATTATTATTATTATTATTATTATTAAGGGTAGACAGGTCTACTTATAGTGTTTAATGTGGCCCGGATGAGAAAAAGCAGTTAAATCCTCTTTTGTTTTCATAAGCAAAGTGAAGGTTTCACATCAGAAACTGTTTAAAAGGCTTAAAAACTTCCGTGATGTTTTAACTCTGGAAAAAACAGTGTTAATGTTTGATTAATTTACCCTTAACTTTAATGATGTAAGTGAAACAACAGGCGACCTGCTCTGAAACCGAGTCGATATTTATTTATTTGTTTGTTTATTAATCCAGTTGAATATGAGACAGGCCTGTTATTTTAAGTAAGAGTAGTGCTTCTTCTCCCAGGTCATCTAGCAGTATTATATTACTATTTAGGCCAGTTTACACATTATAATATTAGTTATTATAACTTTAATTAGGTTTGTGTTGAGACGAAAATGTGCTCAGGATTGATTGTTATTGTGATGCTAGCTTGTCAGTGTTACTGTTAGCATGTTAGCTCAAACTTTTAGCCATGTTTATGGTTTAATTTAACATTATTTATTATTATTATTATGTTACAGAGCTGACTCTGAACCCACCTGAGGGGATTGTTGCAGGTGAGACATTTGTGTGTATTGGGAAAAGAGGAATTTGTGGTGGAAAATAACTTCAGTACATTTACTTGAGTACTTTACTTACTTTTAGTGGAAATGACTTGACAGAAATAGAAGATAATTTTCACAAGTATGTTTTAATTAGTGTGTAGTCACCTGAAAATTAGTTCTCCTATTGAAGTCATTTCAGAAATGTCTTTAATTTCCAGATATGTGGATGAAGATAACGTGCTGATGAAACATCTGTATATTTGTCCTTTCAGTGTGAAACTGATGATGTTTTAGCAACTTTTTTTTATTTTATTTGGAAAGTTCTTTATTCACAAACAGATATTTTTAGTTTCCAAATCTCCCTTTTTTTTATAGAGTTGAGCTCAAAGCTTCACTCTCGCTCTTACAACCAATAAAAAAAAAAGAATATAACAGAAATGTATGTGATGAAACCCCCTGAGGTCAAATTAATTGCCCCTTTCTCACGTCTTTCCTCATTTTAAATCTTTTTTATTCTTATAATTACATAATTTTTAACTTATTTTCTTATTTTGAATGTTCTCATCTCATTTCATTAATTGATTTAGTTTTCATCACTTATTTTTTATAAATATCTGTATACTATTTTTGTTGTTGTTGTGTTGTTCACTTGTTTTTTTGTTAAATAAAGTTTTGTATGAATCAGTAATCTGAGTGTTTCTGCAGGTCCGGCCAACGAGGAGAACTTCTTTGAGTGGGAGGCTCTCATCATGTGAGTACAGAGCTTCGTTCTTCGGGGGTTTTCAAAGCCGTCTAAAAATGAATCTGGAGCTGTTGTCATAGCAACAAGTCCGCAAACACAAACCCGCTATGGTGCGGCTTATCGACAGTCAGCTGATCAGGACGTTTTAGAGTGAAACACAAACATGAACTCATTATAATGGAAAAATGTCGTCATTATAAACATTACAAAGCTTTTTCTGCCTTTCTTTGCCTCGTCAACACAAACTGCTGCTACTGGTCGTCTCCATATTTGTTCTGGGACCAGATAACGGGCGACCTGGCAGGATTTACAGGTCGTCCATCTGCAGAAGTCCAGATCTTACAGGGCAGTGGTTCAGTGTGATCACTCAGTCAGAAGGTTTGTGCTTCTTCCGCCAGCAGGTGGAAACAGTCTCCAGTGGTTCAGGTTTGTCTCTCCAGCTTCAGTTCAGTGTAGATCATAAACTAGACACAGAGAGTACTGTATATATGAGCGTCCACATACTTTTGGCCGGTTAGTGTGACCAGCAGGTGTCACTGCTGCCAAACTAACAGCTTATCTCCGTCTGAACAAATGAGTGACTCAGCAGGAGAACAAACACAAATCCTTTAACTTCCTCTGAGCTCAGGTCAGATCCTGGTCCTGGTTCAGTCCTGACTCTCCAAACACAACTCTGACAAACGAAAACACATTTTCTACATCTTTAATTGAACAAAAGAAGACAAAGTGTTTGGTTTTCTGCGTCATACATGATTATAAACTGAATAACTTTGAGTTCTGGACGTTGATCAGACAGCAGGACGTCACCTTTCACTCAGAGAATGATGTAACGAGCCTTTTCTGCCATTATTCAGACAAAATGATCAGTTGAGAGAAAAATCATTGATGGAAATGTTGTATATTATAATAATTGTTAGTTGCAGCCCTACAGATGTGTTGATTCAGCTTAACTGTAGTTTCTGCCGTAGTTGAACTGTGTTGGGCTTTTTTCACTCATTGTAGAGCTGCAACTTTTCATTATGGGCTCATCTGTCTATTATTTTCTCTATTAATCAATTAAAATGTCAGAAAAGGGTGAAAAATGTCTGTGACGTCTTGTTTTGTCTGTCTGAGCCGTCCTGAATCCAAATATACTTGGATTACCGTCCACGTTAAGCCTAAAATATTCTAAAACATTTTCCAGTAAAAAAGAGTTCAGCTCATTTCTGCAAACACCTCCATCCATATTAAAACGCCAAAACAGGTAATTCTCTTCCTACTAGAGGGCATTTTCAGAGGACAGACGAGCAAATCAGCCACAGAAAAACCAGCAAAGAAGAAATTTTCTGTTTCTGTGGCGACTTCCTGACGTTTAGTTTCTTAAATGTTAAAGAGAAGACAGAGTGGTATGAATCCAACCAAACACTCTGGACAAAATATCCAAAATAAAGCCGAATGTGAAGAGATTTAGTTTTTAATGTCTTTATTCACATGCGGTTTTCAATCCCTTCCTAAACAAACAGGCTTACAGCAACGGTAAACAAAGTGATTCTACCACTTCTCCACCGAGTCTCATCAGATTTCAGCCAAATTTAAATGCCAAAGATGCTGAGTGAGCATCATTTTACAGTGTAAACAGCTCGTCACTGCAACAGAGACTCTGTTTCTAGACGAGCTCAAACCTCATTTTCCTCTTCTGTACTGACATTTCTTGTTCTTTATCAGCTGATATATGCCGACACTGGTGTATCTACAATAAGAGTGTCCAGGTTATAAATAAAAACATTTAGTTTGGAGTGAAATGATTATTGGATTATCAAAATATCCATTAATGTTCTTCTCATTGACTGATTGCTTAATTTTCTGTATTTTCTGTTTGGTTGTCTGTCTGTACTGGTTTGGATGAGTCTGTCTCATGTGAGACTGCTGTGAACGTGATGTCAGTGAAGGCAGCAGTCGGGTGTCATCATCATTAGCTGTAATTGAGCCTCCTGTTGTTGTTGTTGTTAGCGTGCCAGCAGCTTCAGTCTGCCCTTCAATTTAACCCGCAGCTCATTCAGAGTCAAACGGTCCACATTCCTGCTACCGCTGCCCGCCCGATGACATCACGGTCACCACATCCCATCATTACCTGGGACAGTCCTCAGGTGTAACTGCTCTCGAGCACTTGCTCCCCCGCTGCAGGACTTTCCTGTTCTGTCTCACCAACAGTCCAAAACCCAGAGACATCCAGTTCATCCTAATAAAGAGTTGCAACAACGGAGTAATCAATTAGTCAATCAACAGAAATCAGTTATCAAATATTTTCTGAAGTTCTTCAATCAGTTTAGTTACTTTTGCTTGAAACAGATGAAAACATTTCGTTGGTTTACTTCTTGTCAAATATGAAGATTGATGTTTTTCTTTCTTTCTACCATGTGATGATCAGTGTTTTCACTCTTTTCATTGTTTTTTTCATTTCTTGATTAATATTAATCAATAAGGAAAATAATCATTAGCTTTTTTCCTAATATGATGTTAAACAGGAAAGCTGAAAATATTCACATTGAACAAGCTGACAGCAGAAAAAGGTTTTAATTGATTAATTAACAATTAATAGTAGCTTGGAGTGGAAATGCTGCTCTGACCACCAACACCTCTTAAAGAACCACTAGAACCACGTAAAGGATGATGGTGGTGAGTGCTGTCCTAATAGGTTGTTCTAAAATGTGCCATAGGTGTCCAAACACCTAAAGGCCCATTAGGCCCCTTCTAATGGACTCCTAGAACCTCCTCAGTGACCACTAGAACCACTAAAAGGATTACCTTGGTTAGCACTAGTACATCCTTAAAGAGCTACTAGAATCAGTGATGGGAACCACGGTAGGGTACACTAGCACTATCTGATGTGATCACTAGCACCACCTAAAGGAACCCTGAAGTCTACTAAAATCCCTAGAACCACCTAAAAGACTCTTAGAAACTCTCCACTGACCACCAACACCTCATAAAGTACCACAAGAACCACATACAGGATTACCTCCTCGATTACCACTAGTACCTCTTAAAGAACCACTAAAACCTCCTCAGTGGTCTCTGATGATGGTGGGAGACAGGTTGTTCTCAAATGTCTTATAGATGTCCAACCACCCAAAGGCCCACTAGAGACTTCTAACAGACACCTAGAACCTCCCTAATGACCACCAGCATCTCATGAACCACATCACATACCAGTATAACTTCATCAGTTACCGCTAGTACCTCCTAAAGAAAACTACAAACTCCTCAGTAATGATTATAACCACCTAAAATATCCTTTGTTGCTCCTCATTTATGACCACAAGAACCATTTTAAGGGACTGCTGGAACCACCTAAAGGCCATTAAAACAACTTGAGGAACGACTAGATCCTCCTCTGTGACCAAAATAACCACCTAACAAACTAAACTGTTTCAGTGCTGAGGTGAACATCACAGCCTCCATCAGACTCTCAGTGAACTCTGCATTCTGGTTTTGATGTCAGCAGTTTGTTGTTTTCCCGACAGACTGATAAAACACCCGCCTCACCTGCCTCAGAAATACGTAGACCCTCCTCTGATTGGCAGTGCAGATAACCAATCAGAGAGTGTGTGTGTGTGTGTGTGTGTGTGTGTGTGTGTGGTTATTTCATTCTGCGGTCAGTGTAACTGATGGTAGAGGAGGAGCAGAATCAGAGATGATCAGATCAGATCAGCTTCAACAGGAAGGAAGACGGACTGTGTGAGCCCAGATAACCGATAGATTCAGATATTCAAACATCCACCTGAACACTGATAATCAATCACCAGACAACTGCGTGACACTCAATGATAAAACACTTTTTACCGACACTTTAATGATGCTTTGATTCCTGCAGCTGTGATCAGAGCTCATGATGCAGTGTGACATCAGACAGGTTGTCTCGTTGATATCAAAACCAGTTTTTGAATAAAGACCGGTGCACAGACAAATAATATGTTGAGTCTAGACAAGCAAAACCCAGAAATTTACACAAAATTGAGAAAGAAATGAGAAATATTGATTTCCAAATGTATTTAGAGTTCTGTTTGAACCTGAGAGGTAAAGGGAAGTGTGTCAGCTGAGTGTTGTTGAAGCTTCGGTGCTGTGAGCGCTTGAAAAACAGGTTGTTCCAAAATCTTCTTTTGGTGTTCAGCCATCTAAAGAATGAATCCCATTAAGGACTAGCAGAACCCCTAACCGAACCTGAGAACTTTCAAAAGGACAGCTAGAATATCTTCAAGAACAGCTAGTTGTCAACCACTTAAGGACCTCAAGAAGTATCCTATAAGCTCATGAGGACCTTTTAGAGAAGCCTGTGAACAACAGAAAAGACTCAATGACCACTGGAACCACTTACAGGATTACCCCCTCGGTTATCTCTAGAACCTCTTAAAGAAGCTTGAACTGCATCACAGTCACCACTATAACCACCTAAAGTACCATTACAGCTACCTATGAGACCATGAGAGAACATCTGTAACCTAAAGAACATCACCAGTGATCACTAGAACCTCTTGAAGAATCTCTAAAACCTCCCAAAGCTGATCTGGAGAACCTCTTACTTGAAGTGTTTCAGTGTCAGTGTCTTTTTTTATACTTCTATAAATGTATCTTTGCCCCAGTTTGCGCTGCCCAGGGTGAATTTGAGCCACTTGTGTCTTTACTTTGACTGAAGATGTTATTGTGCCACCTTGAAATGAGTTGCATTCAGTCTTAATACAACTTCTATACTTCACAAAGTGCATAAAAATAAGGGTAAAAATACTAAGTTATTCATCTTATTAAGCTAGTTTTTCTCAGAACACAGGATCTATTGAAATGTTCTTGATTTTTGACAGATTTAACTTGATTTGTCTTGCCTGTTTTACCCTTCTCTATTATTTTCCCTGTTCTTCAGGTTCTGTAGGGTTCTGTTGGTCTGAACAGAGCTGTGGTGCACATTAAAGTGACTAACACTGTCTCTCTCTGTATCTCAGGGGTCCTCAGGACACCTGTTTTGAAGGTGGAGTGTTTCCAGCCGTCCTCAGTTTCCCGTCTGATTATCCTCTCAGTCCTCCCAAGATGCGGTTCACCTGCGACATGTTTCACCCCAACAGTAAGTCCACAGTTTACAGTCCCAGCGTTAAAACTCAGATAATCTCGCCCGACCGGTTATGTGACCGTCTGAAACAGCTGAAACCTCTTGATGCTGAGTTTGACTATAAACCCGTCATTTGACCCGTCAGAACACGCCGTCATTAGCGCTGTGATTAGTGGACTGCAGTGAAGTCATAGCGAGGAGACGGTCTGAGCACGCTCCGTACTGATTAGAGGACGGGATGCTCGCTGCTGACCCTTCATCATCACACATGTTTGTTCTCCTCACTGATCGCTTAACCTGAACCCTCAAACTACCTCTTAAAAGGTTTGTTCCTAAAGTGAGGAGCAGCCAGCGATGTCCTCACTTTGAAGGTAGAATACAGGAGAAAAACACACACACACACACACACACACACAAAAACACACACCAGCATAGCCCACAGCTGAACTTCCTGCTGTAACTGTATCGTCTGATCCTCCATCAACAACCAGCAGCAGAGGAAGATAAAACCTGTGAAGAAGAAAACACAGAGCCACTCAGGAGGGATCAGGAGTCTTCGGCTTATATAACGAACAGCTTTAATTACAGACACGCAGATATTTCATGCAGGTGAACCAGCTGTGTTTGTTTAGAGATCAGTCGCATTTCTGACATTTCAGTCTTCACATCAAGCAGTTAATAATAATAATATTTGTTATTTTGCAACACATATTTTGTTACAATTTAAGAAAATACAAAACACTTCAGAAGAAAGTCATTTTAAACATTTTAAACGTCACATGAAGTGTCATGACATCACTTCCTGTCCAGCTTCTGTATCTCATTCATAAATTCTTTTATTGCTCTTTTTGAAAACATGAATTATGTTCCTGGAGTTTATTTCCCCGTCAGATATTTAAACCTTTATGATTTTAACAAAGTTAAACAACAGAAAACAAACTACAGCAACTACAAGCACAGCAGCAGAAGTACTGAACGGTTTTGTCCAGCGTGTTTTTGTCCAGCGTGTTTTCTGCTGCGTCGTTGCTGTTTGCAGCTGTAATCTGAGCTGAGTAAAGACTTCTATCCGTACCGCCGTTATTGCAGACATGTCTGAACTCGCCGCCGTCCTTCATCTCCTCTGTCGAACCGTGACGTTCAGCCCGCAAACCTCCAGGACTCATGGGAAGCCATGTTTGTTGAAGGCTGCTAAAAAACAAATATTGAATAAACAATGTCATTAGATGTTTGTTTTTTTTCTAGAAAACTCCATCCTCTAAACATATGAAGCGAGACGCATGATGTTCAGAAAGCTTTCGCTGAATTTTACTCACTATTAGAGTCACATGTGAATTTTATTGAGGTTTTCTTACTTCTGGAGAGAAATCTGGAAGTTTTAGTTTCATTGCAGCTTTATATTATCATAAAAATAAACTTTGTTACACTAAAAAAGAAGTAAAATAAACTGTAAAACAGTAGTCGGTGATATAAGAACATCATGATCTTAATCACTGTGATGCTGTGAGATTAAACATAACAAGGAAACGACAGCAGAGTCATAACAACAGATTCTAGATAAAAAAAACATAAAAACCTGAAAAGTGAGTTTGTGGATCTTTAGGGAGCAGCAGTGATGTGAGCGGCTGCTGATTTATTTATGATTTATGTCTTAATGAAAGCATCTCCTGTCACACCTGCAGCTGTCAGAGAGCACGAAGCGCCTGCATGACAGGAAGCCAACAGGAAACACTTAATGAGACGCACTCGTGTTTGGCAGCTGAGCTACGTTCATCTGATAATCTCACCTGAGACACGCACGCACGCACACTTCTATTCCTCTACCTACGAATACCTTCACTGACCTAATCCCTAAACCCTCTGAAGATACAAAATATGTTATATATGACTCTGTTTCTTCTTCTGAAGTTGGTTTAACTCATGAACAGCTCAAACTATCAAACCAAGCTGAGTTGAATCAATGTTAAATGGCGTCTGAATCAAATAAAGAATCAGCTTCGTAATGTTGTCTTTGTATTAGATAGGGATGCACAATATTTGATTTTTAGCTGATAGCCCATATTTTTTTCCAGCTGGCTGAGGAGACGATTCTTCTGCAGCATAGATTGTATAGTATGTATACATAGATTGACTGACATAAAAACTATAAACAGTTAAAATACTGAAAAGTAGGGACGCATGATATTGGATTTTTTTTTTGGCCTTAATGACGAAATCCAACCCCTCCCAGCCGATATAGCTGCAGATGTGATGTGCAGCTGTGTGAGGAGGCGATTCTGCTGCAGCATAGATTGTACTGAGTCTGATCCAGAAAGACAATATATGAAGGAAGAATGTAGGAAGCCTTCAGACTGTAATGAAGCTGCAGAGTGGGTGGAGCAGTAGAGTTTTCATTGACTTTATTAGACAGACAGGATTAATGTGTAGGATTTAATCTCTGCTCCTCAAACAGAGTGGTACATCCTGTCAGCCGAGATGTTTCCTATCTGTGCAGCCGAACTTAGCAGCTCCTCCGCGGGCTGTTTCTCCAGTTCCTAGCTAACATTACTAACGTTGCAGCCTCGTTGTTCAATAGAAATGTTCTACTTTCCAAAAATATGAAGTTATCGTCTCTAAACTCTCTGTCGTGGTCGTCCTGCAGTCTACCCGGACGGGCGGGTGTGCATCTCCATCCTTCACGCTCCAGGCGACGATCCGATGGGATACGAGAGCAGCGCAGAGAGATGGAGTCCAGTTCAGAGTGTGGAGAAGATCCTGCTGTCCGTGGTCAGCATGTTAGCAGGTAGGCCACGCCGTCTCATTACATCATCCATTGCATCACAAAGATCATGTGATAACAGCCGCTCTCTCTCCCGTCTCCTCTCGTCAGAGCCGAACGATGAGAGCGGAGCGAACGTGGACGCCTCCAAGATGTGGCGGGAGGACAGAGAGCAGTTCTACAAACTCGCCCAGAAGATCGTACGCAAGTCGCTGGGCCTCTAGAAACATCAGAAACACTCGTCCTCTCTCCCTCTGTTCCCTTTTCATCAGTAGACGGACACTCGGAGAACAAAATCAAGCATGGAAACACACACACACACACACACACACACACACACACACAGAGTGAGAGACGGACAGATCAATAAACTGATGGACGGGCGAAAGACAGAAGCAGCAGGATCTTATTTCAGTCTGTTTCCATCTTAAATGTTTCTTCTAATCAACATCTACGAGACGTCAGCAGAGAGGAAGGGTCATGTGATCGCGTTCACAGTGACGTCATCGCGGACTGTTTCTCACCGACGGCCGACACGTTCACGGCGGCTCAGCGGACGCTCCGACGTGCAGAACCTGCCTGAGAATCATCACATTTACCAGTTTTAGTTGTCTGTACGTTCATTAAAGGAGCCGCTAACAACTGATTCACAACTTTTAATTGACTCCATGTAAACAAATATAGTTTATTAGTTCACAACACGTCTATCAGCAGCGGTGGAAGAAGTACTGAGATCCTTTACTTAAAGTACTATTACAATAACGTAAAAATATGATATCATTAGATTATTAATAGTGAAGCATCAGTGTTAGAGCAGCATGTTACTGTTGTAGCTGCTGGAGGTGGAGCTAGTTTACACTACTTTATATACAGTTAGCTAGTTTAGTTTAAACCACTGGTTTCATCTTTAACAATGTGTTGTATTTTAAAAGCTTGTTATATTATCCATTGTGTCAAATCTGCATCTGAAAAGTAACTAAAGCTGTCAAATAAATGTAGTGGAGTAGAAAGTACAATATTTCCCTCTGAAATGTAGAAAGTAGCATCACATGGAGATACTCAAGTAAAGTACAAGAACCTCTAAACTGTATTTAGTTACTTTCCACTGCTGCTTTCAGGATGTCCAAGTCGACATAATTGAAGTTTTGTTCAAAAATGATTCAGTTTATCAGAGAAAACCAACAGAATCACATTTTCAAAGCTGGAATCAGAAGTTTTGGGCATTTTTAATTCAAAAATGTCTTAAATGTTGCTGATTAAGTTAATGATTAAACAAATAAACTAATGTCTCAGCAAAGATCTTTATTAATAGGACAGATCAGTTACAAACACTGATTATATACTTGAGTAAAAGTACTTAGTTACTTTCCACCGCTGCCTAAATGTTAGCGTTAGCTTGTTTCTCTGCTGTCTCCTGCTGACCTGATGATGTTTCACAGCTCTTTTATTCTCCGTGACGTTTTGGTTCCTTCATCGTCTCGGCTTCTCTCAGTTGGACTTTATGCACTTTATCTTCCTGCAGGAGGTTTTTTTTTTACCTTCGTGCTCCTGTGCTCTGAAACATGAAGCTCCGCCTGGACTGAGGAGCAGCAGCTCCAGCTGACGATGCAGAGTGAAGTTTTAGTGTGAAGAGTTTCTTTTAATTTGTCTGTTGATTTAAAAAAAAAAAGAAAAAAAGTTGTTCATTAAAATACACAGAGAAGAAGAAGAAGAGTGTGGTGGTCTGATTTAACTGTTCATTGATCTCTATTCATATAATGTATTGGTTTTAGTACTGTGCAGTAAAAGTGAAGTGAGGATGCTTTGAGCAGCTTTACCTTTAAAACGCTGCTTATTATTATTATTATTATTATAGCAGCATATTAACATCACTGAACAGCCCATTCTCAGTAAACAGTTCATTAATTGGCAGTAAAAAAAGTTGTAATGTTTAATGTTTTCTTTCCTCCAGTCCTTCGTGATCCATCACAGTGTTACAGGTTCTCGGCAGGTCGGTGGTTCCTGCATCTCGCCACAGTTCTTCAGCTGCTTCTCTCTCCATGATGTTGAGATCAGAGATCTTTATGACTGGCTGCAGATGATCTGCATTATAGAGAAGAATCTAAACATCTGAAGATGAATCAGGTGTCGGTGGTAAAGCTCTGGCTCTGTGTCAAAGAGAATAGAGATGGGGTTCCTCAGGGCTCTGTGCTCGGCTCACTATTCTGTCATCTATATTCTACTTCTAGGACATCTTTTAAAAGACGACATCAGCTTCCATCTTTATACAGACAATGAGATGAATGTTCAAAACCTGGAGCCTACATCACCCACAATGCACCTGGAGATTATGGAGCGCTAGTAGCGGCTAATGTAGCCTGGAGCTGCTAGCCTCCAGCAGAGATGCGGAGCTTCACCTCCAGACAATGCTGACTCAAGTGACAAGATGTTTTATACCACTTTTTAAAGGCGAGTTATTTATTTATTTATTTTTTACCTGATATTCAGGTCCCGTCTTGTTGAATCAGAATCTGATATCTGAGTTGATGTTGTACCTGAGACCCAGTTGAGGCGTCATGTGACCTGCAGTTTCACATGTGACCTTGTCTCAAACGCACTCAGCGAACGAATGAGGTGTTTAGAAAAGCAGAGAGATGAGAAGGTGAAGGAGTCAGGTGACGTCAGGTGTGTTCCTGTCTGGACCTGAAACAGCTCCATCAGTTACTGTCAGACTGTTATTACTGCTGTGTGTGTGTGTGTGTGTGTGTGTGTGTGTGTGGTTAAAAGACATTAGCTTCAGTAATGGTGAGTGGAAGGTGTAGTCTCAGTTTCTTGTGTTTATTTTGGATTAAAGAAGTCAAAGTCAAACTCTGAACTGCTGCAGATGAGTAGAAACACTAACAGGATGGTTTATGTAGTCAGAGGTGGAAAATAACTAATTACAATTATATTATTATTATTAGACATGTTTTATTATACATGTCTTTTATGGCATCTTCTCAGTCTCAGAGTCTATTATTGTTATTGGTTTGTGGTCGCTAATGCTCAACTATTTATCTACAGCTAATTATCAGGTTTGAGGCTGATGATTGACAGCATGCAGCATCTGTTTATGTTGTGAATGTCTGATGCTGAGTTTACATCATATTGTTCAGACTGTGATTATGAGAAGCTTTGATTGTGTTTTATCTCTGAAACACTGCAGGCTGAACATCACAGTCAAGATAGAAACAAAACTTTGTGGTGAATCGTTGGATCAAACCAGAAGTTCTCAGTGTTTTTATTGACGTTTAATTTGAGCTTTGTTAGTCCTGCGTTAATAAATACAAACATCAATCATTACACATTAATGTCTGAATGTGAACTGAGACTGAAACTAAACACCAAAGTTTCTCCTGCAGGTAAAAAAAAAGCTGAAAACATCCAAACAGCAGTTAGTGTGACAGCTGCTCAGAGCAGAAAGACTCACTGGTTTAAAACACTGATCAAATGACATCATGTCCACTAAATCTGAGTTTAATTACGTTGGTGTTGGTTGTTCTGAGGCTTCAAGTTTGTTCAGTTTTAGTCTTAAACTAACAGCCACAAGCCCAGACGAACATTTAAGCTGTTTTTCTTGCTGTGATCGTTCCTCCTGTTCATACTGACCATTAGAGGATCCCTTCATAATGCATAAAATCCAGACTTCAACACTGAAGAAACATTTTAAAAACATAAAAAAAAGATGAAATTAAAAAGGTTTAAAAAGTTACCGTCAGCACTGTGAATGTGCAGATGTGTGTTTACTCAGACATGAAAAGCTGGATAAGCTCTGATGTTTGTGAATCCAGCAGAGAGCAGCTAAAGCCCAAATAATCCAGATGTAATCTAAACCTGGATCCGGTCCAGCAGGCAGAGACACTCCCTCTGAGAGCCGTCTGATGTTCTCTGCTCCTCAGAAAACAGCCGCCAGTCTCTCACCCTCAGCTGGAAATACTCTACTGATCATTTATTACCAATCACAGAAGAAGAAGATGTTTGCTGAACTACGAGGAGCTGGAAGGACGTTTGAAGTTCTGCAGCACAACAAGGAAGGAAATGACAAAATGTTTGTTTAAATAGAATCAACTTTTCTGAGCAATAACAAGTAAACATATTGAACAGATCAATGACAGGATGTGCTGAAATGTTCAAATCAACTAAACAAAACCCTCTGATTGAAGACAATACTTAATTTAAAGACATTATTTATGTTCCAGGTGATACGATCACTTTTTTGTAAAAGCATGAAACTGGGAACACTTGTAGAGTTTGGGGTCCTCAACATTTTAAGAAATGGAGCCATTGCAAAAATGCCTCGTGGTGGCCATGGCAACCAATTTACTTTCTGCCATAACCTAGTCATTATGTATATTGCATCATGTCTCCTAAACCAAACATGATAACACAGAAAAAGAAGTGATGTCTACCCTCCATGTTCTGATGTCCTGATGAGGATTACAGTGATACCATGAACATCATAAACTGTTCAGGTGATATGCTGCAAAATTTGTAATTTGCTTATGGCGGAAAGCAAAGTGGCTGCCATGGCGTGATGAAGTATTTTTGCGATAACTCCATTTCTGAAAATGTTCAAACTGTACAAGTGTGCCAAGTTTCAAATCAAATCAAATCAAACAAGCTTTATTGGCGTGACAGATCATATCCATGTTGCCAAAGCAGCACATAAACTACAAACATCAACATCTATATAACAATACATACACATAAATAAAAAACAATATCAAATACAATGTAATAATTTTGTTTTTTTAATATTGTAATTTCCGTTTTTCCCACATAAATATGGCAGTGTTTGAGGATCAGGGAGATCACGCTTTTATAAAAAAGTGAACATAATTTTCACATGTGCTATTATGCAACCTTCAAATTTTATCATTATTACACATTATATTTAATTGATTGACATTATTATGTATGAAATGTTAATCAGATTTATCTACTTATTAAATGAAGCTGTAACATTGTTCCCACTTTAACTCCTGGATTTCACCAACAGTGTCATCAAGGCCAACAGAAATAACACTTTTTTGTTTTGACGTCTCTGGTTTTGTTCTACAATGTAGAAAATAGTATAAAATGTTTGACAGGTGCTGAAGGTCTCAGCAGGATTCATTAAGACTCGTCCATGTGTTTCTCTTCAGCTACAGTAACGTTGTGTTTACAGGTTGATCAGACGGCTGCAGCTGGTTCAGAGACCAGCAGAGAAGATCACATCAGTCCAGTTCTTCACCGGCTTCACGTCTGTCAAACAGCTACTGCTACGTTATGAAGGGTCCAGACCTGTCAGCTGGTCTGGATCAGGTCTGGATCAGGTCCAAACTAAACCTGGAGAAGCAGCGTTCAGTTTTTATGCTCCACATATCTGAACATACGATCTTTTCTTTTTTGAGGGCTTTTTTCTGCTCGACTTTTATTTAATCAACTCTTATTCTCCTGTTTTATTGATCTTATTTTAACTATTTTAATTATATTTAAATCTTTTTTATAATTTTATTTCAACTTAATGATTTTAATGTTTTACGTAAAGCACCTTTTTGAAATGTGCTGTTCAAATTAACTGTAGCCTGTAAACACTACGATACCCATGAGCCTCTGCTTGTTGCTATGGAGAAGAAGACACACAGAGCTGTTGACACCCGTCACCCACCCGTCACCATGGTTACTGTATTTATCTGAAATGTGCAGACTGTAAAATCAGTTTCCTCAGCAGAATGTGGAGCTCTCTGATTGGATGTTTCTTGGCTGAAATGCATCATGGGAGTTGTAGTTGTAGGTCTCTCTTCAGTTTTGATGTCCACAGGCGATATTAACACGTAATATATATATATGAAGATGTCTGGCAGGTTTGTTGTGCAGCAGTGTGTGTGTGTGTGTGTGTGTGTGTGTGTGTGTGTGTCTGAGCATGTGAGGAGGGGGTGGGGGCAACAGGTGGGGGGGGGGGGGGATCACCTGGGGAATTCCTCACTTCACTGATCGTCAACACACCTGAGAGAGGAGGGAGATCAGTCGCTCCTTGTTCTCTTTATCTTTTCATCTTCTCCTGCGTTCAGCTTCAGATCTGACGTTTCCTGCGACAGGTGAAGCTCGCTCACCTGTGACATCAAATAAATCAACACACCTATAAAACCAGTTCAGTAGTTTCAACAGCAGCAGCCGACGTTTGAAAAGGTTTCAGGGTTTTATCGTCATTCCAACATATTGTACATATAAATCAATTCAGGTCTCGGTGTAATAAAATATAAAAACAATAAAACTACACACGTTAAATAATTAAAGTCTGGAATACAATACTGAAAATATCAGATAATAATTATAAATCTTTAAAAAAGTACCAAAGTTTGAATGTAGCAGCAGTTACATTGTCATTTCCATGTTGCAGTGGATTATGGGTCATTTTCTGACTGGACTCTGGAGGTCTGAGGAGGTCTGGAGGCTCCTTGTGAACTTAATGGATTGAAGGTTTGAACAGACATCAACACCTGCAGAGTCTGTGAGTGTGGTGCACACTCCTCCTTCAGAATGACATCCCATAATGCAACAGCCAATTTTAGAACCGACAGTAATCTACAGAGAATCAGTGTGAATATTATTGTTAATATAATATTTGAGAAGCAAAGATCTGACGTCCAGAAGAAGAAAAGCAGATTTGTCCAGTTTTCTGTCTGAATGATAGAAAGCGAGTTCTATTTATTGATCATCTCTGAACCCATCAGCTGTTTGTCTGACGATAGTTTATCCTCTGGGGACAACGGCAGATATCTGGATAACAGATAACGGATATCTGACTTCCTCCTCCTCCTCTTCCTCCTCCTCCGGTCGTTGTTTACAGTCTGATGAGCAGCTTGAGACGTCCAGACAACGTTTCTGCTGATGTCTATAAACAGATATATGATATGAATGCAGATACATTTTTAAAAAGCTGAGTCGTAGTGAGATGAAAGCGTCTCCACACAGACTGTTTACCTGCATACAACCAAAGCTTGCTAACATGTGATTGGTCAAAACTACTCAGACTTCTAAAACCTTGTCCCGCTGCTACAGATTCATATTTATAGAGATTATTTTATTGGGAACAGCAACACTTTGTTTAGTGAGAAAAAACAGACTGAGACTGAGACGACTCGACTGTTCATATATGAAACATATGAGAAGAGAAAGAAGCCTTTTATGGAGCTCATCTGTAGATATATAACAGTTCTTCATGTGAACCTTTGGTGCAAAAGTACAAAAAGGCTGAAAGTTGAGTCTCATCTGTCTTTTAAAGTCCAAAAGTCAAGTCAGTAATCTTAGCGTCATTGACTCAGATCTAAATTTAACGCCCGCATCAAGTCAATAACTGTTATCATCTGAAAATATAGCAAGAATTAGAGAACACGTGTCTGAACAAGCTACTGAACAACGACTGCAACTCAAACCACAGAGGCAGAAAGGAAACAAAGCTGATCATATCACACCAGTTCCAGTTCTCAGGTCTCTGCACTGGTTACCAGTGTGTCATGGCAGGACACACAGGTGGTTGCCTAGGGCAACAAATAGGTAGGAAGTGTTTTTTTTTTGGAAATATGTAATCTACAAGTAATGAAGCTGGAGATCCACAGGCTGACGTCCTCACAGCTCATCTTCACTGTGATGTGCTGATCACATGGTTGTTTCCATTAATCCAGTTTATTGACAGCAGCTGATCGATCACAGAGACCGTTACACACAGAGCAGCTGACGTCTCTGTTTAGTTCAGTAAATTACAGGTTTATACACTCTAGAGGCCTCAGAGGGCTTTAACATCTGTACAGCTTCACATCCTCCGTCCTCAGACCGTCGATTAGAATAAAAAAACTCCCCTCTTAATGTTTTGTCTGTGTTTAACTTTAAGTGGATTTTCATCTGAGCCTTAATGTTCAGTCAGATGTTCACCCACTGAGTGACATGTTGACCCCCGCTGGCCTTTTCCTCTGGAGGACGAAGACGTCTTTTTGGGTTGCAGGTGCCATTGTGGCAAGTCCTTTTATATCAAATGCAAATTGATATCTGAAGTTCTTGGACTGGACTTCTGATCTAAATCTTTTGGGGTTTCCATTTAAAATCTCTCCTAAGGCACCAACATACTTACTGGTCTCTAAATACTGAATGGTTCAGGACTACGTCTCTGACCTGCTTCCATCCTCTAACAGTCTCCTGTCATTAGGAGCAGAGCCGCTAACTGTTTATGTTACACACAGCTGGAATAAACCTTCAGAGGATGTTTGCTAATTATTCACTGTAACTTTTATTCTTGTTTTTTATGTCTTTCATACTTTTTAAAGTCTTTACTTTATAGTTCTGTGTAAGGGTTAGGGTTAGACACCACTGAGCATGTGCAGGAAACTCTTCATGATGAAGGAACATGTGACTTAAAACATATTTTTAATGGTTTTATAACGACAGAATAAGATATATCAGCTTTGATACACATACAACACTTGTTAGTAGTTCATTGTTGGTTTGGATCCAAATAAGTCAAATATAGAAAATCAGCAGAATATTTGCAGAAAGACGCCACTGTATTTAAGTATTTGAATTATGAGACTATTAAAGGGAAATACTGAATTTCCTCTGAAGCTTCACACAGTTGTTTTGCAGTGTCTCTCTCTCTCTGTCTCTCTCTCTCTCTATCTCT